>CM060322.1:9986217-10001217 GCA_030674155.1 Stramonita haemastoma | reverse complement strand
GTCAGTGCAGTATGACATTTAGTGATTTTGTCTGAATCCTGATTGGTTAGGGTGAAGAAGGTCGTTAGTGTCTATATGACGGACTAATGTGTTTATTTATATGTTTTTCCAGGGGTTTTGAAAGGAGGGATATAATAGAGATTGGCCTATAATTTGAGGGATCTGAAGTGTCACCAGATTTGTGAATGGGGATTACTTTAGCAGTTTTGAGGGCATTGGGGAAGTAGTTCTTTTCAAGACATTGGTTATATATAATATGTTAGGGTGTCTGTGATAACTGGAGCTGACAGTTTCAGAATTCTGCTGTCTATTCCATCAAGACTCGTGTCCTTGATTGTTTGAGGTGAATTAAATAATTATAGACCTCAAAAACTGAAATGAATGGTATGTGAAGTTTTGACGGAATATGCTTGTCTTGGCAGTATTGTCTTAATGTGTTGAGGTTATTGGATTTTGAATCATCATTGTTAACAACGTTAGTAGAGACGTTTATGAAATGATTGTTGAGTTGTTCAGCAGTAACATCTTTGATTATATTTGATTTGGAAGATGATTGTTTATTTGTTATTTGATTTATGGCCCTCCAAATAATTTTTGAGTTTTGTTTGGAAGACAGTAAATCTTGGAAATATTTCTTTTTTTCTTGACGTTTCTGTGAGTTTATGGCGTTTCGTAATCTATTTGACTCTTCATGATATTTATGTTTTTTTAATAAATCTCTAAGATAACATGCTTTTCTAGTTCTTTTGTAATCCAAGGTGGTTTGGGGACATGTTTGACCCTTATGGTTTTAAGTGGAGCATGTTTGTTGTAGATTTCAGTAAAGGTTTTTATCCAGAATTCAATTTGGCCTTGTCTGGATCAGTAATGTTTAATGTTTCTGAGAGCATAGAGTTACTTAGATCAAGAAGGAAAAGCTGTTCATTAAATTTTGCAAAAGAACGATATGTTATGGTTTTATGTCCAGGTTTGGGAATTTTTGCTCCTTTTTTTGACCATGTAGTACAGACTGGGTAGTGATCGCTGCAGTTATAGACAGGGACACATGTTTCTATGATGTTTTTGGGATTTGATACGTAGATGTGATCAATTATTGTGCTTGAATTTGGTGTGACTCTCGTGGGTAAACTAACTAGTTGGTGAAGGTTGAATGATTAGTAATTTGCGTCCAAATATTATTTACTTTTGTTAAATCAATATTAAAATCACCTAGTAGTATTACTTCCCTGGATTCTAATAGAACTACATTCATCATTTCGTCAAACTTGTCTATCCAATTTTTTTCTTTCTGCTGGATTCCTATAGCAGAATCCCATTGCAATAGGTGGTGAACCTTTCATGGAGATTTCAAACCAGACAGCTTCTACATCACAATGTTCAAGATGAATGAGACGCTTGAATGTTATAGATTCACTAATGTATATGATGATTCCTGTTTCTTTTTGCCTTTGTGGATCCTTTCGTATGATTTTATATCCTGGGATATATAAATCAGTGTCTACTATGTGCTTCGAGAGTCTTGATTCAGATAGCCCTAGTATGTGAAATGGTTTGCCATGGTTTCTAATAAGTGTTGATATGTTCTTCAATTTTATTGACTGCATGATTTATATTTAAGTGACAAATTCGTAGGCCTTCCTTAGAGGGCCACGTGTTGTGTCTTGAATGCATCAGTTGTGTTGGTTTTTGCTGGAGATGTGATAATGTGTCCTAAGACAGGAAAAGGTGAAAATCAATTAGAGATGAATAGGAATAAAGGGTAGTGGGCACTCGATAGGGGTAAGGATGAAAGTAAGAAAAAAAAAAGTGAAAAACTAGACTGATTTTAGTTGCTCGATGTGATAATGTGTGTAAAAAACTGGAAGGTGACAATCAATGAGAGATAATTAGGAATAAAGGGGAGTGGGCACTCAATAGGGGGAAGGATGAAATGTAGGAAGGAAGGGGGAAAAAGAAAAAAGACTGCTTTCAAGTTGCTCAAAAAAATACACCAACAGTGTATATAAATATAGATCTATAACCCGATCCAACCAACAACAATGTAATGTAGCAACAGGAAAGGTGAAAAATCTATTTTATATGGAATAAAGGGGATCTGAGTGGGGCACTCAATTAGGGGTATGATGTAATGTAAGAAAAAAAAAAAAAAATTCAATAGTTACTCAGAGACACACAGACACAATCAACTAACAACAATATAAAATGGCCAATATAAGAGACAAAAAAAAAAAAAACAAGACAGAAACAAAAGAAATGTATATGAGCTGTGGATGGTCCAATAAAACACACACTTCTGAAGGTGACTTATTCGTTTCACTGGTGATTTGGTGATAATGTCACAAGATGTCGATTATCACGCACTCCACAGTTGGGTGAATCACCGATGCCCAATCACCAAGTTGTACACGCTTTGTCCAGGGACTGTCAAGGTCCCTCAGCAAACAATCAGGGAGAATTCCTCCCAGTGCTCACATTCACAATGTTTCTGCTTGCGTTGTTGCACACGAATGAATGTCTTTGCAAGAATGAAGATAATTTGGAGCACTGGGAGAGTAATTCATACACAGGTGTGTATGCACACAAGTCTGTTCAATGTCACAACCTGAAAACAGCGATTGATCAGTAGTAACTGGCACAGCACTCATAATCCACACGGTCTGATCCCTCCTGGGATGGAGATTGCAATGTCCTTGACAGGCATCCTTCACCATTATAAGTCAAAAACAAAACAAAAAAACCCACGTTAATCAATAAGCTAACATTCAATCAACTCTCAGAAGGAACATCCACCCACCCACACACACATACGCATACACTCAAGGGGAACAATTAGCTGAGCAGAGTTTTCACAAGAGGCCCAGATAACAGAGGAACAGAAATTCCACAAGAGGCCCAGATAAATAGAACAGTAACAAGAATTAACAGGCTGTACAGTAAACCATACAACAATTTAAGGAGATACCACAAGACAAATAAAAGCAAGAGCCTTCCCCCAAGGAAAAATTAAACAAACAAACAACAGCAAAAAAAAAACTACTTAAGCAAGAAAAAACAGCAACAAACAAACAAACAAACAAAAACAAAAAAACAACAACAAAGAAACAAAACAAAAGAAAAACAAAAAACAAAACAAAAACAAAAAAGCAAACAAACAAACACACACACACACACACAACACACACACACACACACACACACACACACACACACACACACACACACACACAAAAAAAAAAAAAAAAAAAAAAAAAAAAAACCCAACCAGCCAACCAAACAAACAAAACAAGAAAAAAACCCACACACAAACAAAACAAAACCAAAAACTTAAAAAAAAAAAAAACGAAAACAAAAAACAGAAAACACCCAAACCAACCAAACCAAACCAAAAAGAAAACAAAACACACACACACACGCACACACACACACAAAACACACACACACACACACACACACAAAACACACACACACACACCACACACACACAAAATCAAGAAGCAAAAACAACCCCCCCCCAACAACAAAAAAGTATAAAAAAAAAAAACAAAAAAAAACAAGAAACAAACAAACAAAAAAGCAACAACAACAAAAAAACAAAACAAAAAAATCGCACAAGAACAACAACGCTCTAATAAATACAAAAAACAACAATCAAAAAATAAAACGAAATAAAAATAAATAAAGAAATAGAAACCCACTCCCCTAAAAAAACAACAAAAAAAACAAAACAAACAACAACAACAACAACAACAACACAAATCGCCCAACAACAACAAACAGAAAACAGAGAGAAAGCAATAATAACTAAACCAAACCAGAATAAAACAAACAAAGCAAAATAAAATTGAATGAAATCAAGAAATCAGATTGGAGAAGTTAACAAGAGGAATGAATACAATCCACACACACTTCCAAAGAGGCGACATGGTGAGAAGGGGGTGTCAACAGCAATTTCTCTCTCTCTCTCTCTCTCTCTCTCTCTCTCTCTCATCTCTCTCTCTCTCTCTCTCTCTCTCTCTCCTCTCTCTCTCTCTCTTTCTCTCTCTCTTGCTTCCTCACTCCCTCGTTTCTCTCTCGCTCTGCTGACTAGCTTGCTGGCAAGGGTTACAAAAGGGCCTGTTGGATAGTTGTCAAGAGGACCTCAAGGAGTTTTTGTTTATCTTGTGACTGAGGGGTCCTGGAGTGCCCCCAGGCATTGTATTTAGGGGCAGAGGGAAGGGGTGGGAACTGCTTATCATAGTCCCCGCTGTACTCAGGTCGCTGTAAGGCAGGCCGTACCGCTTATTGTAGTCGCCGCGGCGTGGTCGGGCCTTGTTCTCAGGCACGTTGTTCTGTAGTCCGAACTGCTTATTGTAGTCGTGGCGGCGGTGTGAAGAGGCGTCGTAGTCAGGTATACCGTCGGCGGGCCGAGGGGCTTTAGGTGTTGGGGGAGACCATGGGCCCCTTGGCAGGATGGGGCTGTTCTTTGTTGTTGGGCACAGCTCTATGGATGGACAGTGAGCCCCGAGTCTTGTGCCTTTGGCTCGGTGGAGTGGGCTGGAGTGGGGAGCAGAGGTTTTGATTTTTGGTATGCGGTACAAGTTGTTGGTAAGGACCGCAATACCATAGGGACTTTGGGTGGAAGGGGTCCTGGTACTTGTAGAGGGACTTCTTGGGTGCCCCACTTTCAGTCTGAAAAGAGGAGGTGTGGTTGATAAAACTCACCCCCTCTTCTGCACAGACTTTGGAGAGGCTGGCGTTGGAGTCCCTCACGGATTTGGTGGCATGGTTGTCGGCCATATGGAGGGAGGATTGAAGAGGCTTTTATGCTGGCAAGGGGGAAAGCCTGGCGTAGTTCCTCTGACTACACGTTGCCATGTCGCACACTCAACTGGGCCACTTTGTAAGCAGCTGTTGATGCCTACATGGAAAGTGACTCCTTTGACGTGTGGAGAAGGAGGACGGGTGGATAGCCACTTCAGCAGGTGTTGGATGGTCAGGCCTGGCACTGACAGGTTACTTGCTGGTCCTCCATGGGGAGAAAGTTTCTGTCTCCAACTGCTCTTAAGACAGAGTCACCAATGAGTAACTCTTGGCTGGCAGTGGGGACAGTCTTTCTCAGTAGTGTCTCTAAAGGTGTTGGGAAAAAGGGGAAAGCTGGAGGGGGTGCCTTGGAATAGACAGTGGGAACAGGACTTTTTTACTTTTTTTCTTTTGGTTGTTGAGGAAGGGCTGGTGGAGGGGGTGGTTTGGGGCTGGGGTTTTTGGTCAGGATCAAGGGGTGAAAACTTGTTATTTGTGGGGATCGTGGATATAATTTCTTCATCAATTGGGGTGTCCTGATGATAATCAGAGAGGGAGTCACTTAAGAGAATTTTGGAAGTGTCTGTTAGTTTTTTGGTATGGTCTTTGGTGTGGAAGTGACTGGATGGTTGTTGGAGTGGGATGGTAGGTATGATGTAGTAGTTGATGGTAGGGCTTTCTTTAATTGATTGATTTCTTTTATTAATGTGCTTTTGCCAGTTGTCGAAGGCAGAGAGGCTTTTTGGCTTGACTGTCAACTGTTTTCTGCAATTGATTGTTTTGCTGAGTAAGGTCAGCAATGGTTGACTTCAGTGTTTGTTCTGTGAGCTTTTATGTGGTTTTTTGTTTGGACTGTGCTGTCTTTGCTGGTGCTGGCTGTTATCTCTATCTGTTGGTTTAGGTGTTTGTTCTCTGTCTGTAATGCATCAACCTGTGCTTTGAGGGCAGTGATGGTGGAGATGGCTGCAGACAGCTGGCAGTGAACTTGTGTGAGCAGGGCTGAAGTGGCCAAGCTGTGGAGGCTGGGTGGAGATTTTTTGTGGATATGTGATTTTGTCCCACATGGTTGTGAAGACAGGGGGAGGTGGTTAGAAGTAGATATAGAAAGGCTAGAGTCAGGGGAGGGGGTGGTGCTAGTACTGGATGGAGGGGGGGGTGGTAGTGTTGAGGGAAAGAGGTTGGATCAAAGGGGTTTGTGGGTGAGAGGTGTCATTGTTCAGGGGGTGTCATTGTTCAGCTCCACGAGGAGCTAGCTACACTAGGCCTAGGTTAAAGCAAGCTATCACTCAATATCCCTGTGATCTGTAAGCCCAAGGGTGGGAATCTGTCCCTTTTAGCGCCAACACTAGGAGATAAAGCACCACCGGCAAATAAACCAACGGTCTGTGTAGTGGCCTGAAGCGGACCATTGGCTACCAGACTGCTCCACAGATTAGCTTAGTGTGTGTTGCTTGGCCTGATAGGGGTAAGTGGCTCTGCCCTCCCTCCCTCCCTCTCTCCCCCCATGGTCAATGGGGTTTGAAGTTGAAGGGAAAATAGGGAAGGAGAAGGGAGATGGCTTGGATGAGCACAGACGTCAAGTGTGAGTTGATGGGTAGAAAATGTAAAAAGGGTGCATGTGTGCGCATACAAGTCTTTTTTGGACATACGTGTTTGTACTTTCGCATTTGTGCATGAAGATATAGATCAAGTCTATCACGTATACAAATGTATAGTATTAAGCACAGGCATATAGATCTAGATGTCGACATGCACATGGATGCGTCGTACGAGGGGGAATGAGAAGGAGATGTTTAGGCTAGTGGACGTTAAGGAGGTTTACCCAGAAGAGAAGAAATGGGGGGGGGGGGGGGGGGGGGGGGTGTGGGGGTGGGGATGCTTGGGATGTTTTTTTTTTTTTTTGGGGGGGGGGTTAATGCAAAGAACTTTGGACAAGGGTACCAGAGTCGACTGTACTCACTAGAACATCCACTGTGGAGCTCAATAGTATATCCACATATATCCTCTACATATCCGCAGAACATCATAATAATAATAAAATACTTGGAACTTATATAGCGCTATATCTTGCAAAACCAAATCATGCGCACACGTTAAATACTGTTCCGCTTTTCGTAAGAGTAGGCCATTTGTGTGCCGGTGGGAACAGATGACAAGATTTACAAAACTGCATACACACGGGGACTGTATGTAAAAAAAAAAGCACATGAGTACTTATTCTATTATCCTCGATATAACAGAATTAAAAAACAAAAACAAAAAAAACATACACCAGAAGAAAGTAAAGGTCTCCCATGGGATGTTCTGAATTAAAAAAACAACAAACATTATCAGCCAGCTGTATGTACTGAGACTGGCAGAAATGTATGTAGAGTCTAGATCTAAAGCCTGTGTCTGGTAACCACTAACCTAGTAGAGTGTCCTCTCTGTCTGCCTCTTAGCTGGGCCAGACAGTGTGCAACCACGGTGGATTGATTAATTTCGAGTGGTTCTGGACTCTCACTCACTCACTCAGTCCCATGTCCCAAAGGACGTAGGGGGGACATGAGAGAAGACGCAACAGAGATCTTTTTCCATGCTTCACGATCCTGTGTGGCTTAGTAGGAGGTGTTGCAGGGGTTGGGCGGTCCAGTCTTTGATGTTGTCAACCCATGATTTCTTTTGGCGGCCTCTTCTTCTCTTGCCCTCGACTGTTCCTTGCAGGATGGTTTTTGCTAGGGTGTTGTGTCTTGTGGTGTGACCAAACCACATCAGCTTTCTCCTCTTTATGGTGGAGAGCAAAGGCTCTTGGGGGCCCACACGCTTTTTGATTTCTTCTTTCACATAGTTATTGGTCTTGTGTTCTTTGTATGATATTTTGAGGAGTCTTCTGTGGCACTTGTTCTCGAATGCTTGGATTCTCCTCTCTAACTCTGCTGTCAGAGTCCATGATTCACAGCCATATAGGAGGACAGATATCACGAGGGATTTGTAAAGGTGGTATTTGGTGCAGAAGCTGATGTTGTTGCTTCTGATGATCTTCTCGAGTCTGACTAGAGCATATGTTGCTGTTGCAATGCGAGCTTTCACTTCATTGTTTGATGTGCCATCTTTTGTTAGGATGGAGCCTAAGTATTTGAATTGGCTCACCTCTTCTAGTGTTTCTCCATTCATCTTTATTTCCGTGATGTCATTACTCGCGCTGTTGACCATGATCTTTGATTTCTCTGTACTGACCTCCATGCCGTATGCGCTCGCTCGATCTGTTAAATTGTCTGTGAGGATTTGCAGTTCTTGTTTGCTGCTGCCCATGAGGTCAATGTCATCTGCAAATCTGAGGTTGCAAAGGGGTCTTCCACCAATGGAGATGGAAGTGTGGTGGTTTTGCAGTGTCTCTGTCATGATGTTTTCGAGGAAGAGGTTGAAGAGTACAGGTGAGAGAAGGCAGCCCTGGCGAACCCCAACCGTGGTCTTGAAGAACTCGCCCACGTGATTATTCATAAAAACTGCACTTTCTGCGTTCTCGTACAGAGCTTTGATGACTTCAATTAGACAGCTGTCAATGTTGAAGTGCCTGAGTACTTGCCAGAGGCCGTCATGCCATACCCTGTCAAAGGCCTTTTTGAAGTCTATGAAATTGTGGTACAAGTCTTTTTGGTGTTGGAGATGCTTCTCTATCAGAATTCTCAGATTGAAAATTTGTTCCATTGTGCTGCGTTTTGGTCTAAAGCCCGCTTGTTCTTCTGCCAGGAGTTTTTCCGCTTGGTTTTTCAGTCTGTTGAGGACTACCTGCAGCATGATCTTGCTAGGATGACTTATGAGACTGATGGTTCTGTAGTTCTGGCATTGTTTGAGGTTTCCTTTCTTTGGCAGGGGTATTACAAGAGACTGTGTCCATTCTTTTGGCCATTCTTTGGTGTCGTGGATCTTCTGACAAAGTTCTGTGAATCGCCTTGCTGTTTCATTCCCTCCATTTTTTATGAGTTCAGCTGGGATGTTATCGATTCCAGGGGACTTCCCCTTCTTCAATTGTCTAATAGCTGCGTCTACTTCACACCTTAGTATTGGTGGGTCTTTATCTTGGTGTTCAGGGGGTTTGTCAGAAACTATGTTGGTATCTGGGCGTAGTGGGTAGTTGTACAATCCCTCACAGTATTCTGTCCAGCGTTGGAGGACTCTACTAAGAGTTAATTCATGTGTGAGGTGTCCCTCCCTCTCTTGGGGTCGGTAATGACTTTGTGGAGACCCCTGTTGATGGGATGTTGTCAGCCTGAGGTCTCTGCGATGGGGTGAGGGATGGGTGGGGTGATGGATGGATGGATGGTGGACGGTCTTGAGTTAACATCAGACAGGCGTGTGTGTGTGATAAGTGGTTCGAGACTTGTGTGATTCTGGGTTGGCATGCCCGAGTTCGTCTCTGTATTCCTTCCTGTCTGTCTGTTGATCGGTTCTGTTTGTCTTTTCTGTACTTGCCTAATCTTTCTGTTCCTGTCTAAGTCTTTGTCTGTCTGTGTCTGTTTCTGTCTGTCTGTCTGCCCGCATCCATGCCTGTCTGTCTCTGTCTCTGTCTGTCTGTCTGTCTGTCTGTGTCTGTCTGTCTGTCTGTCTCTGTCTGTCTGTCTGTCTGTCTGTCTGTCTGTCTCTCTCTCTCTCTCTCTCTCTCTCTCTCTCTCTCTCTCTCTCTCTCTCTCTCTCTCTCTCTCTCTCTCTCTCCGGGGAACGGATAGCCTAGTGGTCAGAACATATACGCGCGGTGCATACATTCTTGCAAAGCGAGTAGCAGCTCCTTAAAAAAAAAATTAAGTCCTTTTCCAAGGCTACTCATCTCAGCATGAAAGAGGATGTTTTGGACACAACCGTCATACATAAATGACCACACCTTGATCCGTTTCGACAGGTTTTTAGGCAAAACAAAAAAAGAGAAAAAAACCCACCCCTATCCACAAAGAACTGAAGCGAGCTATATTATTATCACCTTGTCAGTCGGTGTGTCTGTGATCTGTAGCACTGACCGTGGGAACTATCTGTCCCATTTAGCACCCCCTACTAGGAGGAACATCAACAGGGGGAACAAACCAAGTAGCACAGCCGCCAAGGATTAGATTCTGACATGAAGAGTGACAATAAGCCAGTTTGTATACAGAGACCTACTATCACAGTGAACAATAATATATTGTCGTGGGGAAACAATGAATCTATTTGCCCCCCTGGGAGTTATGGTGAACAGTGAAGTTATGCAAGACTCATGGAAATGGGCAATTTTCATACTTTAAATCAATATCCTCCTCCTTCCCCCATATCCCCCTCCAGCCATGTACCCCCCTCCTCCCCCACCCTCCATACCTATCCCCTTCCCCCACCCTCCATACCTACCCCTTCCCCCAACCCCTCCTCCCCACCCCCCCTTCCATACCTATCCCCCTCCTCCCCCACCCCCTTCCATACCTACCCCCTTCCCCAACCCTCCATACCTACCCCCCTCCTCCCCCACCCCCTTCTATACCTATCCCCCTCCTACCCCTTCCATACCTATCCCCCTCCTACCCCTTCCATACCTATCCTCCCCCACCCTCTATACCTATCCCTTCCCCCACCCTCCATACTACCCCCTCCTCCCCCACCCCTTTCCATACCTATCCCCCGCCTCCCCACCCCCTTCCATACCTATCCCCCGCCTCCCCCACCCCTTCCATACCTATCCCCCTCCTCCCCCACCCCTTTCCATCCATACCTGTCCCCTTCCCCCAACCGACCCCCCTCCCTCCCCTTCCCTCCATACCTATCCCCTCCCCCTATCTATCCCCCTCCTCTCCAACAAAGAAAAAAAAAGCACAAACATGGGAAGATAGACTACACATCTCCTCCAAAGCTCAGAGGATTAGTAGTTAGGGGCAATCCCCATAGAGATCTGCCATTCCTAATTCACAACTTAAGTTGTTGCCTTCATACTTTTGCAACTTATTATTACACTAACAATTCAACACTTTAAAGGTTCTTTTCCCATGTCTGCTCAGAAATTGAAAAAAAAGTTTAATCTTAAACATTTCTTATCACCATGTTCTGTTTCAAACAGGTAAACAGCACAGTCTACAATTTTATATTAAAAAAAAATGCTGCTTCATTTACATTAGATACATATTTTCCTCTGGACTTCTGAGTAACTTCGAACAATAAAAAGGAACATGACTTGTGACAGCCTTTGATGGGAGGTAATATTGCCTTAAAATAAATTAACGTTTTATCACACATAAAGAATGTGTCAGAAATTCTAAATACATGCAGCATAAATTAACACAGGTAAAACAACTTACAGTTTGAAGACAGTTGCCATTGGCAAATTTGTTATCTGGGGGCAATGCAGGGGCACATAAGAAATGAAACAGGAGGGGAAAATTTTATGTTTGAAATAAGTATATCTTGAGACTAGATTGAAAACTGTCATAAGTAGGCTTTTAGCGAAGTGAGAGAGGGGGGTCATTCCAGACCAATGGACCAGAAATAGAGAAAGAGAAATAAACACCCATGAACACACACACACACACACACACACACACACACACACACACACACACACACACACACTCACACTCAGACATGCTGTGTGGCTATTTCATGTCAATATTACTTCCCCTTCACAGACTATCTTAAACAATTCAATCCCTTTTAATTGTTTAAAGTTGCTTAGTAGTCCAGATAAAAGTTGCCATACCATGGAAAAGAGGCAACAGTTTTTATATGAATTTGTAGGAATTGCTGTTTACCTGTCTTGAACAAGTACACAATGAAGTAAATGATTGTAAATATATATATTTTTTTACATTTTCAAACTAATATAGGAAAACACCTTCAAAGTTTGGAATTGTTTGTTTGATAACATGCCATACAAATCAGATTGCAGTAACTTAAGCTGAGTTAGGAATTGAAGATCTCTATGGAGATCTCCCCCTAACTTCTAATCCTCTGAGCTTTGGAGGAGATGTGTTGTCTATCTTCTGTGTTTGTGCCTGGATGAGGGGAAAAGGGGAGGAGGGGGATACCAACGTAGGGGGATTGGTAGGAGGAGGGGGTAGATAGGACAGGAGGCTGAGAAGTGGGGGGGAGTAGGACAGGAGTGGGGGAGATAGGACAGGAGGAGTGGGCAGGGAGGTTTACAGGGGAGGAGTTGGGGGGGAGGAGGAGGATGGGGGATGTAGGACAGGAGGGGGAGGATGGGGGATGTAGGACAGGAGGGGGAGGATGGGGGAGATAGGACAGGAGGAGGGGATAGGACAGGTGTGGGGAAAGGTGGTAGGTAAAGGAGGCAGTTGGGGTTAGGGGATAGGATGCTGGAGAAACTGGGCTTGTGGTTAAGTTTGGAGGGAGGAGAAGGTTATGTTTGTCATGGCCTATGATAAGTGATATCATTGTCTCAATCGCCTTCTGGTGAATAAACATGTATAAATAAACTTAGGAGAAAAAACAAACAAGCAAGCAAACAAACAAGGAACGCCTCTCTGGCTTTATATTTATAATCACTCAGATGGAATGTCTGCATGATAGAAAACAAGTATTCAAAAAAAGTGGGGGAAACAGATGGACAACATGGCATTTCCTATACCAGTACTGTACAGGAATTGTCCAAAGTATGTGTATGCTGAGAAGCATGCTGTCACTCTCATTTGCAGAATTTGCTCAATATCCGTGCATTAACCACTGGACTAAAGGGTTCCGTGGTCAAACAGAAGTGGACCGGACTTATCCACAGATTAGCCTCTGTGTCGGGGTTGGTGTGATAAGGGGTAAGTGGTTCGTCCACCCATGCCCTCCCTCCCTCCCTCCCTATCTCACTGCTTTGGTGTTGGTCAGCGGAGATAGGAAGTCGGAAGCAGAAATCAGAAAGGTGAAGATTGTAGCTGGTTGTAGATGTGGGGGGTGGAGGGGATGTTAAATCTGCACAGCAGCACGTACAGTGCAGGCTTGTGTTTGAGATGTGGGGGGGGGGGGGGAGCTGGTTGCAGAATCTTCAGTGGTGCTTTAACGGTCGTTCAGGTGAAGGGTCTACAGGTGAAGGTGAATATTTAGGCCTGTGGGAACGGAGGAGATATAGGCCTACCACAAGCAGCACTGCTCTGATTTGATCGAAAGTGCGTAGATCTAAATGCTCGCCGCACACACACCAGTAGCTACACTTTTCACACACTCACATACACACACGCGCGCACACATACACACACACACACACACTCACAAACACAAGCACACGCACACACACACACACACACACACACACACACACACATACACACACACACACACACACACACACACACACACACACACACACACACCACTCTTCTCTTTTTTGTGTTCGTCTGCTTACCTGCCTGTCGGCTTATTTGTCTGTCTGTCTTTCTATCTGTCTGTCTGTCTGTTGTCTGTCTGTCTGTCTGTCTGTCTGTCTGTCTGTCTGTCTCTCTCTCTCTCTCTCTCTCTCTCTCTCTCTCTCTCTCTCTCTCTCTCCTCTCTCTCTCTCTCTCTCTAGCTCTCTCTCTCTCTCTCTCTGTGCTGTAAACTTCACCCCCATTCTGGGTCCACATCAGTGCAACTCATCCTCAAAGCAAAGAAAGATAATCAGACCAGATTCATGGCTGCAATCAAGTCCGAGATCAAACTGAGGAGGAGTATAGTGGGCGGGAGTGCGGGGGTGGGGGGGGGGAAGGGGGCGGAGAGAGAGGAATGGTGGAGGTGTTCAGTGGAGGAGGGAGTTAGGCCTATATATCCCAGGGTGAGTGGGAAGCACTAACCCAGAGAGAGAGAGAGAGAGAGGAGAGAGAGAGAGAGAGAGAGAGAGAGAGAGGAGAGAGGGAGGGGAAGAGAGAGAGAGAGAGAGAGAGAGAGAGAGAGAGAGAGAGAGAGAGAGAGAGAGAGAAGAGAGAGAGAGAATGACTACGAACAAGAATATAGAAACAACTACGGTGTTCAGGTTTAGAATGTCCAGGAAATGTCGGGTGATTCTTACTACTGGCCATTTTGACTGTAAACACTGTCCAGTTATTGATGTCACTGCAATCTATTCGGTGCCAAAGCAACAGCAACAGTAAAAGTGTTCTGGTTCTAACAGGAAAAGTCTAGTAAACAAATAGCAGCAACTAATTAAGAAAAAAAAACACAACACAAATCCAAGCAATAAACAAACGAAACCAACCAAGCAACGAACCAACCAAATCACCCCAAACCACAACAGGTTGATAAACTATAAGCTTTGGGCATATTGATTCTCTGTAGGATAGTTTATACTATAATCATGTGAATAATAATTATATATTATTTTCTGGGTAAAATGTTGCTTAAAGCAAAAGATAGATAAATATAGAGATATATACACAGACAGACAGATAGACAGACAGGCAGACAGACAGACAAACAACAGCAACAACAACAACAACAACAATAATGATGATGATGATGATGATAATAATAATGATAATGATAAAAATAATAAGTGGAATTTATATAGCGCTATATGCATTCCGCCAATTCTTACTCATGCAACCAGTAACAATTGAGAGTTTTAAAAAAGTCTAATGTACACACACGCACGCACGCACGCACACACGCACGCACGCACACACACACACACACACACACACACACACACACACACACACACACAAAGGTAATACACTTACAAACATGATAAAGAACCACCATAATTATTTTACCCTTGACACAATCTTCCCTTATAACATTTTACGGCCCTCTGACACCAACTAAAAAAAAAAACATCTATCACTCACAGACAGACAAACAGAGAGACAGACAAACAGACAGGCAGGCAAACAGACAGGCAGGCAGACAGACAAATAGGCAAACAGGCAGGCAGACAGACAGACAGACAGGCAGGCTGACAGACAGGCTGACAGGCAGGCAGACAGACAGGCAGACAGACAGACAGACAACAAAAGCATCAAGCTGACAGCATCCCATCAACGTGGTCTTCACACAGTCATCAGCGTTGGTTCCGGTAGAGTCGACCAGTACTACCACAGACCCTCTGCCCCTAAACCACTGTGGTGTCATTCCACACCAGGGGCAGACCAGACTCTCTGGGGACCACTAGGCTACTACACTAGGCCCACTATCCCAGGGCACACACGGGGATTGTGGGTTCTCCTTTCAGACGTCCCTTGGGAAGCCTTCACGCTCTTTAGGACTGAGGGAGGGGATGTCCCACTGAGCTGTATGTCAGTGGTCAGCAAGATG
>CM060322.1:9976217-9978717 GCA_030674155.1 Stramonita haemastoma | reverse complement strand
TTTGAGTGTATTGTTCCACTTGCGTCCTCAGTAGTCTACGTTTTGTGCTCCTTGGAGGCACTCTATACATAGAAGTGATTATCAGAGACTCAACGACGATAGAATAAGGGTACCCTTTGTAGGGTTAAAAAAAACAAACCTCCACCCTTACATGTTAAAAAAATAATCCATCGTTGTAGGTACTCTAAAAGTTTGAAGCCAACAAATGAATGGATTGAATTGAATTTTCCCTCAAGTCAGAATGCACCTACCCTCGTGGTGGGTAAAAACGGTCACATTCGCATAATCTCACCATTGGTGAACATAGGAGCTCTTGCCATAGTAAAAAGTAAAGGTGAAAGGTAAGTAAAAAAAAAAAAAAAAAAGAATTGAATACCACTTTCAATCAAGGCGGATTTCTCTGTGTGAAATCCATGCTGTCTCACCGGGGTAGGGAAGAGTACGTCACCCGTCACAAGAGCAGCGCCACGCGTCTTCTTATATTCATATTCCTGAATACATACAAGCGAATATTATTGTTTTCCTTATACACTTAGGTTGAAGGGTGCAGGTGAGGTAGGACTTGAAAGCCCCCTGCACCGGCAGGTTTCTGGTTCAGTCATCACCCCGAGACATGATGGCAGAGACCTCAGCGTCCAGAAGACCAGCACAAGTTAATGGCTAGCCACAATCCCACCATCGCTGCTGTCATAAACGTCAGAGAGCAGTGGCTAGCGGCCTGCTTAACAGTCCATTTACCTGGGATCCGTCAGCAGCGGGGAAGGATCCCGAATCAGAAATCCCCTTGATGGCTGGCTGCATGCAGGAGCAACAACAACATCTTGGGGGGGGGGAGCTGTATGGAAAAGGGACAGGACCATTATGTTTATGAAAGTGAAAATAAGGCTCTCGCGTGCATTGCTATGGTCCAGCTTCCCCTAGCTATTCATGTGAAGCGTGGGCACTGACAGGAGGGGTCTTGAGTAAAGAAGAATCCAGGGTATGGAAGTGCAGGGTGGTATTTTTTGTTGTTTTTCTCTCGTCTTGGTTTTTGCCCCCAGAATTTTTTAAAATTTATTTATTTAGACTATTTATTTATTCTTTTATATCGAGGATAATGGAATAAGCACTCATGTCCTTTTTTTTTATTTTTTACATACAATCCCCGTGTGTATGTGGTTTTGTAAATCTTGTCATCTATTCCCAACGGCACACAATGGCCTACTCTTACGAAAAGCGGAACAGGATTTAACGTGTGCGCGAGATGTTCTGTGTGCGTTCGCACACGGACGGGGATAGTCTCATCCGAAGTATGATAGCTAGATGAAGCATATCGCTAACGAAGTGTGCCAAACTTTCATAGAGTACACTGGTCCCATACTAAGATCTGCTCACATCCGTTGAAAAGAACACCTTGTTGTTTTAGCCGCGTAATAATAATAATAATGGAAGATTCAATGATCTCGCTAGAACTGCCTCCAGAAATCTGTTACAGGACAGAGAAGAAAAGAAAGGTGTAGATAAAAAAAAAAAGAACAGGGGATTGGCATCCCTGCAAATGTCAACAGGTAAATCATTGGATGAGACTCAAGATTTGACACACAACCAACATAGATGGCAGACTTTGGTGAACAGATTGAAATCACGCAGAACGACCAGAAGCAGGCCAAGATACAGGTAGACAGGTAAGCAGACCGAGAGACAGGCTGGCATACCTTCTAGGAGTTCTTCCCGTCCCTCTTTTTACAGTCAGACAGCAGACGACGGACAGACGGACAGACAGACAGTTTCTTAACTTTGCCTAAGAGAGAGTGAGAGAGAGGAGAGGAGAGGGAGAGGAGAGGGAGGAGAGGCAGAGAGGCAGAGAGAGGAGAGAGAGGAGAGAGAGAGAGAGAGAGAGAGAGAGGAGAGAAGGAGGGGGAGAGAGAGAGAGAGAGGAGAGAGAGAGAGAGAGAGAGAGAGAGAGAGAGAGAGAGAGAGAGAGTGTGTTTGCACTTTAGTGTGCATTCACAAGTGTTCACGGGTGAACTTCCATGCGCGCGCACGCACACACACACTCAACACACACACACACACAACACACACACACACACACACACACACACAACACACACACACACACCACACAACACACACACACACACACACACACACACACACACACACACACACACACACACACACACACACACACACTTGCGAACAAAAAATGTTATATATTTATTACTTGCACATAACCTTTTACGTGTGTTTATTCCTGCACAGCACACCAAATAGTATTCTCTGCCAACACTTGCACACACAATGCAATGCAACTGGCAACACAAGTCTCAGAACTCTGCCAGTAGGCTATAGGCCTAACTGCTGCTGACATTCGCCAGTCAGGCTTGTGTCAGTGTTTGCTAACAGCAGAGTAAGTAGGGTAGGGGGTAGGGGGGTGTGTGTGTGTGTGTGTGTGTGTCTGTGTCTGTGTCTGTGTTGTATGTGTGTGTGTTGTGTGTGTGTGTGTGTGTGTGTGTGT
>CM060322.1:9954806-9959806 GCA_030674155.1 Stramonita haemastoma | reverse complement strand
AGAGAGAGAGAGGGGGAAGAGGGGGAGAGAGAGTTAGGGGGGAGTCAACGACCAATAGCAAACAACAGACAAGAAAGGACAGTACAGAAAGACAATAATGAAATAACAAAAATGTACACACTCAGGGAACTAGAATAAGAAATAAACAATTTATAATGATTATGATATTTAAAAAAACCGCTAATAAGTAAGTAGGAAACGGGAAAAGCTATCGAGTTAAGCAAGTGAAAACATCATTTCACCATAATCTATCGATATAATAAGTCTTATAAATCAAAATATATTGGTAAAAGGGAGAAAAAAACTTCAACCAATATCCTCATAATGGGAGAAAAGAAGTACTACCAATAACAAGTTACATTAAACATATATCCAAGACTTAAAAAAATAGCTTAATTTTTTTGGAGAGAGAGACAGACAGAGAGACAGAGAGAGCATTTCTTGGCTCTCACTCTGGGATGCGTGCTCACACACACACACTCGCGGCCACGCGCGCACGCACACTCACACACACACACACACACACACACACACACACACACACACACACACACACACACACACACACACACACACACACACACACACACACACACACACACACGCGCGCGCGCGCGCGCGCGGGCATACACACACACACACACACGCACACGCGCGCGCGCCACACACCTGAATAGACAGACACAGAATCAAAACCAGGTGAATGGCCATTGTATATATTTTCATCTTCTGCATCGCAACCAAACAGTCCACACTTTTATCTGAGGGGAAACTGACGGTAAACGAAGTATAAAATTTCATCATAGCAAAACCCAAAATCAATGCAATGTAACCCTAAAAGAAAAGTACGGAAGAACATTCGTGTCTAAAGATTGCAACTACACTTTTAAGCATCAGAAAAGTGTTCGGTTTCTTTTAAACCATGATTGTGAAGAAAATTGTATACCCAAAGTCTTAACATTGGTGAACCAAAGGACATGGGAAAGAGGGGGGCGGGGGGCAGAATAGCCTAGTGATTGTTTGAGTGTTGCTGTGGCAATCTGACGGCCCCGGGTTCGAGTCGCCACTGAGGCACCTCCCAGTCGAGGGATTTTCCCCCTAGAGTTAACATCAGTACTGACTCCACTCCCCCATCGGATGATACGATTACTATAAACCGAGGTCCCGTGTGCAAACGCACGCAGGTTATATCTTGCGCGCACTGTTCCACCGTCCGTGAGTGTAGGCTGTTGTGAGCGCGGTGGGAACGGATGACAAAATTTACCGAACGGCGTGCACACTTGTGTCATGTTTAGAATCAACCTGGAAGTTGGAATGCGGCGACCGTGATGGTGGATAAGCGGTTACATACGCAAAATCAGGCCATTGATAAAGAAAAGAAAAACGAAATAGAAAAATAGGTCAAATTTATTTTAAAAAATGGTAATGTAGATACGCAGTGACTCTTTCCGGGGAAAATTATTCTTTTCGTAACTTAAGACGCTAACATTTTTCCATAGGCCTACGTAAAAGTTTAGTGTCAAAACTTTGATGCCTGAGAAGGGGGAGATGCGAGAGAATCGCTGAGAAAATGTTTGTTTTCCAACCTAGTGGATGTCTGGCTGTGCACCGTCCTCCTTTTCCTGATGTTTGTTTTCATTCCTTCTTTGATATAAATGAGTTCTAAACGTAGCACAGGGAGGGAGGGAGGGGAGGGAGGGAGAGGGAGAGAGAGAGAGAGAGAGAGAGAGAGAGAGATAGAGAAGAGAGAGAGAGAGAGAGAGAGAGAGAACAAAGGAGAATGTTAGAATCGTAATATGTGCCCATCTGGTTGACTCCCGTTTATTTTTTCTCAGATTTTTTTTTTGTCTTTGTCTTTCTCCTTCTTTTCTTTTCTGCCTGTTTTCTTTTCTCTTTTTCTTTTCTTTTCTGTTCTCTCGTTCTTTCTTTGTTTCTTTGTTTCTGTATCTTTCTTTCTGTCTGTATCTATCCATTTCATTGTTTTGCAAACTTATTTCCGTCCATTTCCTACTTTTTTCCCACACCCTGAAAAAAATGTTTTAACGATTTTCATATGAACGTAAAGGTTACAAGTTTACTCTTGTGTTGTGTGTGTGTGTGTGTGTGTGTGTGTGTGTGTGTGTGTGAGAGAGAGAGAGAGAGAGAGTTGTTTTTCTTCGGAAGCCAATCTCCAAACAGTTTGAAATGTGTTGCGGAAAAGAAATTGTCACATGGAAACCGGCTGAGAGATTGACACTTTGTTTGGAACCGGTAGTGTGACATATAGGCCTTTCATGGTCACATTTGCTGAAAACATGGGTAGACTAGAGGGATAGGCAGGAAATGACGAGAAAAAAAACTACCATTTAAAAAAAAAAATGTATTTTACTTTTAACTGTTTGATGAGATTCGGATGAGACTATAAACCAAAGCCCCGTGTTCTAACGCATGCAAAACATCTTGGGCACACGTTTAAAAACTCGTTCCGCCTTTCGGAAGAACAGGCCGTTGTGTGCCGGTAGGAGCGGATGACAACAAAACAAAAACCAGCATGCACACAGGTGTCGTGTTTAGACTCCATTCTTGAGGAAAAAATGGGGAGTTGGAATCCCCAGGGTGGTTCGGGGCTGTATATGGCAACGTTTTGGCGGCTCCTGCGACGGCATTGGAACCATGCGTATCAGCGATTACCTTTGCAATGGACTATTCCAGCGACGTGGAGATGGGACGGGGGGGTCTGCTGCATGAGTAACACTAACAGCTTGCCCTCCATACTTACTTACCCAAGCTTTGCGCTCCCGAGCCTAGTTCTAGCGCAACTCCGTTGTCTTCAGAGATTGTCGGATGCCTACCTTTTGAATGAGACCAGAAACTGAGGTATCGTGTGCAAACGCGCGCATTGATAGCTCTGGTGCACGTGAATAATTCATCCGAGTAGGCAGTTATGGTTGATGGTATGGACGATAGCTTGCAGTGTTTGTGCTGTAAGGGATCGAATGAAGATTACCTGCGCTGGAACATTTTGATAAATTAATAAACAAAACTAAAGTGGAAGGGGAGGGTAGTAGGGTAAGGATGTGCGTATGGCGTTTCAAATAGCCTAGTGGTCTTTCATAGAGCTGCTTGGTGGTGGTGCTTTTTGGATAACTCTGCTGGGACTGTAATATAATCAAGGAAAGAAAAGTGAAAAGAAATGATAATTTAGTTTGGGAAAAGATAAGGGGTATTTTTCGTCTTCTTCCTCTTTCCTTGTTGTTTTTGTTGTTGTTGTCGTTGTTGTTTTTCTTCTTCTTCTTGTTCTTGTTCTTGTTCTTGTTCTTGTTCTTCTTCTTCTTCTTCTTCTTCTTCTTCTTCTTCTTCTTCTTCTTCTTTTTTCTCTTCTTCTTCTTCTTCTTCTCCGAACGCTCAGACAACAGACTATTGTTGTCAGTGTCACATGAGCGACATTGGTTGCGCTACCACCATTAATTGAGCGCCTAACAAGAAGTCAAAATTCCCTCGGATGAGACTGTAAACCAAGGCCCCGTGTGCGAACACACGCAGAACATCCTGCGCACTCGTTAAATCCTGTCCCGCTTTTCGTAAGAGTAGGGCCATTGTGTGCCGGTGGGAACAGATGACAAGATTTACAAAACTGCAAACACATGGGGAATGGATGTGAAAAAGCACATAAGTGCTTATTGCATTATCCTCGATAGAAAAGAAGGTTATATATATATATATATATATATATATATATATATATATAATATATATATATATATATATAAATATATATATATATATATATACAGATCTGTCATTTTTAAAAAGCGCCCCAGCTCATCCGACTTCGGCGTGAGGACACTCAAGATACACGAACCAGCAAGTGTTAAGTTATACTCTCAACACCAACACAGTGTTAAGTTATACCCTCAACACCAAGAACACAGTACCGTACGTAGCCACAACATTTGGCAGTAATGTATCAACCTTGACAGGTTGATACATTACTCTGCTGCCGTCGTCGTCGTCGTCGTCGCCTCCCTCCCCCTCTACCACCTGTTCTGTTGGTACAGCAGTTTGCCATTCAGTCTGCTGTTGGCATTTAGAGCGGAAAACCAGGCAGGACGTTAGGGCGTTGCAGTAGTATAGTATAGTATAGCCTGCCTGTACTTTACTAGGCGATATGAGGAAGTGGGCCAGAACTGCCGAACTGAGCATTACATGCAGTAAGGGGAGTTTTTGAATGGAGAAAGCCTGTGTGGAAATAGAGTTTTACTGGGGTTTGGGTTTTGTGCTTTTGTTTTGTTTGTTTGGTTGGTTCGGTTTTTTTTGTTGCTTTTTTGGGGTGGGTGGGGGTGGGTGTGTTGTCTGGGTCAGATGCGGAGTTTAGGAAGGGGTCAGGGGGGTCAGAAATCCAGGTCTGTGTGTTGAACGAACTTCCTGTCGGCAGGTGGAAGGAAAAGATTACATCTCTGGCACTATTATTATAGTATGAGGTCACCACATGCAGGTTGACGAAAGGGAGGTTATATGCAATTGTTTTGGAGCTGCTTACAGTTGTTGTTTTTTTGTTTGTTTTTTTCTAACTAAACCTGAAAAGTATTTCGGGGTTGAAAGTTTGGGTAAACGGTACATTGACGATTGTTTGGAAAGAAATTAGAGGGTGACTGAGGGTGGTTTGTTAAGTGTTAGTCTTTGACATGTTGTGGCAATGTTACTGTTTTCGAAATAAAACGAGTTCAATTCTTGTATTCAAACGTAGACTATCTTTTGACCTCTTGAGCACTCCTTTTTTTCAGTACACACACAGGTCATGGGTAGATAGAAATGACCCGTTCTCTCACTCGATCAATCAATCAAGAACAAAAATCTCCATTATCTATTCTCTTCCTCGATTGTAGTTCGTTTTTACTTTGAACTACAATCGAGGAAGAGAAAAGATACTGGAGATTTTGTGTATTTTATTATTGCGTTTTGTGAAGACGTCAACACATAAATCAGGGCTGCATATGCGACTCCCACTCCCCCCCCCCCTT
>CM060322.1:9940269-9942769 GCA_030674155.1 Stramonita haemastoma | reverse complement strand
AGGAGGAAGAGACAGGGAGGGGGGAGGGGGGAGGGTGGGGAGGAGTCCCCAGCGCGGCTGAGCACCTGTGAGCAGCTGTACATGGCGCAGCAGGTGGCAGGGGGCATGGCCTACCTGGCTCACAGGGGCTACGTGCACCGCGACCTGGCCACCAGGAACTGCCTGGTGGGGCACGACCTGGTGGTCAAGATCTCGGACTTTGGCCTGGCGCGCAGCGTGCACAGCGTGGACTATTACCGCGGCAGCGAGCACGACGCCATCCCCATCCGCTGGATGCCGCTGGAGGCCATCCTCTACAACAAGTTTTCCACACAGTCGGACGTCTGGTCTTTCGGCGTGGTGCTGTGGGAGATCTTCGCCTTCGCTCTGCAGCCGTATTACGGTCTGACTCACGATGAGGTGGTGCGCTACATCAAGGAGGGTAAGGTGTTGGCTCAGCCAGACCGGACCCCCCAGCCGCTCTACGACCTCATGAAGCAGTGCTGGCACCGCCGCCCCACCTCGCGCCCTTCCTTCCACACCTTGCACAAAACGCTGGAGAACATGCACGCCAAGTGCGAGAAGAGTGAGGTGAAGTTGAAAGAGGTGGTATGACAAGTGTTAGGAAAAAACAACAACCCAATTATATATATAAAAAAACCCATGAAAAACCAATCTGTGCAAGTGATGGTGTGATTGAGGATGTGATGTGCAATGAAGAAGCATGAGCACAGAGAGACACATGTGTGAGTTTGCTGGTCGAATAGGATGTATAGCTGCTGTTATTTTTGTTGTTGTTGTTTTGTTTTAGTGCGGTGGTAAAATGCACAATGACTTGCTTTTGTGTGTGTGTGTGTGCGTGTGTGTGTGTCTACATCGACATGTTTTGTCTGTGACTTAATGCACTGTTTTGACTACCTGTATTGTTATGTATATGTATATATTTTATATTTTAATCATGAATTTTAGCCTTTTATGGGCTCTGACTACTTAAGTAATTCATGGTAAATATGTTCACTGCTATACAAGGAAAGAGATTGAGTTTGATAATTGTAATGGTATATATTCACATGCCAAAGCAAATGTTAAAAAGGACTTTTAAAAAATTATATCTTATTAACAATTTTTCATTCATTAGAAGAAAAAAACTCTCTTTACTTTATGTCTGCATTACTAGAGCTCAAATGAACAGATAATTGAAGTATCCCTTTTTCAGAAACTCTCGGTGAAACTATGTAAAGGCAAACACTTTCTCAACCAGGATGGTATTAAAAAACAACAACAACAGTAGAGAGTTCAGAACATACAGTGTTATTTGATACAAAATGTTAATTGATATAGCAAAACTTTCTTTTCAAATATAAAAAAGTAAAGGGAAGGACGAAAGTAAGAAAGGAAAGATCAGAAGTAAATCCCTTCCACCTGTAGAAGATGACAGCATTGTTCACTGACCTCCATTCTGGCTAATGGTAAAAAAAGAAAACGCAATGCAAGTCTTCTTCTCTTCATCTAGTCAAATTAAATCACAGTGCATGCAACTTTCAGATTTTCTGTAAAAGGTGATTTAGTTTAAAGAGATGAAACATGGTGTAGGGGCCCAGGTGTTAAGCTGGGGAGGGGGGGGGGGAAGGAATGGAACAGGATCTGAACTGAAGTTGTGTATGCATACACACAGTCTATGGATGCCTTAAAATTGAAGGGGCCTTGATCACAGTTACTAGTATGAAATAAGACCAGTGCCTTTTGTCAGGACATACCTCCAAAAAAACTCGAAGCTGCTAGGGGGGACTGACTAATACTAATAGTAATACTCCTTGTTGATAATAATTTTGGTGAGAACATGCCCTGTAGTCTCTGGGGAAGCACTGATCAAAGCCATGTGGAGAGTGAAAACGTTTTGACTATTGGTCAGACTCTCACGCTCCCTTATGGCTTAGATGGATTGATGGACGAAAAGCAAGTTGCGTTGCTCATTCAAGGTACATGTATACTTTGTGGAATGAGAAATTAAACTTTGACTTTGACTTACATGTAGGATCAGAAAATGGCTTTTCCTTCCACCAAAAAAATGATATTTTGTCCAACAGTCTGGAACTCTTATGCTCTTTTTTTTCTCTTTTATTCTTTTATATCAAGGATAATGGAATAAGCACTTATGTGCTTTTTTACAACCAGTCCCTGTGTGTATGCAGTTTTGTAAAAGTCATCTGTTCCCACCGGCACACAATGGCCTACTCTTACTAGAAGTGGAACAGGATTTAACGTGTGTGCTCTCAGGAAGGGATGGACGTTTTAGAACAGTCAGAGGCTTTGAGACGGAAAATATTTGGGACAAGTCATTAAAGCATAGGGCAGATTTAGAACATGCATGTGAAAGTGCATGCAAACAAGGTATGGTTTCTCAGTGTGTCAATAACGCAAACATTTTCACACTATATGGAAAACCAGGCTGAAAGACCAATCCATCCATAGTGTTCTTGTTGTTGTTACTTTCATTATTTTTTAGCAGTTATTTGTTCGG
>CM060322.1:9915269-9937769 GCA_030674155.1 Stramonita haemastoma | reverse complement strand
CCTCACACACTTTGGTTCTTCTTCTTTGTCAAATGCTCAGACAGCAACTATTTTCTGTTTTATGAGCAAAAATGTGTCACACTGCTGTTAAACGCCTGACAAGTCAGCCCCAGCTTTGGCATAGAAGAGAATTGTTATATTGTAAGTCTTTCTGGATATAAAAGGCAGGAGAATGAATGGACCAAGAAGGCAGAAAATAGATGAGAATGAGGTGACTGACAGGACAAAAGGGAACAAAGCAGAAACAAAGAGATTGATAGAAAAGAGGAAATTTCTAACACAGAGTTTCCAGAATGTGGAAATGCTATTTATACTGGCAGGCCCCTGGCATGTTCATGGGGGAACATACTTTGGTTGAATCACTTAAACAATTTTTTTGATTAAACCAACTGATAAATGCATCTCTAAAAAAATTGTTTCGACTTGATTACCACATGTTGAAAAAAAAAAAGATCAAGACTGTTAGGTTGGTGGCTTCTTACAGGTATTGCTGCAATGTCAATGCTATTCAATAAGAGACTGGCTGAACTGAAACACAAACAACAGTAGAACACTCACAGCGATTCAGAGTAGTCATAAACAGTGTACAGACTTTGGGGATTTTTTTGTTCTTTTTAAAAAAAAAATTGAAATATATTCTGCCAGACCTGAAGAATAAACTGTAGATTGGAGGAATATATATATATATATGAATGAATTCCAATGAAAGCAGACGGGTAAGTCTGTGTATTTTCTGTGTTTCCTTTTCCCTTAAGTGAGGGAGGTTGGGGATTCACATTTCAACAGGTGTGCGTCACATTCTTTCATTATCAGCTGTCTGGGTCATTGTGTACACACTGGCCATTGTCTTCTTTCTACCTCTTCATATAGATATATAGATCTATGTTTTTTTGTTGATGTTGTTGACATTCTTTTCTGTGTTTTTCACTATGTTGAATGGAAGCAGATTTCATGAATACAACACTGAAATCCTGATATTTTTCTTTTATTATTATTATTATCATTTTTGATAAGTGGGTGTGTGTGTGTGTGTGTGCATGTGTACGTGTGTGTGCATGTGTGTGTGTATGAGAGAGAGAGAGAGGAGAGAGAGAGAGAGAGAGAGAGAGAGAGAGAGAGAGAGAGAGAGAGAGAGAGAGAGAGAGTTGTTTCTAGTAAAACTTTGTTGCTCTTTACAGTTTTTAATTCTGTGTTCAGTCATTATACATACTATTGTCAGTGATCTGTTCTCAAAGTTAAAATGTTTTGTGTATTTCATGTTCAGAATATTATGTGAATGCCTTGAATGTGTGTGTGTGCGCGTGTTCGTGCATGCTTGTGTGTGTGTGCATGCATGTACATGTGTGTGTGTGTGCATGTGTGCGTTAACCAGCATTTCTTGATAACTTGTCTGAGCAGCTAAACAGAATTATTCATTGTAGGAAACTTCATGGATGAATTGCACTAATGTCAGCACAGGCACTGTTGTACATCCTTCGGATGAGACTATAAACCGAGGCCCCGTGTGCGAACGCACACAGAACATCTTGTGCACACATAAAATCCTGTTCCTCTTTTGTAAGAGTATGCCAATGTGTGCCAGTGGGAACAGATGACAAGATCTACAAAACTGTATACACACAGGGACTGGATGCAGTAAAAAAGCACATGAGTGTTTATCCCATTATCATCAATATAAAAGAATGAATAAATAAAATAAATAGTAACTCAGAACAGCAGTGCAGGGCCTTCTGTTCTGAGTGGTCTTCCAGCTGATGAATGCCAATGGGTGCTTGTTTACTGCTTGTTCTAATATGGAGACAGTTTTGTGAATTTTTAGAACTTTAAAACAAACTTTTGAATAGCTGTATAGGGCACAGTCTGGGCGAGTGGGTTATGATTTGCGAAGCAGAGAAGATGTTAAAGATCTGAGAGGGTGAAAAAGGTTTATACAACTTCAAAACAGAAAAAATAGGTACAGGCACATTATAAAATTATGTGAATAATTTTAGGTCAAATATATTTTAAAGATTTCAGGTGTTTTTTTTTTTCCATCTGTAGTCTTTTTCTAGGTTGCTTATATATATATTATATATATATATATATATATATATATATATATATATATATATTATATATATATATATATATTTTTTTTTTTAAAAGAGGGTGGGGATGAGGGTCTGATGGTATTGGACAGGACTATTCAGATTAACATTTCTTACTCTATGCATGATTGGTGTGTGTGTGTGTGTGTTTATATGTGTGTGTGTTAGCACATGTGTCTGTGTGCATACGTGTGTGTGTATCATGTGCATGTGTGTGTTAATACATATGTCTGTTCACACACATGTGTGAGTACAAACATGTGTGTGTATGTATATGCATATGTGTATGTGTGCACTACCTATGTGTGTGTGCATGTCTTTTCACAGGAGAATGACAAAAACTGAGCACATGTTTGTCCTTGTTAGTGAATTGAATCAATGTACAGTATTGGTTGTCACTGAACTCTGACTGTAAATATACCACTGCATGTGAAAGAGCAACTGGAGTGCTGAGAGGAGTGAAGATGGAAGGCCATTATTAAATAATGTGATGTATAAACACCAGTGTATTAGTTCATCTGATGATGGCAAAATGGTGTGTGTGTGTGTGTGTGTGTGTGTGTGTGTGTGTGTGTGTGTGTGTGTGTGTGTGTGTGTGTGTGTGTGAGAGAGAGAGAGAGAGAGAGAGAGAGAGGGAGAGAGAGAGAGAGAGGGAGAGAGACAGACAGACAGACAGACAGAAAGAAACAGAGAGACAGAGAGAGAGAAGTATGTACATGTGTATGTTTCAGTGCAAGCATATATATAGATGTGCACATGCATCTGCTTCTTTTATCTACTGTAAAAATTTCTGAAAGTCTGATTTTCCTTGATAAAACAGTCTGATCCCAAAATAACTTTTCTTAAGTTCCAGACATCTGAAGCCAAACACACACAAACATGCATACAAATCTACTCACACAACTCACACACATGCACACCACAGACAGATACTGAGACAGACAGACAGACAGACAGACAGACAGACAGACAGACAGACACACACACACACACACACACACACACACACACACACACACACACACACACACACACACACTCACACACACAAATTCAAAAGCATTTGGCTTTCATTTTTGTATTTAACTGATTCAAAAAAACAGTCTGATCATGAAACAAAAACATTCTCTGATCAAGATATGATTTTATATTTTCACTTAAAGTCCCAACATAGACAAGCCCATCGACAAAATATTATATATATAAAAAAAAATGGGCACAACACATTCAAACACACAAAAAGGCAGCAGTATTTTGCTAATTTTGCACACACACAAAAATCTTAAAAAATGTTTGGATGATTGTTATGTGATACAGTACTTAAAATTTTTTTTTTAATGTTAACCAGACTAGAGGCTAAAGTAAAATGCAAAAAAAAAAACCCAAACCATTTCACTGCGTGAATGTGCTTTGCACTGTGTAAACGTGTAGATGAGCATTCAAATACTGCTTTACCTTGCAGGCAACAGTGAGAATAATTATGAATAAATTCAATGATGAAAACAAACCAAGACAAGAAGAGGTAAAGCCTTTACATCTAATTCCCCATGATCGACTCGACTTCTCCCTAAACTTCTTCAGGAGTTAAAACATTGCAGTACATTTTTCAGGCAGTGTGTCATGGGCATGCTACACCTCCTGAAGCTCATTTCTTGTGATTATCTCAGCAAAAAAAACCCCACCAAAAACAAATCATAGGAAATAACTCCTCACCCACCCCCTCCCCCAAAATTATACAAGTTTGGCTAATCTACTTATCGTGGTAAAAGAAAAGAAAAAGCATATTCATTATTGTCTGCATGCTTTACTGTGGTCACTTTACCAGCTATCATCAACAAGATCAATATTAAGTCTTGTCATTGGGCTTTAGGCATATAAAACCAAAAGAGGACCCCCCTCCCCCCCAACCCCCCTCCTTTCACCCCCCATTTCTTTATGTTATAAAGCCACACAGTCTATTTACAATCTTTTCCTATTCTTGACAATTTCTTCTTTTTTTGGGGTATTCCCCCCTCCCCCCCCTGTATTTCATATCAAGAATGACAAGACTGCTTTATCACCTCATTACCCCCACAAAGGCTGGTCTTTGGTCTCTCAGAATCTATTAAAAACCTAACAACAATAATGATAACAATAACCATAGTTCCACCTGTAGTCTGTCTCAATCTTTCACTTCAGTTCCATTCCACAAACCAAGTCACTGCCATGTCGTTGCATAATTCAAATAAAATAATAACCTCTCTCCCTGTGACACAGACAACCTTCACACACAGCTCATACCCCCAGAGATTTCAATCCTCAAATTCTCTTACAGGAAAGTTAATACTGTACACTGTTGCTCCATCCAACAAACACTCAAATCTGCTTTACAGCTATTCACAAGTTTACATTCTCTGAACTTTAAAACAAACCAATATGTTCAATTCTCAAGAAAAAATTTTTATCACCCAAAATCATCAAATTCTTCAACACGAGAGGAAGTCCTGTGTACCCTCATTCACACCCCAAAAAATCATTCAAACACCAGATTCTTCCACAATCAACAGAAAATAACCCTTCTCTTTTGCGTAACTTGTTTACGTATCCGCTCCTGCAAGTAAATCCCAAAATAATATCACAACATTCTGCAGTCAAGTCACTCAAACCACCAAACAGTGTCCAGAACACACCTACTCCATCAAACCCTACACTCACTCTGATGTCCATGGACTAATCCTCAAATTCCTCAATGACGAACTCCTCTTCCTCCACTTCCACAGGGCCATTTTGACTGTGGACTGACTGCTGGGCAAATCCTCCTCCTCTCCTAGGTCCTCAGGTTTCTGGAGGAGGGAGGAGGAGGAGGAGGAGGCAGGGGGGTTAACCTGGGCCTGACCCCTGACTGAGGAAGAAGAGGGGGGTGGGGGGCGTTGTGATGCATCTTCCTCTTCCTTTTCGTCATCGTCGTCATCATCCATGGCTGCTTTTTCTTCAATCTTCTCCAAACCTGACCTAGAGAATGTAAAAATGATATTAAAAAAAAAAGGAAGAAATTCCTAGGTCAGAATGAGCCTACCTAAATTGTGTGGGGAAAAACGGTTGCTTAACCGTCTTAGCCCCGTTGCGGCCGCAGCCGCCCGTAACAGCACCTGCTGCTAGATTCCGTTGCGGCCGTAGCCGCCCGTTGGTCCTGACCACGTGGGCAGTACTTTTCCATCACACACATACCTCGTGGTTCTCACACAATGTGTCTGAAATTTGGTGGGGCGATGCAGGGAAGGTTTCAGATGGTGCCAGTGATAAATTTAGACCACTAACAGTGTGTACTTGGGAGGGAAGGAAGAAAGCAAGGCTGGCGATAGAAACGCCTTTCACTCATAACGCGTGGCGAAAAAAAATGGCGTCTTCGTTGGTAGCAGACGATTCATCTAACTAACTAGACAATAAAATGAACGTGTTTGCATTGGAAGTAGAAAAAATTCAATGATAAATATTAAGTGAGTCAGAAATAAAAAACTGACGGGGGAGAAGAGAAAGGAAATAACGCAGTTAGAGAGAAGAATGAACCCGACTACACGGCACATTCCTGCAAGCGTGGCGACCTGTGCTACCCACACGCTGTGGAGAAATTTGACGGGGGGGGGGGGGGGGGAGGTCCGCAGCATAAACACCAGAAAATGTGACGCCTTTTGTCTATTTTCTAGTTAATACCACACTTTTTATTTGAAACTCAACGGACAGATTTGCTGATGACGAAAATACCGAGAAGGAAAAGAAAATAGACCTCAAGTCTGCCAAGATGCCACAGGTGACAGCGATAGGTACACCCCCGACACATCCACATTTTGTGCTTTCTGTGATGTGATGTGTCCCTGTGCCATCACTATGACTACTTTAAAGGCTATCACGATTAAAATTTTGTAGAATTACAGAAGTTCTGTGTTGTTTCATGTTTGTCACACCTGTGTGGTGACACTGGTGACAATGTGACACTTATGTACAATATTACACTTCTGTGCACTTAACAAACATGTGGTAAGACATAGACATCTGAAATGCAGTATATAGGTAAGATATTGATTGAATATTCCTTGTTTTCAAAAGACAAAAAACCAGTTAAACAAAAAGTATGCCTCATCAAGACATATAAAACAATAGGTGTTATGAGGACATTGTGTGACACATCCTTGAAGTACAATTGCACACAAACATTAATAAACACGTTACCTAGGCATCAGTTCTTTATTCAACACTTACATGTATGAATTTGTGTCTATTCCATATATATTTTGCTGGTTTATTGTATACAACATACTTTTACCTGTGATTGGTGACAAATAAGGTGACAACGACACGACATTTTGTGACCAGACATGTAAACTTGTCTTAAAATGCAAGTACAAAGATATATCTAGCTTGTGACAAAATTTCAGCTTGATAGCTTGTCATGCACACAGACAATTGTCTCAGGAGTAGACTATGTCAGTTTGGGGTAGAAAACTTTAAAAGAATTCAAAATCTACAGGCAGTTTAGCTCTGTAGAATTCAACAACAAGAGGGTTAAACAAAACTCTTCCCACTGGTGAACCTCAGAGCTCTAGTCGAAGAACAAAAAAACAACAAAAAAACAACAAAAAAACAAATGAACAAAAACAACATAAAATTCTATGGCAGCTTTCTCCTGTCTTGTGTGAAAAACCAAAATGAAAATCAATCAAAATAACATAATACAAAAGATGTTGCAGTAATATTGCTTTACCATCCCATTACAGACAGTACACTTTATTAACCCCCTTTAAAAAAAAAAAAAAAGGACAGGTACGTTAGTATCATTTTATCAATGTCTAAATCACAAGTAAAAAAACCCAGTTGTATATGCTTCATAGTATCTGAATCATCCAGCTCTCAACATTTCTTGGCAATAAGTATATCATACTTTATGACGAAAACAGTAGGCAGACTTACAGATGTGTATCACACACTTACCTGAGAACATAGGCAGATCTTGAAAACTGACAAAGGTTTTGTACAAAGGCAAACTGGCCTGCACAAAGAAGCACAAATATTAATCAAACTCAGCTTTTCACAGAAACTCTGCTGAACAATGGCTGGATGCTAACAAATAAACTAACATACAAATACAAACCAACCACCCAGCAACTACATAAATATAGCAGGCTTCAGTATGAAGTGGGAAAATAATTACAAACAAACTGACAGAGGCCTTTGAAAAATTGCAAAAATGAAAAGGCAGTTGCACAAAACAACATAAAGTAAACAGGGGAGAAAAACAAAAGAGAGAGAGAGAGAGAGGAGAGAGAGAGAGAGAGAGAGAAGAGGGAAGAGAGAGAGAGAGAGAGAGAGAGAGAGAGAGAGAGAGAGAGAGAGAGAGAGAGAGAGAGAGAGAGAGAGAGGAGAGAGAGAGAGAGAGAGAGAGAGAGAGAGAGAGAGAGAGGAGAGAAGAGAGAGAGAGAGAAGAGAGAGGAGAAATGAGACAGAAACAGACATGACACAGAGAGAGAAGAGAGAGAGAAGAGAGAGAGAGAGATCTCAAAAAAGAAAAAGAAACCCAATATGTCCAAGAATGGCAACAAATCCTTTGCTTAATTATCTTTAAGCAACACCAGTAACAAAAAGCCCCAAATAGAAAGTAACAAAAAAAAACCCCTCACTCCCACAAAGGGGATCACTCACACACACACACAACACACAACCACACACACACACACACACCACACACACACACACACACACACACACACCACACACAACACACACACACAAACACACACTCACACAGAGCAGTTACACCTTCTTCCTAACAATCAGATAGTATAGATCTCAAAATTATGCACAATAATCAATCACTTATCACTCACCTGGGTCATGCAAGGTGGGGTTGATGAGGTTGATGTAGGGAACAAGTTCTGTCAGCAGCACCTCTGGCTCCCAGTGATAGCCTGCATACATTACAAACTGCAGTCAGGTCACAAAAACAGGCATGTGTGTACAGAGCAACCGTCTGTGGCCTGACACAACTTTCTAATGATCAAATAAGTGTAAGGGATTTTTTTTTCTCCTTGTGTGACAGGAATAACAGAGAATAGAAAGGCAAGTGTGTGTGTGTGTGTGTGTGTGTGTTGTGGGGGGGGGGGTAGGTGTGTGTGTGTGTGTGTGTGTGTGTGTGTGTGTGTGTGTGTGTGTGTGTATATGTGTGTGTGTGTTTGTGTGTGGGTAGATCACTAATAATCACTAATCATAATGCACTGCCCTAATTGGGAAAAATTGCACAGAAAAATACTCACCTCTAAACAACTGCATGGCAGTGGATTTGCTTTCTTGACTCTGAAAAAATAAACAACAAAAACCTCAAGTCAAACACAAATACTATAAAAAAAAAACACCCAACAAACAGAAAACAGAAAAAAACGAACGCAAAGAAAAGAACAAAAATCTCACACACACAAAATCACCACCACCAGCACCATCACCACTGTGATGCTTACTTCAACATGTATGCATGCTTGTACACACCACACACACACACACAAAAACACACTCTCACACACACACACACACACACACACACACACACACACACACACACACACACACACACACACACACACAAAACACACACACACAAACACAACACACACACACACATACAAACACACAAGGACATCCATCCTCCCACCCACCCTCCCACCCACGCACGCACGCACGCACACACACACACACACACACACACACACACACACACACACACACACACACACACACACACACACACACACAAACACACTCACACACACAACGCACACACACACATAACACAACACACACATTCACACACACACAAACACACAAGGACATCCATCCTCCCACCCACCCACCCACCCACCCACCCACACACCACACCACACACACACACACACACACACACACACACACACACACACACACACACACAGAGGGACATCCACCCCCCCAAACACAACCCCCCCACCCCCCTACCTCCACACCAGCCCGTGACACACACTCCAAACCTACTACTACACACAGTTCTAACCCAAGCCAGCCACAAACACAGACCTGTCTCTGGGAGGCGAACCACTGTGACTTGTGCATTGGCCTCCAGCCATGACCTTTGCGGGAGTGGGTGTGGCGACTGAGGGAGGACTGGCAGTGGATCAGCCCTCTGGTGGCCACCGAGATGGAGTAGTCCTGCAGCTGACCTCGACTCTGCAGGTCACAGGTCACACATGTATTCACACCGTCAGAAAATAGGGGACCTTTCTGGGAAAGATTTTTTGTTTTTTTTAAAATTAATTTTTGATTAAATTATTTCATTTTATTTTTTCTTCTATTTTGAGGATAAGCAGACAAGTAAAGACACAACAGCCAAGTGTCTCTGGCAGAGCCAGTTTTCGATTTATTCAAAACCTTCTTCAGGCTAAAAGATTGGCCGACTCAATTTATCTTAAGGATAATGGAATATATACATATGTGCTTTTTTCACATCCAGTTCCTGTCTGTATGCTGTTTTGTAAATTTTGTCATCTCTCCCACCGAAAAGACAATGGCCTACTCTTCCGAAGAACGGAACAGGTTTGAACATGTGGGCAAGATGTTCTGTGTGCATTCGCACACCGGATTTTGGTTTTTAGACTCATCCGAAGGACTTTTGGTACATACAACGCAGTAGAACCATTGAACCAGTTCTAGATCAAAAACAACTCTTATTACCTTTAATAAGGCTTTTCTGTTGCTGTTTTGTTGTTGTTGTTGTTATTGTTGTTGCTTATTAATTGTGTGCAACTGGCTACATGCTGTGACAAATTTACAGGATCTTTCAGAGCTTACTTATATAATCTGCATATAATGTACACACAAAGAATGGGAGTAAACAATAAGCAGGTTTGCAATTATGTTGACCTAGGAGATTGTAAAACTCTTCACATTTTTAATCCATCAAAAGCCACAGATGTTTAAAGCGAAAAAGAAAAGAAAAAAAAGAAAACAATGTGGTACAACATAACATCACAAAGGTTAAAGGGAGGAAAACCCATATCTAAAAATTACACAAGGTTGTTACTTCCCTTGGACTTAACTAACAGCCAGGAGGCAAAAACGGGATCCCAGCTGTCAGTTTCCCCCACTGTCAGCTGCTGAATTATCATCCCATCCCATCCCATCCCATCCCAATCCAGCTGGTGCTAATCATAGCAGGGACTGACCACTTTTGGACAGTAAAAAGAAGGGGCACACTAAATTTAGCACTCTTGACTGAGTGATGTTGGATTTGTGCGCTGCTGTGGGAGAGGCACCTGTCAATAGAATGCTTCTGGTCATCAACAGATGGAAGCAATGGTGTTACAATTCTATTTCCACCATGACTTGATACAGCAAACCTAATCTGAAGGACCAGCAAGGGAGTTAAGTTAGGTCAAGATGGATGTCGATTCCAGTGGAAAATCCCGCAAATCAACACCTGGGTGAAGACTCAAACCTGTGGTACTCAGATCACAACAGGATCTGCGGTATGGTGGAGTGACCACTGGGCTTTCCACCCTGCACTGCAGAGTAAAAAAGGTAAAGGTAAAGGTGTCCCATAACCTAGGTGGTCGTAGGGGAGCGAGGCGTCACAGACCTCAGCTTCTCTAGGGGACAGCATATTGAGGGCGGCGCCCATCTCCTCTCCCTTGCTGCTTTACCTTCCCTGACCCTAAAGAGGGCAGGTACCCATTTACAGCTGGGTGAACTGGGGGGGGGGGGGGGGCTGTACTGAACCCAAGGTGCGCAACCGGTCACCCAACAAACTGGTAACCACGCTCGACGCTGCTTAACTTGACTGGGGGGAAGCGTGTGCTCTGACCACTGAGCTGCAGAGTAAAGGAGCCCACTCTGAAAACAGAGGCCATCAACAGCACAGCGTTGTACTCACAGTGTACTGAGCAGAGAGCATGTCAGCGTCACTCAGGTATTCGGACGCTCGCTCCAAGTCCTCCACAGACTGTACAAAGTCCACGTAGTTCTGGTGGAGGAAGGTGTTGAAGTAATCCCCGCTCAGGTGAGTTTTCTCCACCACCTCCTGAACAAAGAAAGTCGTGTGTGTGTGCACAATTTTTATCATTTATTTCTGTTATTGATTTGCTCCAGCAGCTTACTAAAAAAAAAAAACAGACAACATTTACAAATCACAGAAAGTGTCAAAATGGCAAGCAAAAACCTATCCATCGACACGGAAATTAAGCCACACAAATATTTTTTCAAAACACCAAATGCATAAAAGCAAACTATTCATGAATATATCAGTTTCCTCCATAGAAAAATAGCAAAACAAAGCAAATATAGAACAGTTTGCTCCATAGAAAAAAGCAAGACAAAGCAAGCTATCCATAGGCATCACAGACAAAAAAAACACCACACATCAAGCTATTCACAGGAGAACAAATCCCTTTCTGACTGGTATTGTCATTATTCTATGTCAAGCTATTCACAGGAGAACAAATCCCTTTCTGACTGGTATTGTCATTATTCTATGTCAAGCTATTCACATGAAAAAAATCTCTTCAAACTGGTATCATCTTTATCATCAACTGTTGACTCTGCCTCCGAATCACCAGCCAGTTTGAATGGAGAAGTAAACTGGGAGAAGAAACCGTGAGAAAGAGGCAATGGAAAAACACTTTCTCCAGGAGAAAGACTGATCAAAGCTGGACTACACTGACACCAATGTCAGGGGAAAAAAACACACCCTCAAAACTACCCCAATTCCTGAAACTTTCCTGCAATCTTCTGATCATTCTCTCATTCTTAGACGATTAAAACTGGCAAGAAAAACTGCAATACTTTCCAGGTTTTTTTTTACACCCTTCTCTCTTTAAATGTTCTTTCATAATGACCACTCCTTGATATAAGCTGGCTTTTAAGCCCTAGTGTTTGGGGTAAATGGCTGGACAGAATGATAAAAACATATTCAGCAGATTTTTCTGCTCTCTTGTCCACTTAAAACCAATATCTGGACTCTTTTTCCCCAACCCATGTGCAGACACTGGAATAGACAGACCCCCCTCCCACACACAGGTGACACCAGCTACCAGGCTCTGTTTGCCCCTTTCAGCCCAGCCCCAAGAGAGGCAGACCTACCTCAGGTGTCAGGAGCAGGGGGTCTCTGTCGTGGTGACTCAGGTGGGCAGGTAAGGAGGGATGTTGGGGGCTGTCAGCTGGATCCCCCCCTGTTTCAACCAGTCAGTGCAGGTCAAGTGTTAACACCTGCAATCTTCCCCTGAGCTTGTAACGGTGGTAACCAAACATGAATAGTAGTTAGCTTAGACATAGTGAAGACTGCAGCCACTTCTTCCACCCTCCCTGCAATCTTCAACACATGTGGTCTCCCTTCTTAACCTTTTTGCTGCTGTCATATTTTGCTCAGGCACACGCTGGATGAAACAGACAGAGAGCGTTGAATCATGACGAACAGCGATCATCAACCGAGCATTGCTGGCAACGGTTTCTATGACGAACACTGTTTGTCAACAGCGCAGTAAAGAGGTTAAAAGCCACTTCACTCTCCCCCTAAACAAAACAAACCAAAAAAGAAAATAGCCCCCCTCCCCTCCCCCCACCTAATGACTAAAATCACAAACACCAGAAGACAGGTTATAACCACAAAGCTAAGCCTGCCAGCAGCTAAAAAGCAAGCACTCATCTATAACAATCTGTCGTCTTCGACAATCACCGAAACTACCTGTCACACATACAGCATAATATCTTTAAAAGCTTATGATAATCATTCTAACTTATCTCCTGCTGAAACCTGCACTAAGAGCGCCCTTGAGATAAGCATCACTTGCAGCCGTCAGTTTACACATGCAAAACAAGTGCCTCAAATACGTATGCTAAGATGCCATTCCTTTTTCTTTTTTTCAGCTGTTGTAATGGTGTTCCACATTGCGTTTCCATGACACTTTCAACCTTTCCTTCGCTAAAAATATTACATCTCAGGGCCCCTTGCTTATATTCAAGAGGTAAGGCAAATATATATATCTAGATGAATCATCCTTAAATAATATAATTAGATGATGAACAATAGAAAAGTAAAAACCTAAATCTAGCTTCTCACATTTCAAAGGTAAAGGGTAAAAAGGGTCAAAGTGTCTCCCATAGCCTATGTGGTTGTAGGAGAGCGAGGCATCAGAGACCTCAGCTTCTCTAGGGGCCAGCATATTGAGGGCAGCGCCCATCTCCTCTCCCTCGCTGCTTTACCTTCTCTGACCCTAAAGAGGGCAGGTATTCACTGACTGCTGGGTGAAGTGGGGCACTGTACTGAAATCAAAGTGAGCAAACAGTCCCCCATCCACTTGGTAACCACGCTCAATGCTGCTTAACCTTAGCTTGGGGGAAAGCGAGTGCTCTGACCACTGAGCTATCCCATTCTCAACATTTCAAAACAACACAGAAACAGAACCAATAACCTGATCCATCCCCTTACTTTTGAAATAGAGAATTTTGCCCAGGGCGTGGAAGAGGAAACAGGTGGTGTCCTTGGCGCCGATGACGGCTCCTGTCTCCGAGGAGCCCGCACTGCCGCTGTCCTGTTTGGCCAGTCCTCCATACTTCAGACGGCGCCCCGACCCCGAGTTCTCTTTCTTCAGGCTCTTCTGCACCATCCGCAGCCTGCTCAGGTCCACTGTGTCTGTGTGAGGGCAACGGGAATACCTAGGCATTAGCAGGAACTATCTATGTTTTCTGAGGGTATAATGTCAACAGGAATCCCCAGGCATAAGCAGGAACTATTGATGTTTTCTGAGGTAACAGGAATCCCCATGCATATAAGCATGAACCATCTGCTTTTTCTGAGGGTTACTGTATAATGACAACAGGAATCCTCATGGCATAAGCATGAACTATCTATGTTTTCTGAGGGTTACTGTATAATATCAACAGGAATCCCCACGCATAAGCAGGAACTCTCTATATTTTCTGAGGGTTACTGAATAAAGTCAAAAGGAATCCTCATGCATAAGCATGAACTATCTGTTTTCTGAGGGAAAACAGAAATTCTCCAGCGTAAGTAGGAATTATCTATGCTTGCTAAGGTCTACTGTATTATGTCAACAGGAATTTCCAAGCAGAGATATGGACTGTTTATAGCTTGCAGAGATCTACTAATAGACCTGTAATATGTCTTAAAGTCAGTCTCAAAGCTTGGCAAAACAATCTATAGTTTGCTAAGGTTGACTATATTATGTGGACAGAATTTCCAAAAATGTGTATCAAAGCTTCTCTGAACCATGCACAGCCTGTTGTGGTTTACTCGGTAGTATGGAAACATGGTTACCCAAACATATGAGTAACAAATATTCTTAATCACCAGCAACTTGTCAACATCAAATATGTCTGACTTTACTAACAAAAACATCCAAAAGTATGTGTCCAAGCTTTTCTTAACTGCCTTTAACACAGCTGATGATACACATCTGAAAGATCCTCAAATAACCTATAACACAGCTGAATGCCAATAGAAAACAGGAAAGGTCAAGTTTTTAATTCTGAGACCTAGAAAAGCTTAAAACTGATATGTGACGATCCACCATGAAATGAGTCGCTTAGCACCTAACCTACTTTTGTGCAAGGAGCTATTTAAGGCAGGTGATTGTCAGGTTGTGGATTTTGAGATTTTGATTGATTATAAAAGTAAAGCTATTATTCTACCTTGTAATGAAATATCAAGGCATAATTTTGTTTCCTTTTGCATTCAAATGTTTTAAAAAATACCCAAGGCCTACTTTTTGACCACCTGTTATGAAAATAAACTTGTCCATTTCTCATTTTGTCATGTCCTGCAATGTATCATTTCAATTTGTAATAACTTTTCACAGAATTGTCCGATTTCCAATCTGTTTTTTGCATTGAATAGCTTTTTTATTGCAGATTAATAACATGTCAATAACTAAACATTGACCTATGATGCAATGTGACTCTTTATGTGGTGGAGTATCACATATGGTAGGTAAGGTGTCCCATAACCTAGGCGGTCGAAGGGGAGCAAGGCGTCAGAGACCTCAGCTCCTTTAGGGGCCAGCATGTTGAGGGCGGCGCCCATCCCCTCTCCCTGGCTACTTTACCTTCCCTGACCCTAAAGAGGGCAGGGACCCATTTACAGCTGGGTGAACTGGGGGGAGAGGGAACTATACTGAAGCCAAGGCGTGTAAACAGTCACCCATCTAACTATTAACCATGCTTGACACTGCTTAACTTGACTAGGGGAAAGCGAGTGCTCTGACCACTTTGCTATCCCGCCCCCTTTAAAAAAAACACTGGGGAAACTGACCCTGTCGACAGGCAAACTGCAGAGCGTTGATGGCGGAGCGGACGTCCCCAGCACTGGACATGGCGATGGGCTCCACCACCCGGGCAGAGGGAACAGCAAAGCCACCCTGGTAAAAAACACGCACACAGGGAATTAATTAACCCTTACAGTACTGAATATCTGCTGACAATTTCTTCCCCTACCCTGAATCCAAGGAAGAGATGGGAGGACAACATCAGCGAATGGACAGGCCCGGAACTCAGCCAAATTTTGAGAAAGGCAGAACAGAGAGAGGAATGGAGGGAGCTGGTTGTCAAGTCTTCATGGGTGCCCCCACAGTTGCCAGACTAAGGGATAGATAGATAGATAGATAGATAGATAGATAGATAGATAGATAGATAGATAGATAGATAGATAGATAGATAGATAGATAGATAGATAGATAGATAGATTGATCCTGAATTTCTGCCCCAGCTCTCTCTCCTTCAGTCCTGTCAGCCAGTTTTCCGGCAATAACGGTAGCAGAGGAGGGTTTGTTTATTGTGATCCGTCATGCAGGCTAACTGGCATCAACAGATTCTGGAAAATAATTTTGATACGGCAAACACTGCTTCTCCTTTCCCACGAGTATGATTACAAAGCTTTGTAAAATTTACCTAGGTACCCGTTTTGCACTCTTCTGCACCTCAGAAAAATTGAAGGAAAATTCGGTTGCACCCATTTTCCTCCTTACAGTATTGAAGGGTAGCAGAAAACTGAGCCAGAAAACAGGCTTACCATACTGAAAGGGTTAAAACCTGGGTATGCCTGCAGGTGGGTGGTTTACAGGTGTTGTACCTGCCACCATGATAAGAGGTCTGTGAGTCAAACCTTTTCAAATTCGTTCAAATCCAAAATACTTTATTATCTTAAAAAAAAAAGAAAAAAGGAGAAACTCTGGCAGGTTACAAGCCACAAATAAAAATGGTAAGCATGTGAAAAAAGTTTCTAAGAAACCATACTCTCATCAGCAAAGAACTAAGAAGTATACATTTTTATCTTTCTAATGATGAGGGTTCTTACATACCTGTGCTGCCTCCAAGGTGGCAATCTTGTTCAGCACCTTCACCATCATTGTTGGGGCCACTGGGTTGACACTGCAACACACACACACACACACACACACACACACACACACACACACACACACACACACACACACACACACACACACACACACACACACACACATATGTAAGAACATGCAAGCTCATATGTTTTTATATATATATATATATATATATATATATATATATATACATATACATATACATATATATATATATATATATATATATATGTATATGTATATGTATATATATATATATATATATATATATATATACATATACATATACATATATATATATATATATATATATATATATATACACATATATATACATATATATATATAATACACTGATTTGTACATAAGAAACAGAATCTCTCCTCTAGAAAATATTTTTCTACTATAAAAATACTTTAAAAAAACATCAGCACTGACATGCAAACGTACCTTAAAGAAATGTATGGGATTATATGCTATGGGGTAAGGTACGAAAATAAAGTACTAATGTATACTTCTGCATGTGTGGTAGAATTTATGTTCTCTATAGTGTAGCCATACTGTTGAAATATATGAAATAGGCTTGTTTTTACCCCCACTGGGATGCTGGGAAGAGGGGGGGGGCTGTCAGTATAAACAGCATCCCCACCTTCAGGAAATTCTGTGCTATGAATTTCCTCTTGTCTGACCCTCTCTTTGTTTCTGCCCTGTTCCTTTTCTTCTTGTCACCTCCTTCTTGTCTATTTTCTGCCGTCTCCGTCCATTCTCCTGCCTTCTTTTTCCAGAAAGACTTATAAAATAAAAACTCTCTCCCACATTGAAGTCGGATGCGCTGGGCCTGACGTTGCGCTTAACAGCAGTGCAACGCATTTTCGCTCATGTGGCAAACAACAGTAGTTGCTGCCTGAGCATTTGACGAAAAAGAAGAAGGCTTGTCTTTAAAAAAAAAAAGAATGAAATGGAAGAAGAAAAAAAGTTACTTCTTTTTGGTTCCCCCCAAATACCTCTTCTGATATAAAACAAGATTAAGCCTTACTTATGACACAAAAAAAGAAGTAACAGCTCCAATATGGCTTCCAAGATCAGCGGGGCTATAAACAAGATTGTCCACATTGGATTGGATAGGACTGGATTGGATAGGACTGGATTGGATTGGACTCAGTAGCTCTCTCACCTGATGGTTTCCACCCCCAGCTCCCCCTGCAGACCAGGGGGGAACAACTTCTGGACGTTGGAGCTGCTGTTGGAGGCATCGCTGACCACGAACACCAGGGGGCAGTGTCCACACCGCCGGTACTTCCTGCCAAAAGCATTATCATCGTCAGGTAAAGGTAAATGTAAAGGTGTCCCATAACCTGTGTGGTCATAGGGGAGCGAGGCATCTGAGACCTCGGCTTCTCTAGGGACCAGCATGTTGAGGGCGGCGCCCATCTCCTCTCCCTCGCTGCTTTACCTTCCCTGACCCTAAAGAGGGCAGGTACCCATTTACAGCTGGGTGAACTGGGGGAGACTGAACTGAAGCCAAGGTGCTCAAACGGTCACCCATCCAACTGGTAACCATGCTTGACGCTGCTTAACATCGGCTGGGGAAACCTGAGCGCTCTGAACACATAGCTATGCCATCCCCTATTATCATCGTAGGATGATTTCTAAATGACTCATAATGACAAAATCATTTAGAAACACACAATAACACCATATGAACTTCTTTTTCTGAAGGAATTAACTGACATGTGTTTAATGATAAACTTACGAAACTCAGATATTCATACATTTTAACGAACCTGAACTAAAAGCCATGAAAAAAACAAAAACAGAGGCTAATAATAATGGTAAGTACTACAATAACTGTGAAGGTAGGTTTTCAAGCCATATATAATTTTTCAAGACAGATTTATTCAGACATGCAATATAAATATTTCAAGCAAACTTATAATACTGCAGCTCTGTAATATATCAACACAAAATTTGCAAATCATAAAACAAAACCCAAGCTGACAGCTTTGCTGTTAATCAAATAACTATACAACTGCTATTGCAGATGTATCTTCAAAAAAAATAATACAAACGCCCCCCACCCCCACCCCCTCCCAAATGAAAAAAAAGATGTATAACTACTCTGTTACACCTGTGTTTCCCTCATCTCTCTGCAATTTGCTAATTGTACTAAACAACAAACTGTATTTTCAACAACAACAACAATCTTTTACAGAAACATAGAAGCTTTAAAAAAATAAATCAACCCAGATACTACAGCCTCCCTCCACCCCCTCTCCCACCCCTTTCTCCACCCCTTCAAAAACCAAACTACCGTAGTTCATACTCACCTGACAATATTATGAAGTTCGGATGGGTCTCTGTAGAATGCATTGGGAATATCCTGAAACAGCCACGCTTTCCAAATAACTAGTTCTCCAAAAACACTAACCCCCCCTTTTTGGGGGAAAAGAAATCAAAATCAGTTTAAACAATCTATAAATTTGAAACTGTTTAATGTATTTCTTTCGCTGGTCAAAGTACAGTAAATCCAACCGGAGTCTGTTTTTCTTTATGTTGACTCATTGATTTATATGCTTTGAAAATTGCAAAACCAAATAATTGCTATATAAGAAGTTTGTCAATGTCATAAATTATATACATCTGGAAAATCAAAGCCGCCTTCAAACCAACAAATGAGCCACACAGTGTTAGCTTCATGAAACAGAATTAAATGATTTTAAAATAATTAAAGAAACCCATCATTGTATCAGCAGTGATACAGTAGGCACTAAAACATACTGCTTACAAAAGAGAAAGTCAACGAGAGAGAGAGAGAGAGAGAGAGAGAGAGAGAGAGAGAGAGAGAGAGAGAGAGAGAGAGAGAGAGAGAGAGAGAGAGAGAGAGAGAGAGAGAGACAGACAGACAGACAGACAGACAGACAGACAGACAGACAGACAGACAGACAGACAGACAGACAGACCGACAGACCGACCGACAGACAGACCGACAGATAGGCAGATAGGCAGACAGACAGACGGACAGAGTTGAGAGAGAGAGTGATAGAGAGACAGAGACAGAGACAGAGAGACAGAGACATAGTCACAGAAAGAGAGACATAGTCACACATAGAAAAAAAAACAAAGAAAATAAGTGAAACAAAGAAAGAGAGATAACCAAAAATTAACCAGAGAGAAAGCCAGACACAGAGACACACAGTCAGTAACACTGAAAGAACAAACAACCCAATGCAAAAGGTCTGAGCACCTCCACCAAGATCAGCCTGCCCCACAGCCCTGGGAGCCAGGTGAGGCCTCAGCGCCCATCTGCAGAGCCCGGTACTTGTTGGCCCTCAGCAGAAAATGGCTGAACTGCGACGACTGGGACTGGCTGGAGAACACGTCCACACTGGATCGCTCTGTGCACACAAAGTTATCGATAAATAAATAGATAGATATATAAATAAGTAAATAAAAAAATAAAGTTTTCAGTTTGTCGGGCTTTAGTGGGTTTGTTTTGGTGTGTTTTTTTTCTCTGTTTGTACTAAATATTTAAGCAGTACCGATTTACGTCCACAAACTAGAACTACAAAATACTGACTTAAAATTTTTTTTTTCTTTTTATACAATTTTCCATTTCTACCTTTCCTACCTCCGTCAGGTAATAAATGAATGATTCCAGGTAATCCTCCATTAAAGTGGTTGGTGAATAACTGAACCAGTATCAATACACCTACCTAGCAACCAGACAGTTCTGGGTTCAATTCCATCAGTCGCAGTTCTATAACTTTTTTCTCCCATTCACATGAACACCTAGGTACTATAGTGTTTTGGATAAGATGACAAACTGAGGTTTAGTGTACAGCACATATGAATTTACACACACCCACAAACAAAATCAATGGCAACGGAAGAATATTATGCAGCAAAATTCTGTTGAGATCATGGTCACACATGGGGAAATGAATATACACATATACACAAAGGCTGCAGAAAACAATACAGAAATATGGGTGACTATGCCTTAAGGCAACACACCCTCCAGGAAAAAGTTAGCAACCCTAGTGAAATTGCCACAACTAGAAACACTTTATAAGACAATACATTACGATATCAGATTGCAGCAATTAACACAAAGAAATGCTACACACTGCAACCATACCGCATGATACAATACCACGAAGCATAAAGCAAACAATACAACACAACATTGTATAATAGCATACAAGACAATGAAACACAATACAATCCAACCCAACCCAACCCAACCCAACCCAACCCAACCCAACCCAACCCAACCCAACTCAACCCAACTCAACCCAAGCGACCTACCTGACCAGTCCAGCTGGTCAGCTGGCCTGAAGTCTGCCCCAGAGGCTGCAGCGGGGTTGATCCACTCCTGGACAGTCAGGTTCAGCTCAGCAGCCAGAGTCCTGATGGTGGCTGTCTTCCCAGAACCTGGGGGCCCCGTCAGCAGCAAGATAGGGGCCGCATGCTGTGGGCAGAAATGAGGCGTGAAATGGTAAAAGGTAAAAAGGAGGTAGAGGTGTTCCCATAACCTGTGTGCAGAAATGAGGTGTGAAATGGTAAAAGGTAAAAATGAGGTAAAGGTGTTCCCATAACCTGTGGGCAGAAATGAGGCGTGAAATGGTGAAAGGTAAAAAGAAGGTAAAGGTGTTCCCATAACCTGTGTGCAGAAATGAGGTGTGAAATGGTAAAAGGTAAAAAGAAGGTAAAGGTGTTCCCATAACCTGTGTGCAGAAATGAGGTGTGAAATGGTAAAAGGTAAAAAGGAGGTAGAGGTGTTCCCATAACCTGTGTGCAGAAATGAGGTGTGAAATGGTAAAAGGTAAAAAGAAGGTAAAGGTGTTCCCATAACCTGTGGGCAGAAATGAGGCATGAAATGGTTAAGGTAAAATGGAGGTACAGGTGTTCCCATAACTTATGTGATCATAGGGGAGTGAAGCGTCAGAGACCTTGGCTTTTCTAGGGGCCAGCATTATTGAGGGCGGCAGACACTGAGAGCAGTGCCACCCATTTACTTTTTTCTTTTCTTTTCCTTTCTGTATCTGTATTTGTTTCCCTATCAGATGGCTTTTTTTTCTTCTTTTTTATTTTTTTTACAGAATTTCTGCCAGGGACAACTCTCTTGTTGCCGTGGGTTCTTTTACATGCATTAAATAATCATGTGTAACACACAGGACCTCAGTTTATTGTCTCATCCGAAAGACTAGCACCCAGAACATCACTCACAGTCTAGTCGATGGGGGATAGGTTTCTGGCATCAATGGGGGTCAAACCATCACACACATCAAACCCAGACTTTTTCACTATCTACTCTAGGCAGATGCTTTACCTCTAGACCACCAATCCACTAATGTTCTGGATGAAACTCTAAAAAATGAAAAGGAGGAAAGGCAGGGACACAGACCTCATAGTTGAATGAAGGAACGATGCTGCGACAATTTCAACCTTGGTTTACACACTAAAAATAAACACAAGGCACAACCATACCAGGGCTGTCACCTCATTTAAGGTGGAAAGAGATCATAGATAATGAAATATGGAAGATAACAAACAAATAAACAAACGGCACCAGTGTACACACACACACACACGTGCATGCACACATGCAGGCTTGCCCTGACGCAGACACACAGTGACACACATACAGTGTGTCACACACTCACACACACACACACACACACACACACACACACACACACACACACACACACACACACACACACACACACACACACACACATGCTCACTGTTACCTGAGGGAACCTTTTAGTTCTATCCCTGAGCCAACAGCAGATGTCCTCCACTTTCTTCTTGTGCACAGCAAGGTCTTCCTACAATGGAAACAATTTGTACCGGGTTATTTCTCCATGCAACACCCTATGTCAACTCTACACCATAGCAAATTTTATACACAGTAAAAAACAACAACAAGACAACAACAACAACCCAACAACAAATTGAACACTTTAAAAAAAAAAAGTAATACAGCAGATGACAAGAGAAAT
>CM060322.1:9902769-9910269 GCA_030674155.1 Stramonita haemastoma | reverse complement strand
ATTAAGAAACTGTTTACTTGGGGTAAGCCGATAGATCTGCACGAAAAGTCAGTATCCATCACTTGTGTGTGTGTGTGTGTGTGTGTGTGTGTGTGTGTGTGTGTGTGTGTGTGTGTGTGTGTGTGTGTGTTGAAATGCTATCAATCAACATTTCTTGTGATTGTGAGCCCATTGATTTAGACTGATATTCATAATACAGTGAAATCAAAGAGCTTGTTCCTCTATTGTTTCATTTTCATGCTAGATCTATCATTTATACAACAAATCAACATACTACAGTGACTCAGTTCAGGCAATGATACAGAAATGGGATAACCCACGACGCACTTCTAAAAAAAAAATATATATATATATAAGCAAACCCGTCCCAGATAATAAAACAAAGCAAAAACAAAACAAAAACATCGACAAGGGGAGCCTAGAACGCCGAGTAGTAATACTCCTTAGATTTAAGAGGCTCTGTGGATCTAGTGTGTAAAACTTATATGCCAGAAGCCTACTTTTCACTGTCAGTGGCTGTTTTTAAATCGATGCATGCAAATCGGTGTAGGATGGATACTGTGTTGTGCACAAAATACGAACTATACTCTTTCAATAAGTGCATAGTTGTTATGTTATCTGTCTGCAGCACAAGTACAAGAATCATTTGAGGTTCGAGGGTATGTATTCACGAAGGTATGTCTTTTGCCGAGAGAGAGAGAGAGAGAGAGAGAGAGAGAGAGAGAGAGAGAGAGAGAGAGAGAGAGAGAGAGAGAGAGAGAGAGGTTGGTGCAGGGAACTTCATGAGAGTACGAAATGTATTTAATCACACTATCTTGATTATATTGTATCCATTTTTAACACCTTGTGGTGCACTTTAGGCCATGGGAAAGGTCCACTGTAAACGCTCGTGAATGATGACAATGACAATCACCACCGTCACCACCACCACCTCTATCATGAACATCTTCATCTTGATCATGTTGTTGTTGTTGTTGTTTTTGTGTTGCTCTTCTTCTTCTTCTTCTTCTTCTTCTTCTTCTTCTTCTTCTTCTTCTTCTTCTTCTTCTTCTTCTTCTTCTCTTCTTCTCCACCACCACCACCACCACCACCACCACCACCACCATCACCACCACCATCATCATCATCATCATCATCATCATCATCATCATTACCATCATCATCATCATCACCACCACCGCCACCACCACCACCACCACCACCACCACCACCACCACCACCACCACCACCACCAATTATCATCATCATCATCATCATCATCATCATCATCATCATCACCACCTCCACCACCACCACCACCACCACCACCACATCATCACCACCACCACCACCACCACCACCACCACCACCACCACCACCATCATCATCATCATCACCACCTCCACCACCACCACCAGAACAGTGTTAGGCCTAATTCTACAGATCCTGGCGTCCGCCGAACTTACCAGACGGACCGACCCATAAGCTGGCCGAGAACTACTACGCCGACCGCGATGGCCGCAGAGAGATGATGCCGCCTGACTCAGTGTACAAGGGCAGAGCCAGACAGCTGCCCTCTGGCCATGTAAGGTGTGTACAACAAAAAACCAAAACAAAAACATTAGACCCCCCCTCCCCCCCAAAAAAAGAACAAAAAAACCCCAACAGGGTGCTTTTTTTTTTTTCTTTCTGTCTATTCTTAATTTGCTTTGAGCTATCCTGCCCCACACTGCTGAACAAGCAAGCAAGAACCCCCCCCCCCCCCCCCCCATCACCCCTGCTTTTCTAAAGAAAAATACACAAATTCAAGGCAGCTTTTTCTTACTCTTTATCCGTTTAGGTAGTATGTGAGAGATGAATAGATACATGGGAAAAGCCATTAAAAAAAAAAAACCTGTACGCAGAAACACATGTTTGAAAAAAAAAAAAAAACCCACCTTTTTGTCTTCGTTTCGTTGTTTTTTTCCCTTAATGTTTAAAGGCAACATTACAGAATCAGATAGGATTTTCTGTTCTTTTCGGTTATTATTTTATTTTGAGAACAATGGAATAAGCACTCTTGTGTTTGTTTTACATCCAGTCCCCGTGTGTGTACAGTTTTGTCAATTTTGTCATCCGTTCCCTCCGCCACATAATGGCCAACTCTTCCGAAAAGATGAACGGGTTTTAACATGTGTGCAAGATGTTCTGGGTGTGTTCGCACACGGGAACTCGGTTTATAGTCTTGTCCGAAGGACTTTTGGGGTGAGTGGAGTCGGCACTGATATTAACTTCACAGGAAAAATCCTCTTGAACGAGATTCGAACCTGGGTCAGCAGATTACGAGCGCATCACTCTGACCACCAGGCTATTCCACCCCCTCCCCCCTTTATGTACAATATAAGCCTACATGTGTTTGATGATGAACATGCCCATTCAGCGAGCGTAGGATTCAAAACTTATAAAAGATACAAAGGAACAGGTGGGAAACCTCCGCAATAGCACTCTAGTCCTCAACCTTGTCCTTGTTTCTCGACTGACATTGAAAGGGGATACAAAGTCAGATAAAATGTCATTCCGTACTCTGTTGTCTACTGTACCGTTCAGTCATTTCTACAGGGAAACAAAGTATGGAACTTCTGCACAAGCACACAACAAAAAGCTGTTATTTCCTCGTTTAATGTTTGATATGCTTAGGGACATTGAATATAAACAAAAAGGATGAAGTCATTGTGTATCTGTATACATATCCTACGTTTTCCCAATTCATCTAGTTTATATTCAAATGTAGGACATTGGAAAACACACGGAACACTTCTCTTTTGTTTGAAATTTTAAAAAGGGACTTAGACATCTAAATAAAACTTCAATTATTTAGTGCGTGTGTACGTCTTTCTTACGCTGTTCCCATTTAGTGATTAAGTGAAAGGTAAGTCTGCTAAAGTGGAGAACAAAGAAGGCTTCTAGTTCTTTTTTATTTTTTGCGTTGTCTAAGATGAACAGGGAATATCAAATAAAATAAACGTGAAGCCAGGTCAAGCATTTATTCTGATAATTATATCCATCCAGTAACACAACAATCAAGACAAGAGAATAATTAGGGATTATATTACATTCGACATTTCTGCAAGAGCACGCAACTTTAAAGGCCATCTTGTTCCCCTTTATTGGGCCGCATTGAAAAGAAACATAGACTCAAAGGGGACAAACTGGCTTCCCGTGGTGAATCAATCAACCAATTAATCCTGATGCGTACACTAGCAAGAGCCGAACTTGGGGAGCCCTGTTGTTCGCTGCAATTAAATAGGACTCTTAGAATGGATGTGAAAGAACCAAGTCACTCTATGCAGTGAAGTTGTAATTTGTTTGAAATGGGTTTGAAAAGTTCTGAAACACTGAAAGGTCATTGAGTCACCGCGCCGTACTCATGATGATGGCTTTCGTCACGACACGTCAACAAACTTAGCTGGGCTAAACTTGTTATTCAAAGGATCAAAGGCACACACACACGCACACACACACCCACGGAGAAGAGAGAGAGAGAGAGAGAGAGAGAGAGAGAGAGAGAGAGAGAGAGAGAGAGAGAGAGAGAGAGAGAGAGAGAGGAGAGAATCGGTGGTCTAGAAGTAGCGCGCCTGCCTAGAAAGTGAAAAGCTCGGAAGTGTTCGGTGGTTTGATCCCCTTTCGGGCCCGAAACTCCCTCCCTCCCCTCTTATCCATTAGACCATGAGTGGTGGTCTGGGTGCTAGTCTTTCGGATGAGACGATAAACCGAGGTCCCGCGTGTTACAGGTAATTATTTAGCGCACGTAAAAGAACCCACAGCAACAAAGGAGTTTTCCCTGGCAAAATTCTGTAGATAAAAGCTACTCTGATAGGGAAACAAAAACAGTTGCAGACAGGGAAAAAATGAGAATGGGTGGCGCTGCTCTTGTGGCGCCGCGCTTTCCCCAAGGATAGCAGCCCGAATTTCACGCAAAGAAATCTGCCTTTAAGTGGTATGGAAATGAAAAATGATGAGAGAGAGAAAGAGAGAGAGAGAGGAGAGAGAGAGAGAGAGAGAGAGAGAGAGAGAGAGAGAGAGAGAGAGAGAGAGAGAGAGAGAGACAGACAGACAGACAGACAGACAGACAGACAGACAGACAGACAGACAGACAGACAGACAGACAAGACAGAATGACAGAGATTTAATGGTAGTATTACTACAAACAAGAAACGAGACATAACAGAAATACTGATATACAGATTGTATGTATTACTCATTTCACAGTCTGTGTTTTATGATTGAGGTTGCAGATAACGTGTAGACTTTTGTGTGTAAAAAAAAATTACGCAGTAGTCTAGTAATTACGAGTGTGTATATTTTTGCACAACTGATTAAGAAAGTGTCTGTGCATGTGTTGACAAACAGTATCTCTACATAGGCCTATCTGTATATTGGCATCCTGCGATCAGTATGCAAATGTGTCCACATTTGTGGACATGTGCGAATGCATACTGCGAATCTGTCAAGCATGATTTAAAGTTCTCCGTGTGTGTGTGCGTGCGTGTGTGCGTGTGTGTGTGTGTGTGTGTGTGTGTGTGTGTGTGTGTGTGTGTGTGTGTGTGTGTGTGTGTGTGTCTGTGTCTGTGTGTTTGTGTCCGTGTGTCTGTGTCCGTGTGTTTATTCTTTATCGCGAGGATAGTAGCACTCCTGTGCTTTTTTTTTTAACATCCAGTCCCCATATGTATGCATGCAGTTTTGTAACTTTTGTCATCACACAATGGCCTACTCTTCCGAAAAGCGGAACGGGTTTTTAACGTGTTCGCAAGATGTTCTGCGTGCGAATGCACAAGGGGCCTCGGTTTAAAGTCTCATCCAAAGGACTTTTGGGAGGAGTGGGATCGGCACCGATGATAACTCAGTGTGTGTGTGTGTGTGTGTGTGTGTGTGTGTGTGTGTGTGTGTGTGTGTGTGTGTGTGTGTGTGTGTGTACACTATCTTTGCAAAACAACCTAAGACTCACAAGGGAGTAGTCAGTCTTTATTTGCGCTATGCAAATAACCCCATACATTACATCACCAATATAAAAGGCCCACTTTCTCTCATACAACCGCCACATAAAATGAATACGGGGACACAGTTAGCCATTATTGTTATGTTTTTTTCCCCCGTAAACTCAGAGTTACGCCGTTGTGAGAAGACTCGCTTTATTGCTATTCGTTCTTTGTGCAAGCAAGTCTTGGTTTAATATAAACTGGTTATATCTGCTCGAGTGTTGCCCCTTTGTTTACCTGACTCTTCAAAGTCACTATTAAATAAGACAAGACAGTTTACTTTTATTATGGTGGCTTAGTTGGGGCGACCACGCACGCGGCTTGTGCAAGGTAAGTATCTATAAATCAAAAGTATTCTGTGTATATAACAGGCTCTATGGTATTCGAAATTAAGCGCAACGATTGGTTACTAAGCAATAATTGAATTATTGGTATTTGACGTGCTGCGGATGTTTTGTCAACGTGTATGCACATTTCGCACACCGTTGTTATGAGTATGTTTTGTTGTTTCGATGATAATTATAGTGTGTACGGTGGTGTACTGATGGTGGATCTACAATTTGCACTGACTGTCATTTGTGTTGTAATTGTTGTGCGAAATTAACTTGTTATGAAAAGTATACTAGGCTATGTCACACTTTTCGCACACACACACACACACACACACACACACACACACACACACACACACACACACACACACCACACACACACACACACACACACTCACTCACTCACTCACTCACTCACTCACTCACTCACTCACTCACTCACTCACTCACTCACACACAAGCACACACACAAGCACACACACACACACACACACACACACACACACACACACACACACACACACACACACACATCATGCATATTTCATTACAGAATATTATATATAAGTATATACACGGGGGATGTGCGCGCCTGCATTAGGTTTTAACTTTGCGCTTACTTGTGTTATTCTCTCTCTCTCTCTCTCTCCTCTCTCTCTCTCTCTCTCTCTCTCTCTCTCTCTCTCTCTCTCTCTCTCTCTCTCTCTCTCTCTCTCTCTCTCTCTCTCTCTTCTCTCTCTCCTTTTTTCAAATCATAGGTTGAACTTTTATTGTTGGTGTTGGTGGTTTGTTTATCTTTTGCGTTATTATTATTATTTTTTTTTTATTTTTATTTTATTTATTTATTTTTTTTTGGGGGGGGGGGGGCTGCTATTCCCCAATCAGGGCAAGGGCCGGATGAAAAAAGTATGTGAATGTTTATTCTGTTGCCCTAGGAAAATAACATTTTCATTCATTCATTTCATTCATTCATTCATTCATTCATTCATTCATTCATTCATTCATTCATTCTCTCTCTCTCTCTCTCTCTCTCTCTCTCTCTCTCTCTCTCTTCTCTCTCTCTCTCTCTCTCTCTCTCTCTCTCTCTCTCTCTCTCTCTCTCTCTCTCTCTCTCCTATGCATATTGTCTTTCAGAAGGGGACCAGGGCAGAAAAAGCCGCCCATTCCTGGATACCCTTCAACTGGACCACAGGAAAACCTCAAAAGATGTAGACGGTCTGGCAAAAATCTCATTATGCTTCCATCCTCCTCTCCCGACTTGCCCAAGAGATTTTTATTTCGTCAATAATTATAGGAACACTTCCTCACACACACAAACACACACACAAACGCGCACACACACGCACGCACACACACACACACACACACACACACACACACACACGCACGCACGCACGCACGCACGCACGCACGCACGCACACACACACAACTGCATATACACGGGGACTGGATTAAAAAAGCCATGAGTGCTTATTCCATTATCCTCGATATAAAAAAAGAACAAAAAAAAAACACACCGCTACACATACATACATACATACATACATACATACATACATACATACATACATACATACATACATACAGAAACGTGCGCGCGCACGTGCACACACACACACACACGCACACACACACATACAGAGACGTGTGCGCACGCACGCACGTACACACACATACAGAGACGTGCGCGTGCACACACACACACACAACACACACACACACACACACACACACACACACACACACACACGCATAGACACACACACACACACACGCACGCACGCACGCACGCACGCACACACACACACACACACACACACACACACACACACACACACACACACACACACACACACGCACACACAGAGTTACGTTCACGAGCATGAGAACTATCGTGTCACATAAGGTTTGGTTTCGAGATAACAGTTATCTAGTTAGTGCCTGATGATTCTGTCATGATCTGATGAACTTTCGATGAAAATCAGTTCATGTGAACAATAAAAACCCTCACAATAAATTCGAGAGTAAGAAAAATAGTTTTGTTTTTGTTGTTCATTGGTTGGATTTTCTTTTTCAAACAGAAAAATAAATGATTTACTTACGCAATTCCCGAAGTCAGAATGTGGCTATCTTAATGGTGGGTAAAAAATGGTCGCATACGCAAAACTCTCTC
>CM060322.1:9887769-9892769 GCA_030674155.1 Stramonita haemastoma | reverse complement strand
TTTGCTACCCAACTTGCAGGTTCTTTCACGATGGCAGAGCTGGCCTGCCGGGTGCCCAAACATGGCAGCTTTTACGCTTACCTCAGAGAGGGGTACGGGTCGTGGCTGGCTTTCATCTACACCTTCACCAGCATTCTGGTTCTGTCCCCGTCCGCTCTGGCCATCAAGTGTCTGACCTTCTCGCGCTACTTCATGCCCATGGTGCGCATGTGCGGGGCGCCTGAGCTGCCTGTCAGCGTGCTGGCCATCACTCTCATTGGTAAGATCGGTACTGAAAAGGTTAAATTAAGGTAGAGGTGTCCCATAACCTAGGTGTGCTGGTCATCACTCTCATTGGTAAGATCGGTACTGAAAAGGTTAAATTAAGGTAAAGGTGTCCCATAACCTAAGGCGTCTTAGGGGAGCGAGGCATCAGAGACCTCAGCTTCTCTAGGGGGCCAGCATATTGATGGTGGCGCCCATCTCCTCTCCCTTGTAAAGGTAAAGGTGTCCCATGACCTAGGTGGTCGTAGGGGAGCGAGGCATCAGAGATCTCAGCTTTTCTAGGAGGCTAGCATATTGAGGGCGGCACCCATCTCCTCTCCCTCGCTGCTTTACCTTCTCTGACCCTAAAGAGGGCAGGTACCCATTTACAGCTGGGTGAACTGGGGGGACTGTACTGAAGCCAAGGCGCACAAACGGTCACCCATCCAACTGATAACCACACTCAACGTTGCTTAACTTGACTTGGGGGAAAGCGAGTGCTCTGACCACAGAGCTATCCCCGCCCCCCATCAGATAGGTACCAGTATTGTTAATTCTTGCTGTTTATCCACTGTAAGGACGTTCTGCATGCTGTCCTGCTGTTACTGTTATAGATCTGTACAAATAGAGTCTTTCCCACCAGCCACTGTAGCTCAGGGGTGCTGCAGGTTTGGTTGGAAGGTAGCGAGTTCGAATCCTCTAAGAGTCCTAGCGGGTTTTGTTGTTGTTGTTGTTGTTTTGCTTTAAAAACAAAACTTGAACTTAAACCGTGTCACGACGAAATTTGTCTAAGTGTAGGTCTCAGGCAGAGGTGACGTCATGTAACCCAGATGTAATGACGTCATGTTACAGTGACGCTGTGTGTGGTGAACATGACGAGCAATATCCTGACTGTCAGAACCAACGTTGTTTTTCTCTACGCCAAAGTTGTGGCCCTGACCATCATCATTGTGGGAGGGCTGGTGGTTCTGGCTCAGGGTAGGTCTGTGAGAGCGTTTGGGATAAGACATTGTTTTTGTTGTTTTTGTTGTTGTTGTTGTTGCTGTTTTGGTTTGTTTGATGTTGCTGTTGGTGCCAGTGTCATACCATTACAGCATTGTCCTTATTAAAACGCCATCCCTAATTGGTAAATAACTGCCAGATTGAAAATGTGCAGGGTTGGATAAGAGCTGTGATACTGATAATAAGTATTACCTTTATATATCTTCTTTGAAGTTTTCCTTATTGTTTTTGAAATAAGGCTGTTCGTTTGACATGCTAGTTAACTGAGATTGGTGGATTTTTCCCCCTAGATAGATGGCTTGATGAAAAAAAAAAGAGCAAATTTAATGTACCATCTGGAAATTTAAAAAAAAGACTTTGACTGACTTTGACACCAGTCTGCTTAAAGTTTTAACTGTCAGCATTGTTAGAAATATGTGTTGTTTTTGGCTGCAGTTTAGTAAAAAGATGCATAAATGTTATAGATTATGTTGTCTGCCTGTCTATCTATTTTTGCGTATGCAACCGTTTGTACCCACCGTTTAGGTAGCAACATTCCGACTTCGGGGATGATGTCTAAACACGACAATAGTGTGCATGCAGTTTTTTTTGCCAAAGGTAATCGTTTCTTACCGGCATGGATGGTGTTTTAACGTGTTTGCAAGATTTTCAGCATGCATTCGCACACGGGGCTTCGGTTTGTAATCTCATCCAAAGGACTATTGGGGGAGTGGAGTCAGTACTGGTGTTAACTTCAGGGCAAAAATCCCCTTGAGTGGGCATTTCAGTGGTTCGATCCCGGGCCGTCAAATCGTGGGTGCAACGCTGTAACCAATGGGACATCCAGTCCCCGTGTGTATACAGTTTCGTAATTGTGTCATCCGTTCCTTCTTCTTCATCCTCGTTCTCTTGAACAAGGTAGCTGCATTCCAACATCGGGAGTGGTCTTGGTTTAAAAACAACAACAACAAAACAACAACAACCTACTATGGCTGGGTAAGATATTGATATTATGTGTCTTTTGTTTGGGTCAAGGGGGGAAGGAAGAGTCAGAGCTGTCGTCCGGTTTTGCTGGAACAACAGACTCCCCAGCCTCCATCGCTAAATCCTTCTACTTCGTCATGTGGGCTTACAGCGGCTGGTAGGTATGCAGTAATGGTACTGGTCTGTTTGTGTTCAGTTGTTATGGGACTAGTAGTAGTAGTATAGTAGTAGTAGTAGTAGTAGTGTGTGTGTGTGTGTGTGTGTGTGTGTGTGTGTGTGTGTGTGTGTGTGTGTAGTAGTAGTAGTAGTAGTAGTAGTAGTAGTAGTAGTAGTAGTAGTAGTAGTAGTAGAAGTTGTAGTAGTAGTAGTTGTTGTTGTAGTAGTAGTAGTAGTAGTGGTAGTAGTAGTAGTAGCAGTAGTAGTAGTAGTAGTAGTAGTAATAGTAGTAGTAGTAGTAGCAGTAGTAGCAGTAGTAGTAGTAGTAGTAGTAGTAGTAGTAGTAGTAGCAGCAGCAGCAGCAGCAGCAGCAGCAGCAGTAGCAGCAGCAGCAGCAGCAGCAGCAGCAGCAGCAGCAGCAGCAGCAGCAGAGTAGTAGTAGTAGTAGCAGCAGCAGCAGCAGCAGCAGCAGCAGCAGCAGCAGCAGCAGCAGTAGTAGTAGTAGTAGTAGTAGTAGTAGTAGTAGTAGTAGTGTGTGTGTAGCGTTTGCCTCTCTCTCCCGCTCTCTCTCCCCCTCTTCTTCCTTCTCCTTAGGGGGACGGATAGCCTAGTGGTCAGAACATTGCGCTGGCAATTTGACGATTCGGGTTCGAGTCCTGTCGAGGAGATTTATCTCCTGGAGTTAACATCAGTGCTGACTCCACTCTCCCCAAAAGTCCTTCGGATGAGACTTTAAACCGAGGCCCCGTGTGCGAGCGCACGCAGAACATCTTGCGCACACGTTAAATCCTGTTCCGCTTTTCGTAAGAGTAGGCCATCCTGCGCCGGTGGGAACATATGACAATTATCAAACTGCATACACACGGGGACTGGATGTAAAAAAAAAGCACAAGAGTGCTTATTCCATTATCCTCGATATAAAAGAATAAATCAAATCAAATCAATCCCCCTCTCTCTCATTAAAAAGAAAAACCCTGTTATTTAGAATGTAGAAACTTGAAAACACTGTAGCACACTTATACAGGATGTTGGATCGTAATATATATACGTCTTCACAATCACATATACCCTATTGTACCGTGTTCTGACACAAAAATACACAGCAGCTCTTATTTGTTTTTGTAAATTGAAACTGATATGAGCAGAAAATGTCTAGGAAAGTTTATCAAATGTGATAAAAGCTATTAGCCATTACTAGTTTTGACTCTTTTCTTGATTTCATAGGGAACAAACACTAAACACTACCCACAAGATTAAACAAACACTGACTAAATCATCATATATCCACAAAGCTGAAACTCGCTCCTTCTCCCCTGTGTGCCTGTGGTAAAGAAAATCAGACAGGCGAGCACATCCTTCAGAGGTGTACGCTATTCAGCGACCTGAGGAAGAAAGTATGGCCGACGGAGATAACCCTACAGACCAAGCTGTGCGGCCGACGAGAGGAACTGGAAAGGACATGCAAATATTTTCCCCAGACACATCTGATGGTGTAAAGCAAACGAGAGAAGAGAAGAGAGGAGAAGAAGAGAAGAGAGGAGAAGAGAAGAGAAGAGAAGAGAAGAGAAGAGAAGAGAAACACTAAACATGGATAAACCCTTGAAGTCGGAATACGGCTGCCATTATGGTAGGCAAAAAAAAAAATCGTCCCAAAAATCTCACTATTGGTGTAACCTCAGAGCTTTGATCGTGAGTCAAAAAGAAAAAAAAGAAAAAGTAAAGGAGAAACAAAATCTGAAAAGAATGCACTTTAAAGAAGAACAAAAAAAAGAAGAAAACATGCTTAGCTACATCTTTGTTTTCTGGTTTTCTTACAGGGACCACTGCAACTACATTGTGGAAGAAGTGAAAAATCCGGCCAGGTAAATAAACAGTAGTTTCTCTGATGTATCCCTAATTATAATTATGGTGATTGATCAAAGAGTCCTATATTGAAGACTGGACAGACTGCAATGTTGTTGTTGTTGTTGTTGTTGAAGTTAATGTTGTTGATGTTGTTGCTGCTGTTGTTGTTGTTGCTGCCGTCGTAGTGGTAGTTGATGTTGTCGTTGTAGTTGTAGTTGTTGTGGTTGTTGCTGTTGTTGCATTTGTAGTTGTGGTTGCTGCTGTTGTTGTAGTAGTTGTTGCTGTTGTTGTAGTAGTTGTTGCTGTTGTTGTTGTAGTAGTAGTTGTTGTTGCTGTTGTTGTAGTTGTTGTTGCTGTTGTTGTAGTTGTTGTTGCTGTTGTTGTAGTTGTTGTTGCTGTTGTTGTAGTTGTTGCTGTTGTTGTAGTTGTTGTTGCTGTTGTTGTAGTTGCTGTTGCTATTGTTGTAGTGGTTGTTGTTGTAGTTGTTGTTGCTGTTGTTGTAGTCGGTGCTGCTGTTGTTGTTGTTGTTGTTGTTGTAGTTGTTGCTGCTGTTGTTGTAGTTTTTGCTGTTGTTGTAGTTGTAGTTGTTGCTGTTGTTATAGTTGACGTTGTTGTAGCTGTTGTTGTAACTGTTGTAGTAATAGTAGTTGTTGTTGATGTTGTTGTTGTTGTTTCTGTTGTTGTAGTAGTTGTTGTTGCTGTAGATCGGAAGTCTCGAGGTAACGCACCTACCTAGAAAGCGAAAAGTCCAGGTCGGAAATGTGCGGGGGTTTGATCCCGGCTGGGCCCAA
>CM060322.1:9865269-9875269 GCA_030674155.1 Stramonita haemastoma | reverse complement strand
TTTTGAACATTTTAGCTTTAATTTCCAATGAGATGATAACCATGATATGACCGCACCACACCGCACCGCACCGCACCGCACTACGGTACAGTACAGTACAGTACAGTACACCACACCACACCACACCACACCACACCACACCACACCACACCACACCACACCACACCACACTACACTACACTACACTTCACTACACTACACTACACTACACTACACTACACTACACTACACTACACTACACTACACTACACTACACTACACTACACTACGACTAACATATTGAATTCAGATCTCGTTACAAACTTGAAATTACAAGCGCCACTCATTACACCTAAACATTAAGCATATTCAACATTAATTTACAGACAAGAGACATACAGCACATACTATAGGGAACTTGAAAACTGACTCAGGATGGTTTCAAAACAAATCAGTACATTTACAAGTTCGTGTTTATCATTCATATGATTGTATGAATGATAAATGATGTCTCAGTTGTTTAAATGATTGCTGGAACGATAGACTATAATGATGTTTGTTGCCTTATATAATTATGTGCTTATATAAGCAGGCGCTTTTTATAGTCTTAATGTAGCTTTTAAATCAGAATTGATCAAGTTATGTGGCAATTTCCTGTCACATGATCTTGGGTCAAATTCTGATATGACAACGCCTGTAAAAGTATAGATTCAAGTTTTATTGTATATGATTGGCAAAAACAGATTATACATGTACTTATGCTATTAAAAAAATGCTAGATGTATTTGTCATATAACTTGTCTTTTGTAATCAGCCGATACAGGTATTGCTTGAAAGTACACAACAAATTGTAAAACTGAATATACCAAATATCCTGTTCTTTAGTGATGTCTTGTTACATACATACATAGTTCAAACAAATCCTAATTTCTCGTAGATACTTTACGAATGGTGAAGCAATTTTTGTGATAAGCGAGTTAGTCAATGTAAAGGCATGATGATACTGTATGCAATTGTATTGATGAAAACCCCCCAGTAAAAACATATCACACTTATGGAGTTCAGCGCCATACATTTCCACAAGAGAGGAGAGAGAGAGAGAGAGAGAGGAGAGAGAGAGAGAGAGAGAAGAGAGAGGAGAGAGAGAGAGAGAGAGAGAGAGAGAGATTCAGAACCTGGTTTGTGCTATACTGATATTATTTTTAGGTGATTATTGTTTTTATATATGGATTGTAACCCACCGGACTCTCTCTCTCTCTCTCTCTCTCTCTCTCTCTCTCTCTCTCTCTCTCTCTCTCTCTCTCTCTCTCTCTCTCTCTCTCTCTCTCTCTCTCTCTCTCTTCCTTAAAGTCTCCTTCGGATGAGACTTTAAACCGAGGCCCCATGTGCGAACGCACGCAGAACATCTTGCGCACACGTTAAATCCTGTTCCGCTTTTCGTAAGAGTAGGCCATCGTGTGCCGGTGGGAACAGATGACAATATTTACAAAAAACTGCATGCACACGGGGACCGGATGAAAAAAAGCACATGATTGCTTATTCTGTTATCCTCGATATAAAAGAATAAATAAATAAATAAATAATCTCTCTCTCTCTCTCTCTCTCTCTCTCTCTCTCTCTCTCTCTCTCTCTCTCTCTCTCTCTCTCTCTCTCTCTCTCTCTCTCTCTCTCTCTCTCTCTCTCTCTCTCTCTCTCTCTCTCTCTCTCTCTTTTTATAGATAATAAAGTATTTTGAATTGAATTGAATTGAATTGTGTGTGTGTGTGTGTGTGTGTGTGTGAAAGAGAGAGAGAGAGAGAGAGAGAGAGAGAGAGAGAGAGAGAGAGAGAGAGAGAGAGAGAGGAGAGAGAGAGAGAGAGGAGAGAGGAGAGAGAGAGACGGGGGGAGGGGGGTAGGTAAACAGACAAGTGATGAGGAATGAAATGAACAAATGAACATACAGATAAACGGGACATCAACAACAAATTAAACAAAACCACAAATCACAATTATCAGGATGAACAATACCAAAAAAAGACAAAGACAAAACAAATGAACAAGGGAAACACATGTACCAACGGACAAAACACACACACACACACACACACACACACACAACACACAAACGCACGCACACTCACACACACACACACAAATACACACACACACACACGCACACACACACGCGCACACACACACACATAAACACACACACACACAAATACACACACACACGCACAACACACACACACACACACACACACACACACACACACACACACACACACACACACACACACACACACACACACACACACACACACACAAATGAATATACTTTGGGAAAAATTGCTCGCAAAATGATTATGCACAAAATGACACTACTGGTGAACTACAAGGCTCTAGCGGAGGAACGAATGAAAATACACACACAAAAAAATGATGGACAAACAAAAGCTAAATATAAGCATCAGAAATCAAACTACACAGACAACCAGTGGATCAGTGGTTTAGATGTAACGTGCCTGCCTAGAAAGCGAAAAGTCCGGGTGGGAGTGTGCGGTGGTTCGAATCCCGTTTTGGGCCCAAAACTTTTCCCCCATCCATTAGATCATGAGCGGTGGTCTGGTTGCTAATCTTTCGGATGAGACGATAAACCGAGGTCCTGTGTGTTACACATCACTATTTAGTGCACGTAAAAGAACCCACGGCAACAAGAGGGTTGTCCCTGGCAAAATTCTGTAGAAAAAAGCCACTCTGATAGGGAAATACAGTTGCAGACAGGAAAAAGAATCAAAATAATGGGTAGGCACTGCACTTGTGGTGACGCGCTCTCCCGGGGAGAGCATCCCAAATTTCACGCAGGGAAATCTGCTGTGACATAAAGTGGTATAAAATAAATTAAAAATAAATAAAATGAAACCAAACAAATCTACAAGCAGACACGTAAAAACATAACATTCAAGTGTATGGCAGAGCAAATTTTCAGTTTATTTAAAACGTTCTTCAGGCTGAAAGATTCGCCAACTTACAATAAAACCAAATAATTATACGGACAACCATTTACCAAAGCAAATACAAACAAACAAAAAAATGGTGTACAAACGAACAGTTAACAGTAAACATTGACCAGATAATTATACAAACAAAACACCGAAACCAATCCAAATCAAATAAAACTAAGAAAAAAAACAACAGCAACACGAAAAAGCCAACAGATAGCCAGTTTTAAAAAAAAATGTAATGGGCGCAAATAATTCCACACATAAAACTAACGATGAACAAACACACGTATGCAAGCACCAGGCAACTTCCTACCCCCACCTTCCTCAAAGCATACAAGCATGCGGCAAGCACGCACGCGTGCAAACACACACACAGACATACATACACACACATGCACGCACGCGCACACATATATGTTTGCAAACACATGGTTGCGCGCATGCACGCACGCACGCACGCACACACAACACGTACTTTTGCACACTCTCTCTCTCTCTCTCTCTCACACACACACACACACACACACACACACACACACACACACACACACACACACACACACACACGTACTTTTGCACACATACATGTTTGCACACACACACACACACACACACACACACACACACACACACACACACACTCACACTCACAACACACACACATTCACACAAACACGTGTTTGCACACACAAACACACACACACACACACACACATTCACACAAACACGTGTTTGCACACACAAAACCACACACACACACACACACACACACACACACACACACACACTCACACACACATGTTTGCACACACACACATACACACACGTTTGCACACACACACACACACACACAACACACACACACACACACACACACACACACACACCACACACACACACACACACACGCGCGCGCGCGCGCACACACACACACACACGTTTGCACACACACACACAAACGCACACGCACACACACACGTGCACACACACATGTTTGCACACACACAAACACATACACACACATGTTTGCACGCACACACACGCACACATTTTGGTTCATGCCTGCTGGCTGCTAGGACAATAAAATTAATTGAAATTAGATGAAGTCCTATGAAACAATAAAAACAAAACACAACTTCAATCCCAAACTAATAAAAATAATCAGTTACAGATTCGGTTTTAGCGTGATCATAATTACGATGGACCTGGCTATTTGCTCGCTTTTTTGTTGTTGTTGTTGTTGTTGTTGCAGTTTTTCTCTTTTTTTGTATATAGATTTTCCTTCTCATGTTTGTTTTGTGTTCTTCATTATGGTTTGAATCCTCTTATTTGCTTATTATTATTATAACCTGGGAAGGATCAACACAATGAACATAATCGCGACGATAACATAATTAAATTTAATTCGAGTTCCATCAATGATTCATGCAATCTGTTATGAATTTTTGTTCGTGTGGAAATTGGCATGGTGTGAATCTTGATATGATGGATACATTTAACGGGGTGACAATGATGATGATGACGATGACTACGACGACAATGATGACGACGAACATGATGGTGATGACGATGATGACGACGACGATGATGGTGGTGGTGGTGGTGATGACAACGACGACGATTATGGTGACGATGATGATGACGACGATGACGACGATGATGTTGACGATGTTGTTGTTGCTGCTGCACGTTTTCCAGTTTAACATTCTTGGTGTCATCCAGAATGATTATGTATTGACTCATTCAGCCCAGCCGGGGACCACTTTCAGATTGTAAATATACATCAATTTAGTGAGAAGTTTGTGAATCTGACTTTTTCTTCAATCACCCTGCCGCAAAGGAAGCTAGCTATACTCCGACTTCAGAGGATATGAAGCTGCTGCTGATAGTAATGGTAAGAATTTTTTTTGCAGTATGGTATGCCTTTGGCAGATCAGGGCATACACGTGCAGTCTTATTTTCCGCAAGTCGTGTGTTAACAGTTTAGCAGTAAAAGCATTGTGAAATTTGCTAAAAACAAGATTCGGCGTCATATTAAAATTTATCATCATTGTCGTCATCCTATAGTTGTAGGCCTGGACTACTCACATTCTTTATTAACAAAGTTTTTGTTTTCATTCACTTTTGGCCAAAAAATCCACTTCCATCCTCCTACACAAGCTATTTTTTTTGTAGGTTGAAGCTTTTTTGACTTGGCTTTTATAGTCTTAAAAATCATTTTTGATCATAAAAAAGATCTGCTTTATTTGAGCAATTCAATTAGCAGTTGTGGAAATTGAAATAGCTGAAAGGGAAATGAGAATTTATGATGAAAGTAAAGAAGAAGCACACAAAAAGCAGACAAAAGCACATAAAAATGACAAAAGAGTGTGTGTGTGTGTGTGTGTGTGTGTGTGTGTGTGTGTGTGTGTGTGTGTGTGTGTGTGTGTGTGTGTGTGCGTGCACGCACGCACGTGCGTACACGCACGCACGTGCGTACACGCGCGTGCGTGCGTATGAATTTAATTGAAGAACACACACACAGACACGCATGCACACACACTGTCTGTCTGTCTGTCTGTCTGTCTGTCTGTCTGTCTGTCTGTCTGTCTGTCTCTCTCTCTCTCTGTGAGGGAGGACGGATAGCCTAGTGGTCAGAACATTGTGCCGGCAATTTGACGACCCGGGTTCGAATCTGGTCAAGGAGATTTTTCTTCTGGAGTTAACATCAGCGCTGACTCCACTCTCCCCAAAAGTCCTTCGGATGAGACTTTAAACTGAGGCCCCGTGTGCGAACGCATGCAGAACATCTTGCGCACACGTTAAATCCTGTTCCGCTTTTCGTAAGAGTAGGCCATCGTGTGCCGGTGGGAACGGATGACATTCATAAAAACTGCATACACACGGGGACTGGATGTAAAGAAAAGCACAGGAGTGCTTATTCCATTATCCTGGATATAAAAGAATAAATCAAAGAACAAATCTCTCCCTCTCTTTCTCTCTGTGACATGGATTTGCACTTGAAATATATTTTGACCAGATTGAGGTTAGGTGTGTCGGATTTTGCAACGCATTACTTCAGATACAGAGACTAAGGATAATGATCTGATTTGTCCTTTAAGTAAAATTAACAGGTCTTTCTACCAATTGTGTGTGTGGGGGGGGGGGGGACGGGTGGGTGTGGATGGTGTGTATGGGTAGGGGGGGGGGAGCGTGTGTGTATGTGTGAGTGTGGGGGCGGGTGGGTGTGGATTGTATGGGGAGGGGGGGGAGCGGTGTGTGTGTGTGTGTGTGTGTGTGTGTGTGTGTGTGTGTGTGTGTGTGTGTGTGTGTGTGTGTGCGGTGTGTGTGTGTGTGTGTGTGTGTGTGTGTGTGTGTGTGTGCATGCATGCATGTATATGTGCGGGTGCGAACGCGTGCGTATAATGTGTAAATAATGGTGATCATATGTCTTTTGTGGTCAATGGTTTTTAAGAACATTGTATCTAAACATTGGTTTGTGTGTATGCGTGTGTTTGCGTGTGTGCGAGCGCGCGCGCGCGCGTAGAGTGCGAGTGTTTGTGACATTTTATTTGAAGTTATATAATGTTTGAACAAATATGAAATGTAGCTACTTCATGTGTTTGATTATGATTTGTATCAATATGCCTGTCAGTATTGTAATTGCCCTTCAGGGATGATTAAAGTGTTTTGACTTGACTTGACTTAAGTAAGAACTGATTACGAAGATGAAGTACATTTTGTGTTCTACTGTCCAGCCTATCAAGGCATTAGAGAAAGATATGTGAACTGCAAAAATATTATCGACAGCCTTGTCTTGTCAAACTACGTTTATTCATATCCTCTGTTAGGGATAAGGAGTTACGAAATTTGTCTCCTTTTTTTCTGTTTAAAGTGTTTAAATTAAGAGAAATCGTTATGTCATAGTCATGCTGATTTTTTTTCTAAATAAAATGACAAAGGTGATTTGTTTGTTTCATTATAGAGTCTAGTCACGCAGTTCTGTTACTAAATTTAATGATAAAAATTATTTGTTTATTTCTTTTTTAAAAATAGTTTTCATGATGTATGTTTTGTTAACTATCCCTTTCATGAGGGGCAATGGCCTAATGAAAAAAAACTTTCCGAATCCGAATCTCTCTCTATCGTTTTTCTCTGATTAAATAGCACAATAACCTCGACCCAATGTGAGACATGTGTCACTACGACAGAAACCAAAGCGTAGAAAATTGGGATGTTTACTTTGTACAAGATCACAGAGAAAGGGAGCAAAACAAATGAAGACTAGCGGAAACTGTAATGGCGCACATCTCTGCATTAATCAGCTGGTGACCACTTCTGGTAAAATGAGCCTTAAGTCATCAAGAAGGTCACTCTGTATTTTCTTCGGGGACAGTAGTTAAAAAAAATATTAAAAAATTAATGTGTGTGTGTGTGTGTGTGTGTGTGTGTGTGTGTGTGTGTGTGTGTGTGTGTACATGTGTGTGTGTGCGTGCAGGTGTGTGTGTGTTTATTTTTATTTGTTTATTTTTATTTATTTATTCTTTATTTCGAGGATAATGAAATAACCACTCATGTGCTTTTTACATCCAGTCCCCGTGTCTGTGTGTAGTTTTGTCAATCTGATCATCCGTTCACACTGGCACACAATGGCCTACTCTTACGAAAAGCGGAACAGAATTTAACTTGTGTGCAAAATGTTCTGCATGTGGTGTGTGTGTGTGTGTGTGTGTGTGTGTGTGTGTGTGTGTGTGTGTGTGTGTGTGGTGTTTGTGTGTGTGTGTGTGTGTGTGGTGTGTGTGTGTACGTGCAGGCGTATGTGTGTGTGTACATGCAGGTTTGTGTGCGCGCGCACGTGTTCGTTTTTTTTTTAAATTTTATTTTATTCTTTTATATCGAGGATAATGGCATAAGCACTCTTGTGCCTTTTGACATCCAGTCCCCGTGTGTATGCAGTTTTGTAAATGTCATCTGTTCCCACCCGGCACGTTCTTGTGCACCGGCACCGGTTCGTGCTTGTGTGTATGTATGTGTATGATTCGTTAGTGTATGCACACACGTACGCCTGCACATGAATAGGTGTGTGCAGCATGCATGTATGCACATGCGCGCGAGCTGTCGTGCATGTGGCAACTCACTCGTGAGTGCGCACATGCATTAATTTGACATCTCTCTCTACTCTCTAACTTTCAATATATAATTAAAAAAAAAATATATATATATATTTCAAGTTGAAATATACATACAGCCCATAAATTGGGACAGGTTTGCTGGGACTCTACTGTAACTGAAAAGTTAAAATCCTTGTTCTACGCACAACTGATACGATTTCTGACTTATTTCGACAGAGGTAGTCCCAATTATTTAGTAGCCTTCCTTCTCACCACATTGCTTGTGCAGAATTTTTATGAGACATAAAAATCAGGTTGTCACCGTCAGCATATTGTGCATATGCATAAATAACGACTATCTTCCCTGCTTTTATTGTTATTATGTTGTTTTTTTTAAATATGAATACCGTTTGTATGAGGGAAGTCCGTCTGTCTATCTGTCTCTCTCTTTGTTGCTTGTTTGCAAATTATTGGATTAAAAAAAAAAAGAATACCCTCTGTATGACGGAAGTTTCTCTCTCTCTCTTTGCTTGTTTGCGAATTATTGGTCGACCTCATTTTTTCTTTCTGTGTGTCTAATCGGTTGTTACTCCTTTATGCATTTGTTTATACAGTTTTTGTTTCTGTCGGTTTGTTTCTCTCCTCTCTGAGCAAGAGAGAGAGAGAGAGAGAAGAGAGAGAGAGAGAGAGAGAGAGAGAGAGAGAGAGGAGAGAGAGAGAGAGAGAGAGAGAGAGAGAGAGAGAGAGAGAGATACAGACAGACAGACCGACCGACAGATTTGATTTGATTCTTTTATATCGAGGATAATGGATTAAGCACTCGTGCTTTTTAACATCCAGTCCCCGTGTGTATGCAGTTTTTGTAAATGTCATCTGTTCCCACCGGCACACGAGAGAGGGTGTGTGTGTGTGTGTGTACGTGTGCAAGTTATCTTTTAAAAAAATCATTATTACTTTGAGGATAATGGATTGAGGATAATGGAATAAACACTATGTGCTTTTATACACCCAGTCCCTGTGTGTATACAGTTTTGTAAATGTCATCCGTTCTCACCAGCACAAAATGGCCTACTTTTCGAAAAGTGGAAGAGGTGCGGAAGATGTTCTGCGTGTGCGTATATGTGTTGTGTTTATGTGTACAAACAAGCGCGCGCGCGAGAGAGAGAGAGAGAGAGAGAGAGAGAGAGAGGAGAGAGAGAGAGAGAGAGGGGTACAGATAAAAGGTGTATACGATTCAGATCTTGTGCACACACTCCACATTTGGAAACGGGGATTAATGAATGGAACTCCGAACAAAGACATTGGTTAAGCTTTTGTTTTATTGTTTTATGATTTCAAGTTGACAATATACTAGTTTTCTTCACTGCGTTTTTCTTTCAGCTGCGAGCCGGCTATCCAGCCCCACTCCAGCCTCTTTTCTGAAGGGGGAGATAGGCTTTTCCCAATGCTCTGACCAGCAGTGACAATGACCCACCAACTGACTTTCCGTTTGATTTCCCACACCCACCATTTGAAATCTTAAAGGACATCGATGTCTTCAATCCGATATGCTTGTGAAAAACAGTAGTGACACAAAGCGTTATTCCAGCCATGGTATCTTCACAGCCAGAAAGCAAAGACGCCCTTAATTAAAAAAGTGCAAAACATCAACTTGTAAGTTTTTTTTTTTTTTAAATATAGGGAGCTATGTAAAAACCTTGCATTTTTCCTCAGTAAAAAAACGTTCAGTTTAGTAATCATGTGCCAGTGGTGTGTGCTCACCACTTAAAAAGAATTTGTGATGAGCTACCACAAGAGGTATAAGTCGCAGGGAGTTTTCTCCTACGAGCCAGAAAAGGCGGATACACCATTTATTATTTTTTTTAAATCGATTTTCATGCTTTTGCAGTTTTGGTTTCTTCAAACATCAAAAAACCATTTTCGAAACTATCAGAGCCCAAATTCAGC
>CM060322.1:9853101-9863101 GCA_030674155.1 Stramonita haemastoma | reverse complement strand
CCCCAGTTCATGATGGCTGAATTCAAACACGAGGCATTTGGGTCCACCCCCACAGCTCCTAGAAAGCAAAGGAGTCCTAATCCCTAATTTAAAGTTCAGATCGCCTTCTTGGACAAACTGACATTTACCTGATCACGTTTCTTTGTAAAACAAATACAGTATTACTGTTTACACAATCTATTGCAATGTTAACACTAATGTAAAATGTAATCCTTCAGCCCCTTGTCTGAATAGTGTTCATCTTTTACTGGCGACTCAAGTCTGAAAATGTACACCAAGACCTTACGAAAACAATTTTTTAAAAACTATATTTTACACAGGTTTTTGACCAGCAATAAGAGAACATATAAGAATTTTTTTTAATGCTTTTGTTACCAATGACAGCACAATTTTTCTCACCTGAATTTGTAAAACAATACCGAGTCATCTGGAATCCATGTCATGCAGGCACAGATGGACTTGGGAGTAGTGATGGTCCCCATGGGGTCAGGCTCCTTCGCACTCGGGAGGGAGACAGTGGGAGACAATGGCTGCGTCTTTTGCCTGCAGTCGTGCTGGAGATGGCCTGGTGTTGCAGTCCCTTTTGACTTTGGATTTTGTTGGCAACTGTTCTGGCTGATATGGTATCTGGTTGAATAGACAAAAGACAACTTTAGAAAAACATAAAAATCTTACATCAGTAGTGACATTTACAAATTCTAAGATAAGTGACCAGCTGCCATGGTACAGTAGCTAACACACTGAAGTAGTTGCTAGTTTTTGGAGTTTGAATCCTATATATAAAAAAAAAGCTCCAGCATACTTCTACCATGTAACAAAGCAGAGACTTAATGGTAAGACTGGAACAACAGTTTGGCATCAACCGCCTTACAGATGGAATATTAAGAAATACTTAAAATGACGCCAACACTACAGGTATCTTACCTCTCCTGACAGAGCAGATGACAAAGATTTACAAAACTACATATACACGGGGACTGGATGTGAAAAAGCACGCAAGTGCTTATTCCTTTATCCTCCATATAAATGAATAATTAAAATTAAAATAAATGACACTCCAAACCATGTGATAGGAACTGTGGAGCACAGCCCTTTCAAGTAGTCTTTTAAGTTATAATACTGTACAATCATTGCTGTATCGTACACATCTTTTACACTTTTAAAATATTGTTTTCTGATGGGTGTCCCCTACTGTTCTGGTCTCACAGTGACTTCAGTTGTCCATACTGTTTTATGCCCGAGGCGCAAAGAGAAAAGAGGGAAAGGCGATGAAAGTAAGAAACAAAAATGGAAGACAGGTTGAAATAGGCAAAAAGACAAGCGGAAACAGTCATACAAGCAAGGACAGAGAAACTAAACTGAAAAAGGCAGAAACAGACAAACATCAAAGACATACTGGGTAAGGCAGACAAAGGTGAGAGTTAAAAGGTACCTGCTATTTTCTGTTGTCTGTCATGAGAAATGACAGGGTGTTGGACTTGCCTGCTGGTGTTAAGACTTGACTGGCACTGCCATGAGAAGTGCCGGTGGTGTTGGACTTGCCTGCTGGTGTTAAGACTTGACTGGCACTGCCATGAGAAGTGCCGGTGGTGTTGGACTTGCCTGCTGGTGTTAAGACTTGACTGGCACTGCCATGAGAAGTGCCGGTGGTGTTGGACTTGCCTGCTGGTGTTAAGACTTGACTGGCACTGCCATGAGAAGTGCCGGTGGTGTTGCGACTTGCCCGGTGGTGTTGCACTTGCCTGGTGGTGTTGCACTTGACTGGCACTGCCATGAGAAGTGCCGGTGGTGTTGCGACTTGCCCGGTGGTGTTGCACTTGCCCGGTGGTGTTGCACTTGCCTGGCATTCCCCTGTCTCGTATGGTACCTGGTAAAACAAACACCATCAAGTAAAAATATGGACAAACAAGCATACAAAACAGAAGCAAAGATGTACAAGGACCACATACACTTTCTAAACATTCAGTAAAGATCATACCAGGAGAGTGGCTATTTTTAAACAAAAATGAATACAAACAGAAGTTGGAAGAGGAACGTATGAAGTACTAAACCTCTTCAAGTCTCTGTTCACTTTAAAAAGAAAACAGGGGCAGATATAAAATGGACAGGATTCTGAAAATTAAAAAAAAAACCTCTAAACCAAAGAGACCTAGACAGAGAAATGTCGCGTAACAAACAAAAGACAAACTAGAAATACCTGGTCAAGCTGTGCGAAAATAAGGTCATGATGGCTGCCCTCACACATGTCAGGTCACTGCAGTGGATTAAAGCCCCAGAGCCTCTGAAAGCAAAAAGCCATCATCAGTGTGACTGAAAACCCCAGTTGGTTTTAATGGCTCAGTTACAAAAAAGAAAAGAAACCACTTAAGCTTCACCATTTGGTCAAATTTGAATCCACTCAGTTTATAATGGTTCCAATGCTCAAATATATGTAAACTGACCGTATGGTCATTTCTTGCGTTTTAAAAATGGGCAAACAAAGAGGCACTTCTGTCAGCGCTATCATGTTATTGTCTATTTTAGATACAGAAGCTAGGTCTGCACCAACCACACACAAAAGGCTTCATAAGTCAATGCCTAAACAACCGTTGAGAGAATGTGAACTTTTTTCCTGCATAAAATGACACATGAATCGTGTATAATAAAGTCAACTGTAGCTGTACAGCTCTTGCGTACTTACCACATGCAGGGACTTGATGAAGCAGATGAAATGACTCCCAGACGACCCGCACGATGACTCGGGTCAGGACCCATGTTTGATAATGATGAGAAGGCTATGGATATGCATCAGAGTCACTACGCACCCTGCCCAGTGTCTCAGAGTCTTTTTGGGGGGTGGTGATATTTTCGGACTCCTTCCTTCCTTCGCTTAACACCGTAGGATGCGTCTGGGAAAAATGTCATGTCCTTTTCAGCTCCTCTCGTGGGCTTTACAGCTTGGTTTGCAGGATTATCTGTCCGCCACACAATCTTCCTCAGTTCGCCGTGTAGCATGTATTTTGAAGAGTGTGCTTGCCAGTGGGGTTTTCTTTACCACAGGCACATTGGGGAAAGAATGAGTTTCAGCTTGTAGACATGTGGTGATCTCTGCTGGGATGGTGGTAGTCGGCCTCTACTCTGGATCGGGTCATTCATTAATTTGATGATTTTCTTTTGATAGAAGGCGAGGATGCTTTCACTCGGTTCTTTTTGTGCCCCTTGTTTTCCAAGTTCCTCGGACTGTTCGTTGCCAGGTGTACAACGGTGGACATGGATCCATTGCAGGGTTTCGCGTTTGTTTTGTGCAAAAAGCTGTAGTTCTTGTTTCTTTGTCTGCGGACAGGGCTTGTAGAACTGACAGGGCATTGGTGGAAAAAATCACTAGCTGGCGTTCATCTCTGAAGTGTCTGACCAATGTTTAGACAACCACATCAGCGTCAACCAGATCACTGTCACCCAGGTTGCACTCAGATTCTTGCATTTTTTCTCCCATTTCATTTCCTTTTATTCTCATCGCTGCTAATTTTATGGTTGTTTTTGTTTTATTTTTTTATACCTTAGTTTTTGCTTTATTTCCTAACCTTCACCTTAGTTTATTTGTCTTATTTTATTTTATTTCAATATCTCATTTTATCTGTTAATTCTATTTTATTTCAATCTATTTTCTCTGTTTGTTTTATTTATTAATTTCTCATGTTATCTAACTTTATTTCAATCTGATTTATTTGATTCTAGAATTTGTTTTAGCAAGGAATACTGGTGCAATCGGAAGTTGGTGCCCAGTGATCATTTTTGAAGACAACTGACAGGAAAATCCACAATGGCCAAAACAAACTAAAGCCAGACATAAAAACTTGAGGGGTAAACAGTGGACTTGAGCAGAGGACACTGTACAGGTGACATCTGTAGACTAGCTGGGTAAGGAAGCAGCTGCGTGACTGGTAGGTTTGCATGGTAAACTTCAATAATGAATGTTGAACTGCTGCAATTGCTCATTGCCCCCTTTTCTGTTCCCTACTCTCTAACATCACAGGCCTAACAAGGTAACATCAGTGCGTTGGTGTTGGTGTCGAGAAGGTCAAAGATTGCTGCAGAGTGTCTGAAAAGACAAACAAAAACATGTGATAAGTATGTAGTGTCTAATCCAGGTAAGTTGTGCGTGTGTGCGTATAAAAAAATATATATACGTGTGTGTGTGCGTGCGTGCGCGCGCGCGCCTGTGTGCTTGTGTGCGTGCCTGTGTGTAACATTTTCACAAGTCCAAGCAAATTTATCTGAAGTAAGAAATGTTGCAACAAAAAACAAACCCATACATTTCAGTTTGTTTGTTTGTGTTTGTGTGTGTGTGTGTGTGTGTGTGTGTGTGCGTGCGTGCGTGTGCGTGCGTGCGTGTGTATATGTGCGTGTGTGTGTATATGTGCACGTGTGTGTGTGCGTGCGTGTGTGTCTGTGTGTATTGTGCGAGTGTGTCCGTGTGAGCCTGTGTGTGTGCGTGTGTGTGTGTGTGCGTGTGTGCGATCCTGTGTGTACCTGTGCGTATATGTGTATGTGCGCGCGCTCTGTGTGTGTGTTTGTGCGTGCGTGCATGCATGCATGCGTGTACGTGCACACGCGCTCATGCAGGCGCGTATGTAGCCTATGGGTGTAAAGTGGCTACTTTAAGCCCACAAGTCTCTAAGGTTCGAAAACTTTACGACGCTCCAGACTGACGCTAACAAGTCAGTAGAAGGGGTCACATAAATTCTCTGATGGCCCTTATTTCTGCTGTAGGCTCTACGACTTTTGAACAGTATTCACTCACTGTGGTGAAACGCCTTCCACCCCGATGTAAAATCTTTATAGAAAAAAATGCCCATAATTATGCACTTGAATTTATCGGTCTATGAGACAAAGTGGTTTTGAAGTTGAAAGGGTTTCAGAGTCAAATCATAATCGTCTACTTAAAAAAAAATATTCAGGGAAAGCTAAAGACCCAGCAAGATGAATTAAAAGCGGTTATGACGGCACCACAGTAACATGTGATCCAGCCAAGCTGCCCTGAAGTGAGGAACATGACTAACATCACCCACGATAATCCACTTTGATCCACGCAGTCGGAATGTAGTTACCATAATGGTGGGCAAACAAACGGTCACACACGCAAAATGTCACCATTGGTTAACGGGCGGACGGAGGAAGGGAGGGGGGGGGGGAGGCGGAGGCGGGGGCGGGGGCGGGATAGCCTTGTGGTCAGAGTGATGCACTTGTGATCTGCTGACCCGGGTTCGAATCTCGTTCAAGAGAATTTTTCCTCTGGAGTTATCAGTGTCAACTCCACTCCCCCATAAAGTACTTCGGATGAGGCTATAAGCGTAGGTTCCCTCAGCAAACGCACGCAGAACATCTTGCGCACATGTTAAAACCTGTTCCGCTTTTCGGAAGCGTAGGCCATTGTGTGCAGGTGGGAACGGATGACAATTAACAAAACTACATAGACATAGGGGACTGGATTTTAAAAAGCACACGAGAGCTTATTTCATTATCCTCGAAATACAGTAAAAAAAAAAATAAAAACGATTTCACAGCTCTATCTGAGGTACGAAAAAAAAATCCCACGTTTCGGAATGCAGCAGCCATAAAGGGGGGAGCAAAAGGTCGCATACGCAAAATCTCCATGGGTGAATCTCGGAACTCTAGCTTAACTCAGGAAAAAAATCGTACTCACAGATGATGGCTTGAGTTGCACGCCCCCATCGCTGTGGGAGTGACATCCACAGCTGCAAGAAGCTGGTTGGCCTGGAGTTTTGCTGGTGCGGAGTTCCCGTTCTTTTGCCTCGTCAGATGGACAGCTCAAGTCTTTGCGGTAAAGGCTGGGGTATGTTGCAGGTCCTCCAAGTTGCCGTAGAGCTGCTTGTCCGCAAGGGTGGGGTAGGCTGGATTCTCTTGTTTCGTGTCGAAGGCAGGGTTGCACGTAATGCACGTCTAGCTACCAGTTTTGCAAATGTTAGGTTTCATGTATCTGAGATGATTTGAATCAATGTGCCTGTCAGTAGTGTAATTGCCCTTCATGGCATGTTTGTAAAGTGTTTTTGATTGACTTTGCAAGGACACTGTTCTATAATATGACTGATGCGGAGTTTTATGTACATGGTAGATCTCGTAGTTGTGGCCTGCCCTGAGCCTCAGCATAACTTTCTCCCATAAGGTCAGTAGGTCATTTGGATCTGAAACACACAAATACAAACCATGTACCACTGACTATCATGCAATAAAAAAAAACCCACCTCAGCGCTACTGAAGTTAAAAATTCATTGGAGCGGATTTTCCCCCTGGAGTTATCAGTGCTGAGTCCACTCTCCCCAAAAGTCTTTTGGATGAGACTAAACCGAGGCATCCTAAAGTTAGAGCGCCCTGCCTGTGATCCGATGGCCTGGGTTCAGTCACTACCAAGGTACCAATTCAAGGGAACTTTTCCAATTAACACTAGCACCGACTCAACCCCTTCTGAATGTCCTTTGGACGAGATTACGAACTAAGGTCCCGTATGAGAACGCTCGTAGAATATATTGCAAACGCGTTATAACTCGTTTCGCTCTTCGGCACAGTAGGCCATTGTATGCTGGTGGGAACAGATATTTCGAAAACTGCACACACACTGGAGGGACTAATGAAATAAAAAAAAAAAAGCCGCTACCTACATGGTGGGCAAAACCGGTTGCATACGCAAAAATTTCACCATTGGTGAACGTCGGAGCTTTAGCCGCGGACCGGGATAAAAAAAATTTTAATAAAAGATTAACATGAAAATATCCCCAGTTCTGAATTTGGATCCTGCTACCAAGTTCGTTTCACAAACGCGTTTTATCTTCGAGACTTGCTATTTCTATTAGTGACACCACTGGCAAAGTTGTGTTTAAATGCAAATTTTTGTAAACACGCCTTATCAGTTGAAACTTGAAAATGCTTTTTATCTGGACTAAAGTTAAGGACTGCCAAGTCCATAACGCGGGCCTGTATTTTGGAAACTTGTGCCGCGAAATGAAGTTCAGAACCAAAGTTAGAACTGGGGTTACAGCCTGAATGCATTAACCTGTAAATTTCTCAAATGAAAGGAAAATCATTTTTTAACCAACCCTTCGCGAAGAGACTTACTGTCTTAATTTTCTTTGGCACTTGGTTTAAGACAGCAGAGAGCATTTACCAGTGCTACAAATCTCACAATCTCAGCGTCCAGACTAAACTCACTTTCCCGCTCAAATCATCCCACTATACTATGTCACGTGACGGTGGGGTGACGCTCTGCTAAATTAGCGAGGGACGGGTCGGGGAGGTGGGCCCTAGAATCTACGACCAGCCTTGCCATGCTAGACAATTTTTACCAGGATATGTGCCAACAGCCATTACTTTCATGCACATTTCCTAACTCGAAAATATGTAATTTAACCCTTTAAAAAAAATCCTTTTCCCGCGGAGGTCACATGTCTACCTAGTACCTTCGCACACAGTCTTACCGCAGAAAAAGTCAGCTATGGCCAATGCAATGGGCGACATGGAAAGTGGTACATGGAAAGTGGTGGGTTCGCGAAATTCACCTAGCACTAAAACATTGCCTGAAGTACCCTACTCAGTGCAGTGTCCACGAAGGCTCCTAAAAGGCGTAGTAGAAGTTAGAGAGCACTCGGAAATCTTCCCAACTACTGCAATACTCTATGCGACTTCTCGACTCGGAATACGAAATTCTTTTTCCTTCTTGCTTTTCAAAGTATTTTCATTTCAAATATTTCACATCATCCTAAATAGGCCTAACCAGCAAAACAATGCAACTACGTACAACAGCCTACCTGTATCCTCCGGTAAGAACAGCACTATGTGGCGACGATGCATGGGCTGGATTTTCTGCATGTGTGTACACAGACGATCTTGTCTCAGTCGTCGCCGAATCAAAAATGCGAGAGCGAGGCTGGGAACGCAGTTTTTAAACCTTACGTGGGTGAGTTGAGTTCGAACACGGAGCAATCAGCATTGCCCGTGATACCTTGTTAGGCTTTCTTTTTTCCCTCCCTTTTTTTCATTGGCTGACTAGAATTTCTATTTTCCCTCCAATCTTTCTCCCCTTTTTTCTCATTGGCTGGCTAACTGGTTTAGTTAACCAATGGCTAAGCTGGTTTCTTTCAGCTTGGTGTTTGCCTAACCGGGGCCTCTCGCTTTGCTGGCCTGTGTGTTAAAATAATTATTTGCTGACTAAGAATGGTTTTGTGTGACTACACATAAAAAGAAAAAAAAAGTTTAAACTTTGTGCGGTTGAAGTTCGAACCCGTTTGGGCCAATTTCAAATCGATACACGGCACACCCCGACCTTTCGCTTCATTAGCCGTACTTAGAACACCGATCATGAAGGGATGGTGTGTATACAATCAACATACCAAAACATGTTGCGTAGGAAACATCAACAAACGGAGGAAGGATACCTCAAGTACGAGAGAGAGAGAGAGAGAGAGAGAGAGAGAGAGAGAGAGAGAGGAGAGAGAGAGAGCTAATACAAAAGCACAAAGAAAGAAAAAAGAAGAGTGAGGAAAATTAAACATAGAAAGAAAACGATGAAAATGAAAAGGAAGAGAAATAAACACCAAATAACAAAAAAAGAAGGAAAAGGGAAAGGAAAAATAAAACATAGAAAGAAAGAAAACGATGAAAATGGAGAGAGAGAGAGAGAGAGAGAGAGAGAGAGAAGAGAGAGAGAGAGAGAGAGAGAGAGAGAGAGAGAGAGAGAGAGAGAGAGAGAGAGAGAGAGAGAGAGAAGGCAAGGCAAAATTCTTTTATTCGAGGATGATAGATAAGCACTCGTGTGCTTTTTTACATCCAGTCCCCGCCCTTTTCAGGGATGACATTAAGATTAAAAAAAATAATAATAGCCACAACTACACAACAACAATTATAATGATCCAAATACCAAAAGTAAGGAACCATACCAAGTATTAAACAACAGGCAAGAAATAACACAGAGAGAGAGAGAGAGAGAGAGAGAGAGAGAGAGAGAGAGAGAGAGAGAGGAGAGAGAGAGAGAGAGAGAGAGAGAGAGAGAGAGAGAGAGAGAGAGAGAATAAAATTATATAAAGACAGAAAAAAGAAGAAGAGAAAAAAACCGAAAAAAAAAACAGAAAGGCAGATTTTAGGAAGGTAAGTAGGAATGAAAACAGAAAAGCTACGCAGACAGAAAGAAAAATAAAACAAAGACAGAAAGCCTTGAAGAAGAAGAAAAGAAGCAGTACAAATAAAACAGAAAAAAAGTAAGCAAGAAAAAAGTCAAGAAGCAAAGAAAGAAACGGAAAAAAAATCCAAAGAAAAACCAATTTAATACCCCTCCCCCACCAAAAATAAATGTGGAGAGAGAGAGAGAGAGAGAGAGAGAGAGAGAGAGAGAGAGAGAGAGAGAGAGAGAGAGGAGAGAGAGAGAGAGAGAGAGAGAGAGAGAGAGAGAGAGAGAGAGATGACGGACGGACCTAGATATCAGATTAGTCAACAAAAAGTTCGCAGACACACGCGCAAATACATACGTGTGCGCGCTCACACACGCACACACACACACACACACACACACACACACACACACACACACACACACACACACACACACACACACACACACAACACACACAGCACGCACGCACGCACACACACACACGCACACTCACGCGCGCGCATATGCAGATAGGAGGATAAACCGAGGTCTCCTTTACAATACATAATTAGTGCACGGAAAAGAAACCAAGGCAACAGGAATGCTGTCCGTGGCATAACACTGTTTAAACCACTCTTATATATGTGACTTGTATTTTACAAAAAATAAGTCTTAAGGTATAAAGGTGAAAAATTGAGTTATCTTTAATAAAATCTACATATTACTTTTCTTTCGATGTATGGTTCATTGTTCTATTGTTGTAACTGGTTACTTGTGGCTTGTTTCACCCACTACAATTTTATGAATAACAGTGTATTAATTTGGTCCAGTGGGGGAAAAGCATCTCTTGTAGATCAAGTGTGG
>CM060322.1:9835601-9845601 GCA_030674155.1 Stramonita haemastoma | reverse complement strand
TAATAGGATTGCTCTCTGTCATCATTGTCATCATCATTGTTATGGCTACTTGATTGTTGTTGGACTGGCAAGAAATGTTAAGAACAACAAGAAGATTAAAATTGCTATTATTACCCTAGTATCATAATCATTATCAGCATTCTCCTTTTTCGTCTTGGTGTGACTATATGATGATGATGATGATGATGATGATGATGATGATGATGATGATGATGATGATGATGATGATGATGATGATGATGATGACGACGACGACGACGACGATGATGGTGATGTTGATGATGAAGATGGTGATGAGGATGACGACGATGCCGATGAGGATGATGATGATGACGATGATGTCTACTAGTACTATTATCATTTCTATTATTATATGTTCTACGAATCTCTTTCTGTTTGCTTGTTTGTGTCTAAAGGTTCTGGCATTTTTATCACCCCGACGTCGGTACTTCGCAGTACACAGTCTATAGGCCTGAACCTGGTCGTCTGGACTCTGGGAGGAGTTATCAGCCTGTTTGGTAAGTGATTACCACATCTCTCTACCCACCCTCCCCCTTGTCCTGTTTATGTGGATTTCTTCACTCCCAGAGTTCATTGGTTAGTATGAATCATGCGCTTAATTCCAGGCAATTTATTAGTTTGATCATTTTCAAGGACCATTGGGAAAGTACGTTATGCATGTTCGGTGACTTTTTCCTTTATAAAATCGTTTACTTGTGTCTACAATCCTCCTAGACTTCTAGGGCAATAAAAGATGCTCTTGTTGTACAAATGTTAGGAGACACAAAGATATGAACTTGTAGCAGGATAGATAAGCTATAGGTTGTCATAATGTGAGTTTCACTTTTTGGTTAAACATATATCCTAGAGGAAATAGCTCAATGCTCAGAGCACTGACTTTCCTAAAGCTTGCTGCTGTGTCTTGGTTATTCATACGACCTTTTAAATTTTTTTTTAAAACCCAACACTTTTAGTCCCTGTTCAGTCAAAGGGATATTACTCGTACTGTTAGCTGATATAATCTCATTTCAAATGAATTTCTTCCCTTTAACTGTCAATGACTTTATGTGTATACTTTTGGACTTTCTTACTCTCATTGAGTGTTTTTTTTCATGATGAAAGTGGTCACAGAGAAGAGGAACCCAGTGAAAGAGGCAGTATTGGCAAATTTTACTGCAAAGTGATTCCTGAACCTCAGGAAATACTACTGCTTGTGAAAACAATGTTAGTCTTTTTGTGGATTTACTGATGGGTACTTACACCTACCTTCATTAATGAGGTAAGTTGTGTGTATGTGAAAAAGTTTTTTGTAATGGTTTATAGTTTTCAGCCGCCGCTGTAGTCTAGTGGTTAGGGCGTTGGACTCGTAATCTAAAGGTTGCGGGTTCGATCCCAGCTTTGGCTATGGCGTTGTGCCCTTGGAAAAGGCACTTTACGGCTATTTTCTCACCCTACCCAGGTGTAAAAGGGGTACCAACCTTGTGTTGGGGGTTAACCCTGCGATAGACTGGCGTCCTATCCAGGGGGGAGTCTATGACTCTCAGTCGCTTAACGCCACAGAAACCGGGATAAGCACCGGCCTGATGAGCCTTAGGCTCGGGACAGACTTTAACTTTTAACTTTTTATAGTTTTCACTGACTTTCTTTAGGGCAAAGCAATAAAAAAAAAAACCCCAAACAAAACAAGACCAAACCAAAACCAAAACAAAATTGGGAGATATGTGGACAAAAATTGATATTTATTTTGATATTCAATATGTCTGGTTTATCAATCTGAGAGTTATATATATATATATAATATATATATATATATATATATATATATATATATATATATATATATATATATATATATATATATATATATATATATATATATATATATATTAAAAATGGCTAAAATTGTACGTCATAGTTTTGTCAAGGTGTGAAATAGATTGTGACACCATGGAGTTTGAACTAACTAAGCTGCATTGAGTGTAGTTGCCAAGTGGATGAGAGAATGTTCATGAGCCTTGGCCTTGGATCCTGTGTGTATGTCAAAAGTCTTTTTTTGTTCATAGCCTTCTCTGAATTTCCTCAAGGAAAAAGAAAAAAAAACAAAAACAAAAAAACAAAAAGAAAAGTTGGGAGATATGTGGACAAATATATTTGTAGATCCTAAAAGTACTTTAAATAAACTTTGCTTCGTTAATCAAAGTAAAGTTGCATATCAAAGTAAAGTTCATCTCAAATACTTTTAGGATTTACAAATATATTTGTCCGCACACCTCCTAGTTCAGTTGTTCCAGTGTAAATGGATACCTGCCCTCTTTAGGGACAGGGAAGGTAAAGCAAGTGAGGGATAGGAGATGGGCACCGCTAGCTGCAATATGCTGACCCCTTAGAGAAGCTGAAGTCTCTGACATCTCGCTTCCCAACGACCACATAGGTTATTGGGATGTTGTTGATTGTATTACAGTCCCAGCGGAGGTACCGAATTAGAGACTGTGCATGTGGTGTACAAACAAGCAGCGAACTCCCTTTCATTCATTCAGCCAGGTAGCAAAGCCAAGCGAAAGGTCCCACTGACCTGGCGAAGGTTTTTGTCAACACCTTTTACCTTGCTACAACACATTTTTGTTTGTTTGTTTTTGTTGTTGTTTGTTGTTTTTTGGTTTGTTTGTTTGGTTGTTTAATTTTTTTAAAACTAATATTCTCGTACTCGTGCACTTTTGTTCTGTGAATTAGCAAATCTTCATGGCAGGGTGATCACTGGCTTCATATCGCCGCTCTCTTGACAACCGAAACGGACAAGACAGCAGACAGAGGCGTTATCAGCGCATAACTTAGCATGGAAAGAAGACGTCGGCCACCTTACCTTACCTTATTGTTTTACCCTCGTGTCCTATTGTCCTATTATACCACTGCCCTTTCACTTTTCTCAGTTGTGTGGGGTCTGGACAATTTTTTTGTGGTTTTTGGTTTTGTTGTTCTTTAGTTGTTTTTATTTTTCTATTTGTTTCTTTTCTTGTTGTCAGTTATCCAGGTTAGTAGTTGTTTTGTGTTTTAGTAAGTACGACAACGATGCTTCAAAATCGGTTTTGTTTGGTTATTTTGATTATTTAAAATAATATACGTATCTTTTTCTTCTGCTTTGCCCCCCCCCCCCCCCCCCCCCCCCCCCCCCCTTCCCCCTCTCAATAAAGGACTTTGCCTCGCCTTGCCTTGCAAATAAAAGAATCTCTCTCTCTCTCTCTCTCGCTCTCTCTCTCTCTCACTTCCTCCTCTCTTCCTCTCTCTCTCTCTCTCTCTCTCTCTCTCTCTTCTCTCTCTCTCTCTCTCTCTCTCTCTCTCTCTCTTCTCTCTCTCTCCTCTCTCTCTCTCTCTCCTCTCTCTCCTCTCTCTCTCTCCTCTCTCTCCTGCCCCCCCCCTCTCTCTCTCTTCCTCCCCCCCCTCTCTCTCTCCCTCTCTCTCTCTCTCTGTCTCTGTCTCTGTCTCTGTCTCTCTCTCTCTCTCTCTCTCTCTCTCTCTCTCTCTCTCTCTCTCTCTCTCTCTCTCTCCTCTCTCTCTCTCTCTCTCTCTCTCCTGTCTTGCATTTATCTTTGGCACTGCAGTCGTTGTCGTCTTTCCCCCTTGCTTCTCGCTTCTCTGTGACTAAAGTTTATATACACCAACCAGTACCTCCTTTCTCTCTCCTCCTCTCTTTCTCTGCGTTCCATTACCAGGTAAGGTGCGTAGTGTCAGGTCTTCTCCTGTGCTTGTAACTTTGCAGGAGGTCTGCCCACTGGCCTCAGCCGACACATTCCGACTTTAGAGCAGCTCATATTCATTGCCCAGGTAGCATGCTGGCTATGTTCCTGTTTCTGTGACCCGTCGAACGCTGGCATCATCATCATCATCATCATCATCATCATCATCATCATCAGCATCATCATCATCATCATCATCAGCAGCAGCAGCAGCAGCAGCAGCAGCAGCAGCAGCAGCAGCAGCAGCACCACGACCACCACCACCACCACGACCACCACGACCACCACGACGACGACGACGACGACGACCACCACCACCACCACCACCACCACCACCACCACCACCACCACCACCACCACCACCACCACCACCATCATCATCATTTTATTTTATTTTATTTTATTTTATTTAATACCACTTTATGTCACAGCAGATTTCTCTGCGTGAAATTCGGGCTGCTCTCCTCGGGGAGAGCGCGTCGCCACAAGTGCAGCGCCTACCCATTATTTTTTTCCCCCTCAGGGATGGTGTCTAAACACAACACCTGTGTGCATGCTGGTTCTTTTGTTTTTCTTCCGAAAGGCGGAACGGGATTTTAACGTATGCACAAGACGTTCTGCGTGCGTTCGCACACGGGGCCTCGGTTTATAGTCTCATCCGAATGACTTTGACATTCAGTTCGAGTTTTTCGTCAAACTGGGAAGAAAGGGCGAGGCTGGGTACGAACCCAGAAACTCGCGGTTTACATAATTATTGGTAGGCGAACGTCTTAACCATCCTGTCCCCAACCTTATTGTCCACAAAAAAAGGTTCTTTCACTTTCGCGGAGCTGGCCTGCAGGGTGCCTAAACACGGCAGCACGTACGCTTACCTGAAAGAGGGGTTCGGATCCTGGATGGCCTTCGTGTACGCCTGGTCCTCCATCCTGCTCATCACCCCGACAGCCGTGGCCGTCATCTGCCTGACCTTCTCCAGCTATTTCATGACCATGGTCCACATGTGCGGAACGCCTCAGCTGCCTGTCACTCTCGTCGCCGTCACCCTTATTGGTAGGTAAAAGCGGTGTGTGTGTGTGTGTGTGTGTGTGTGTGTGTGTGTGTGTGTGTGTGTGTGTGTGTGTGTGTGTGTGTGTGTGTGTGTGATACAGAGGAGAGAGAGAGAGAGAGAGAGAGAGAGGAGAGAGAGAGAGAGAGAGAGAGAGAGAGAGAGAGAGAGAGAGGAGAGAGAGAGAGAGAGGAGAGAGGAGAGAGAGGAGAGAGAGAGAGAGGAGAGAGAAGAGGGAGAGAGAGAGAGAGAGAGAGAGAGAACTGAACACTGAACACTGAAATTGTTTAATGTACATCGGCCTTAGGCCACAATACAAAAGAGTGGTGGGCATAGAGTGTGTGTGCATATGACATAGGTGTTATAAACATATTACCATCAACGTATATGTATATGAAATACTGTATGAGTAATAATAAAGCAAGAAAGTTATATAAGCCATTTCTTAACCGTTAATCACGGGACAATTCACACGTATCGTAAACGACACTGTTGTAGATGTATTATTCATTAATACAAATATCAATTTCTAGAAAGTTAGAGAGAGAGAGAGAGAGAGAGAGAGAGAGAGAGAGAGAGAGGAGAGAGAGAGAGAGAGAGAGAGAGAGAGAGAGAGAGAGAGAGGGGCAAGGCAAGGCAAGGCAAGGCAAATTCTTTTATTCGAGGATAATAGATAAGCTCTCATGTGCCTTTTTTACATCCAGTCCCCACCCTTTTCAGGATAACATCAAGATAAAAAGATAGTACACAATAATACCATACGAAGTACCAAAAACATAGAAGAGAGGAGAGAGAGAGAGAGAGAGAGAGAGAGAGAGAGAGGAGAGGAGAGAGAGAGAAGAGAGAGAGAGAGAGAGAGAGAGAGAGAGAGAGAGAGAGAGAGAGAGAAAAGAGAGAAAGAGAGAGAGATTGTGTGTGTGTGCGTGCGTCCGTGCGGGTGCGAACGTCTGTGTGTGTGTGTGTGTGTGTGTGTGTGTGTGTGTGTGTGTGTGTGTGTGTGTGTGTGTGTGTGTGTGTGTGTGTGTGTGTGTGTGTGTGTGTGTGTGTGTGTGTGCGCGTGAATTCCAAAACACACAGTACTTACCATTGCATTGCTTAGATCAGAAACTTTTCTTCTTTTTTTTTTTTTTTTTTTTTTTTTTTGAGGGGTGGGGTGGGGTGGTAAAAGAGCAGCTCCTAACAATTATGTCATATGATTTTTACACGAATCTAGTAGGTTTGAATTCTTAAAAGTTTTCAGTCAGAAAGAAGAAAGAAAGAAAGTAAGTAAAGAAAGAAAGAAGAAAGAAAGAAACAAAGGAAGGAAGTAAAAAAAAAAATGCAAAAAAGAAAGACAAAGAAAGAACAACAACAACAAACAAAAAATAGAATTAAGAAAAGAAAAGACAAAAAAACCGAAACCCAAAACAAAGCAGTGTGCTCGTGTGAGCGAATATACATAAGTGACTTAAATAATCACATGGCCCGCCCCCCCCCAAAAAAAAAAAAAAAAAAATCACTTATATTAGTGATACTGCAGACATGGAACTCCCCCCCCCCCCCCCCCCCCTACCGCCCACCCTCCTCCACCTATCCCAACAGATAAAAAAAAATCATCAATGACATCATACTTATTAAACTTGAAACAACCCCCCCAAAAAATTACGTCATGGTTACGACTGACGTCATACATATCGAAAGCGCAACTAGACGTAATGACGTCATGTTACAGTGACGCTGTGTGTGGTGAACATGACGAGCAATGTCCTCAGCGTCAGAACCAACGTGGTTTTTCTCTTCGCCAAACTCCTGGCCCTGGCCATCATCATTGTGGGAGGACTGGTGGTCCTTGCGAAGGGTAGGTACTTTATTGATTTATTTATCTATGCCACTTTATGTCACATACGGGGACGGGGTAACTCAGTGGTCAGAGCGGTCAAAGATATGTAGAAAAAAAAGAAAGAGAAAAGATCTTTGTGCCCAGTAAATTTGACGTAACCCAAGCAGACTGTGTGTAAGGACTTATGTCTTCACACATAAATGTGCCCAGAGATGTTTACACTGGGTTTTTTCCCCTGTTGTCCAGACGATGGGGCTGCTTGATTTTATAATCACATAGTTCTAACAATTAATGTAAACAGCCACTGAAAATTAGGCAAAATTCACAGATTCTTGTAATTTCAACAGTCATTTCTTTATCTACTATTTAAACAATCAAGAAGATTTACATTCATCTGTTTAAGTAAAACAGCAAAATACAAGGTTTTTCAAAATAGTATTGGCTTGTATTTTCTTCGTTTAATAATATTTATGTTTAATATTGAATTTTGTTGTTGTTGGGGTTTTCTATGGTCATTTTTACTTCTCGATATTTGTTTTTTATGTTTGAATTTCTTCCAATAACAACGAAACGTAGATATTAAAATTTCAGGTTTTTATTGTTGTTTGTTGCTGGTTTTTGTTGTTGCTGTTGTTGTTTATTTGTAAGGTTACTCGCTGTTTTGCTCTCAAGGTAATAACAAAGAGTCAGAGCTGTCGTCCGGTTTCGCTGGAACAACAGACTCTCCAGCCTCCATCGCTAAATCCTTCTACTTCGTCATGTGGGCTTATGGCGGCTGGTCAGTTTGGCCATTATTGGTTGTTTGTTTGTTTTATTTCTTGGTGTCTTTTCATTGTGTGTGTGTGTGTGTGTGTGTGTGTGTGTGTGTGTGTGTGTGTGTGTGTGTGTGTGTGTGTGTGTGTGTGCGTGTGGTGTGTGTGTGTGTGTGTGTGTGTGTGTGTGTGTGTGTGTGTGTGTGTGTTGGTTTGTTACTGTCTTCATCTTCTGTGCATTAATTTGTTTTTTTAATTCTGTGTCTAATTTCACTCCTTTTCCAACATATTTGTTGTCTAATCGATTTTACGTCTCTGTCTGGCTGAGTCTGTTTCTGTTTGTTCGTTTGCCTCTTTGCCACTGTCTGTCTGTCTCTGCCTCTTTGCCACTGTCTGTCTGTCTCTGCCTCTTTGCCACTGTCTGTCTGTCTCTGCCTCTTTGCCACTGTCTGTCTGTCTCTGCCTCTTTGCCACTGTCTGTCTGTCCCTGCCTCTTTGCCACTGTCTGTCTGTCCCTGCCTCTTTGCCACTGTCTGTCTGTCCCTGCCTCTTTGCCACTGTCTGTCTGTCCCTGCCTCTTTGCCACTGTCTGTCTGTCTCTGCCTCTTTGCCACTGTCTGTCTGTCCCTGCCTCTTTGCCACTGTCTGTCTGTCTCTGCCTCTTTGTGTCTCTGCCTCTTTGTGTCTCTGCCTCTTTGTGTCTCTGCCTCTTTGTGTCTCTGCCTCTCTGTGTCTATGTCTCTGTGTCTATGTCTCTGTGTCTATGTCTCTGTGTCTATGTCTCTGTGTCTATGTCACTGTGCCTATGTCTCTGTGTCTATGTCTCTGTGTCTATGTCTCTGTGTCTATGTCTCTGTGTCTATGTCTATGTCTCAGTGTCTGTGTCTATGTCTCTCTTTCTGTGTCTATGTCTGTCCCTGTCTATGCTTTTCTGTTTTGTCTTACTCTGTCTTAGCCTCTCTGTTTGTTTCTCTGTCCTTGTCTTTGTCTCTCTGTTTATGTTTCTCTGTGTATGTTTCTCTGTGTATGTCTTTCTTTGTCTTAGTCTGTTTATGTTTCTCTGTCTATGTCTTTCTCTGTCTTATTCTCTCTGTTTATGCATCTCTTTATCTGTCTTAGTCTCTCTGTTTATGTTTAGAACTCTGTATATGTCTCTGTCTATGCCTCTGTCCCTGTCTTTCTCTGTCTTGGTTTCTCTGTCTTTGTCTTTCTCTGTTTTAGTCTCTCTGTTTATGTTTCTGTGTCTTGTCTTAGTCTCTCTGTTTATGTTTCTTTGTCTATGTCTTTCTATGTCTTAGTCTCTCCCTCTCTATGTTTCTCTGTCTTTGTCTCTCTGTTTATGTTTCTCTGTCTATGTCTTTCTATGTCTTAGTCTCTCTGTTTATGTTTCTCTGTCTATGTCTTTCTATGTCTTAGTCTCTCTGTTTATGTTTCTCTGTCTATGTCTTTCTATGTCTTAGTCTCTCTGTTTATGTTTCTCTGTCTATGTCTTTCTCTGTCTTGGCCTCTCTGTTTATGTTTCTCTGTCTTTGTCTTAGTCTCTCTGTTTATGTTTATCTGACTATGTCTTTGTCTGTCTATGGACCGGTGGTCTAGGTAGTAACGCGCCTTGCCTAGAAAGCAAAAAGTCCGGGTCGGAGTGTGAGGTGGTTTGTACCCCGTTTGGGCCCCCAAATTTTCCCCCATCCATTAGATCCTGAGTGGTGGTCTGGGCGCCAGTCTTTCGGATGAGACGATAAACCGAGGTCCCGTGTGTGACATATCACTATTTAGTGCACGTAAAAGAACCCACGGCAACAAGGGGGGTGACCCTGGCAAAATTCTGTAAAAAAAAGCCACTCTGATAGGGAAACAAATACAGTTGCATGCAGGAAAAAAGAAAAAAATAATAGGCGCTGCACTTGTGGCGACGCCCTCTCCCCAGGGAGAGCAGCCCGAATTTCACGCAGAGAAATCTGCTGTGACATAAAGTGGTACAAAATACAAAATATGAAATGAGTGTTTATTCCATTGTCCTTGACTAAAAAGAAAATTCTCTTCTGCGCTTCACTCCCCTTTTGATTTTTCTTCTGTGCAGAGAATTATTGTCTGCTATAGCTGTGATTGCGATAACTGTTGTTTTTCTAGTTGTCCTTTTATCCATTATTACTGTTGTTGTTGTCGTTGTTATTATCATTATTGCTGCTGTAGTGGTGGTTTTGTGCGCGCGCGCGCGCACGCGCACGTGTGTGTGTGTGTGTGTGTGTGTGTGTGTGTGTGTGCGTGCGTGCGTGTGTGTGTGTGTGCGTGTATGTCTGTGTGCGTGAGTGCGTGCGCGCTTTTTTCCATGTATTTTTGTATATGCGTGTGTGTGTCTGCGCGCATGCTTGCGTGTGTGTGTGCGTGCACACATGCACGCGTGCGCGCACGTGCGTGTGTGTAAGTGTGTATGTGTAAGTGTGTATGTGTTTAAAAACCGCATATGGATGCGTGGAGTATTTTGGACAGACATAATTATGAACACACATCCGAAAGAGGAGAGGAAACAATTTCTAACTGTTCTGTTAATTTTTTGTGTTTTGTTTATTTCATTTCCAGGGACAATTGCAATACCATTGTTGAAGAAATCAAGAGACCATCAAGGTAAAGCATAAAACAAACAAGCAAACAAGCA
>CM060322.1:9825601-9830601 GCA_030674155.1 Stramonita haemastoma | reverse complement strand
AAGTAACCCGTGATTTAAAAAACAACAACTATCCCTCTCTGTCTACCAGGTCTGTTTTGTTTGTTTGTCTGTCTGTCTGTCTGTCTGATTCTCTGTCTGTCTGTCTGTCTGTCTGTCTGTCTGTCTATCTCTCTGTGTCTCTGTCTCTGTCTGTCTGTCTATCTCTCTGTCTCTCTGTCTCTGTCTGTCTGTCTGTCTGTCTGTCTGTCTGTCTGTCTGTGTCTTTGTCTCTGTCTGTCTGTCTGTCTGTCTGTCTGTCTGTCTGTCTGTCTGTCTGTCTGTCTGTCTGTCTGTCTGTCTCTCTCTCTCTCTCTTCCTCTCTCTCTCTCTCTCTCTCTCTCTCTCTCTCTCCTCTCTCTCTCTCTCTCTCTCTCTCTCCCCCCATTTGTCTTATCAACATCTTCATTGCTCTTGCTTGTTCTTGATTTATTTATTTGTTCTTTGGTGCATTTTTTCCTTCTTACTGTTTCCTTTACTGTTTTTCTTTCCATATTTGTTTTTCTTTTTTCAAACATATTGCTTTTGTGTTTTGGTGTTTATATTGATTCCCTTTTTGAGGGCTGGATGAAAAAAGTTATTGTTTTTAATCTATTACCTTCTGTAAATAAAATTTCGTATTTCGTAGACTTCATGTAGAGTATGAGAAAGAGCGCAGCGGGTGTGTGACGTCTGTTTTGTGATGCAAAACTAGATTATAGTTATCATAGATGTGGAAGTGTAACAGTAGATCATGCAAGTGTGTGACATCTGTTTTGTGACACAAAATCTAGATGATAGTTATTATAGAAGCAGATGTGGAAGTGTAATAGTAGATCATGCAAGTGTGCACCCATTTTTTGTACAAAGCCAGTGTATAATAAATGATGATGCCAGGGTGATTATTAGTTCTACATTTAATTCTCAGGAGGTGGGATAGATAGCCTAGGGGTTAGAGCCCTGCGCTTGCTAGTTGACGTCCTGGGATCGAGCCCGGTTCAAACAGATTTTTGCTCTGGAGTTAACATCAGTACTGACTCCATTCCGCCGAAAGTCCTTCAGATGAGACTTTGAACCAAACTTCTGTGGGCAAAAGCACGCAGAATATCTTGCACACACATTCAAACCCAGTCTGCCTTTCGAAAGATTAGGTCATTTGTACCGAAAAGAACGAATAACAAAAAGGTTTCTTCATCCCCGAAGTCGGAATGCAGATTCCTTAATGGTGGGCTAAAATAGGGTAGCATACGCAATAAAATCTCTCTCATTATTTAAAGAAAAAGAATTCACAGCCCATTAAGTAACTTGCTTTAAAAGTGTGCATGGCCAGAATCGTGTAGCATAATTAGGATAGGCCTACGTACAGAGATAAGGCATGAACGCATCATGACATAAAAGTCATTCCCTGTCTGTCTGTCTGTCTGTTTGTCTGTCTATTTGTCTGTTTCTCTGTCTGTCTGTCTGTCATTCTGTCTGTCTGTCCCAGTCTGTCTCCGTCTGTATGTCTGTCTCTGGCTGATTCTCTCTCCCCCTCCCACCCTCTCTCTCTCTGTCTCTTGTTTGTTCGTCTTTCTCTCCTAATCTTTTATAATGGGATCTCACAGAATGCTAACAGATATAAAAGTTATATCTGCCGCCTTGGCGTGGTGGTTAAATACGTTAGGTCTGGGATGGATGGTCGCGAGTTCAAATCCCATAATATATTTCCGATTCTAGCCACCAGTTCCTTACCCAAACTGAGTATCTTATCTTTGGTCCTATTAAGAAAGACTGAGGCTTCACAGTCAGACATCGTTCAGACATGGGGAGACGGGATAGCTGAGTGGTCAGAACATTGCGCTCGTAATTTGACAACTCGGGTTCGATTCCCGTTCGAGGGGATTTTTTCCCCCCTGGAGTGCTGACTCCTCTCTCCCTAAAATGTTATGGGACACCTTTACCTTTTTACCTGTTACCTGTATAATTTTGCACATACAGCAACCGCTGCCAGGGCTGATTTTCTTCATGCTGTTCTCGCTGTACCTGGTGGTGGTGCCATTGACAGAGGGGGTGGACTTCAGTTTCTACTTCACTCTCTCCTTCTATGGGGTGGCCATACTCATCTTCTTCGCCTTCCAGTTTCTCAAGAACAAAACACACTGCTGTGGTCAGTTTGGTGGTGTTGTTGTTGGGTTTTTTTTGGGGGGTGGGGTGGGTGGGGCTGTTTGGAGAGAGAGAGAGGGAGGGGGGGCAGAGGGAGAGAGAGAGAGAGAGAGAGAGAGAGAGAGAGAGAGAGAGAGAGAGAGAGAGAGAGAGTGGGTGTGTGGGTGTGTGGGTGTGTGGGTGTGTGGGTGGGGTTGTGTGTGTGTGTGTGTGGGGGGGGGGGGTGTGGGGGGGTGTGGGGGGGGGGGGTTGGTGTGTGTGTGTGTGTGTGTGTGTGTGTGTGTGTGTGTGTGTGTGTGTGTGTGTGTGTTGTGTGTGTGTGTGCGTGTAGTGTGTGTAGTGTGTGTGTGTGTGTGTGTGTGTGTGTGTGTGTGTGTGTGTGTGTGTGTGTGTGTGAGTGAGTTTTAATAAATTTTTGTTTCTGCCTAGCCTGCCTGCCTGTCTGTCTCTTTCAATGTCTGGGTCTGCTTTTTGTGTTCGTTATTTCAAACTATAACTAGATATTTTTTTAGTGTATGTGTGTGTCTGTGTATGTGTGTGTGTGTGTGTGTGTGTGTGCGTGTGTAAGTAAGTCTTCAGTTTTAACGTCTTTCCACTTTAAGTCAAGTCAAGTCAAGTCAAAACACTTTAATCATCCCTGAAGGGATACCAGACGACCCTAAGATAGGAGACTGGATAGGTGAGAGAGAGAGAGAGAGAGAGAGAGAGAGAGAGAGAGAGAGAGAGAGAGAGAGAGAGAGAGAGAGAGAGAGAGATCTAATGTGTGTGTATGCACACGCGCGCGCGCGCGCGCGTTAGTGTGTGTGTGTGTCTGTGTGTGTGTCTGTGTGTGTGTGCGCGCGCGTGTGTGTGTGTGTTGGTGTCGGTGTGTGTGTGTGTGGATGGGTGGGGGTGGATAGTGGGTATTGGTGTTTACAAAGACACAGCAACAGACAGAAACAGAAGGGATCCATGACGCAGACACAAAAGTGATGACATCTGTTACAGATGGCGCGGTCACCTTTCTGCAGCTCTTTCTGAGGATAGGCCCTCCTGCCCGCTACACTGCCCAAAACTGAGTCCAGGTCTGGACACTTCGGACACAAAGAATGGAACCATTTTTTTTAAAAATGTCATCTTACCCACTGCACCGTTGGTCCCAAAGAAACTCTTCTTATCGTCAGCTCATCTGCAGAACCATCTACACCTTGTGTTACGCAACGAAGCACAGAAGATTTACACTTTGTGTTACACAACGAAGCACAGAAGATTACCTTGTGTTACGCAACGAAGCACAGAAGATTTATACTTTGTGTTACGCAACGAAGCAGAGAAGATTTATACATTGCGTTACGCAACGAAGCACAGAGGATTAACATCTTGTGTTACGCAATGAAGTACAGAGAATCAACACATTGTGTTAAGCAACGAAGCACAAAAGATTTACACTTGCAGGTGCGAGGTGTGTGTACAAAATGAGATTTCCTTGTTGGTTAGCAACATAATTAGTCATTTAGCAAAGACCATCGACAAAATGGTACAGAGGCATACAGAAACGGTCTAAGAAGTGATACAATTGCATGAATGAATAAACCTACCACAATCAAACTTCTAAAAAACTATGAACAATCTGGGAATGGGATGGGAGTCATGAGAGTTGATGATGGTACAGATCCCTCAAGAAGAAGAAGCAGAAGAAAAGAGAGAAGAAGAAGAAGAAGAAGAAGAAGAAGAAGAAGAAGAAGAAGAAGAAGAAGAAGAAGAACAACAACAACAACAACAACAACAACAACAACAGCAACAACAAGAAAGGCTCACTAGATTTCCGTTACTGAGGGATTTAACAGCAGAGTTGCTTACTATTGATTGCTGCAATGGATGATATTCTAAACTAAATTTCACAAAATGAAGTAGAACGAATTTCCCATCATTTCCCAACACAGCAGGAAGCTGCTGAAGGAAGCAAAACAGAAAAAAACATTCATGTATCTTTGTTGTTTTTAATAATTATGTGTACCATGTTAATCACATTTATGTCATGATTATTTCTTTTGAACCCATTTCATTGGCTAGAGCTCCGAGATTCACCAATGATATTTTGCATATGCAACCGTCTTTTTGCACACAGCAAAGGTAGCCGCTTTCCAACTTCGGGGAGATAATTAAGTTTGAATATGGGAAAGACCAACATTATGCTACATACTAACTAGCTCGAAAAGTTTATATACACAGCTTATTTTCCGTTATAGAAGTTTGTAGTCAATGGTTTTGCTAGTAAGAGTTTTACCTGGTTTTAGCAGAAGTTGGGAGATTTTTTTTTGGTGCGACTTCATGACTATGAAAAGTAACACAGCTTGATATTGCAGTTATTTCTGTGTGTGCTAATATGTACCAAAAAAGAAAATTCACAGCCCCCCAAACAGCCTTTAATGATGTTAAAGCCCACGATAAACTAGGATCGAATCGAAGCTATAGGAACTGCAGAAAGAAGAAAAAGAAAAGAAGAAAAGGAAAATGAATTCGTAATGTGCTCAAACGTCAGCACAATCACATCAATATTTAAAACAGAAGGAGAAAAAGAAGAAGAGGAGGAGGAGGAGGAGGAGAGGAGGAGGAGGAGGAGGAGGAAGGAGATGAAGAAGAAGAGAGAAAAGAAGAAGAAGAAGAAGAAAGAAGAAGAAGAAGAAAAGAAGAAGAAGAAGAAGAATCCTATATGTTAAAGAACCAACTTTGATCTTTGCTTTACTTTAAGCCTAAAATTATGGTTTTGGTCCATTCGTCCTGATAGCTGTATATTAACCAATGAATCCCTTGATACAAAAACAAGGTCTGTGAATATTATTTATTTCGGTAGAATCTTAGAAACAGCATATTATATATCACTATCTTTGTTTGAATCGTTT
>CM060322.1:9818101-9820601 GCA_030674155.1 Stramonita haemastoma | reverse complement strand
AATAAAAACAAACATAAAAACAAACAAACAAAAATACCCTGGCTAAATCGGCTTTTCTTCGTATCGGAATATCTCAAGAGAGGCAAGGGAAAAAACTCTTGAAGAAAAAAACAACAACAGCAAAGAATACACTGTAAAAAAAATCTTTCAGATAAAACCAACAACAACAAAAAGACAGAAAAAAGAAAAAAACAGACAGAAAAACATATAAAAGCAAACCAAACGAAAAGAAAAATAGAGAAAAAAGGGAACACTACACACACAGAAAATCTTAAAGAAACTGAAAGAAAAGACTGCTGATCTCGAGCAACTTTGGAGAAACACGTACAGACTTTATTAAACACACACACACACACACACACACACACACACACGCACACACACACACACACACACCCCCCACCATACCCCAAAGCATCAAACTCTCTGAATTTGGATTAGATTAGCTAATCATTAGTTTCGATAACAGTTATCGAGATGATAACAGTATACAGAAGATATGAGTTTCGATCATTGACATAAGGGTATAGTGTTTGCTTTAATGAAAGAGGCTAGATCCATACGTATTATTAGTTTTGGTAATTTAACTAAGAGGATCTTCTGTGGTATTAATTCTGTTTTGATTTACACGCAGCACTGTTCATGCAAACACAGATGTAAGTGAGATAAAATTGCACGTAAACGTGCTTCAGAGAGAGGAAGAGAGAGAGAGAGAGAGAGAGAGAGAGAGAGAGAGAGAGAGAGAGAGAGAGAGAGAGAGAGAGAGAGAGAGAGAGAGTGCGCGCGCGTGCGCGTGTGTGTGTAATTGTGTGTGCATGCAGGGGTGGTAGTAGTGTATAACCTATGTACAAAATATGTTTGTTTTCATTCACACACGAGACTTGGTATATAGGTTTATGCAAATGTCTTACGAAGGAATCGAGTCAGAGTTAATATGTATAAGAAAAAAGCAAAAACCCACAAAAAATAAAACATTGAACACACGTCTCAGCGGGGACTCGAACCCGCGGCTTCAATAACTGTAAGGTTACGAATGTGACGCTGTAGCCACTGCAGTATATCTCCCCCACTTTTAATATCTAGTGTTCGAGTACAGTAAGAATTTAAACGCTAACGCATTTTCAAAAGTGCCTTTGTGTCAAAAAAATAAAGATAATCTAAGCATAGTCTGATTTTTACAAAAAACGATTTATACTACAATAATAATATATTTCTTTATTTGTTTTGAACTGATAGCTCCAACAAAACAAGAAGGAAGGAAAGCATAGTTTGTTCCTTTTTACCCCGAAGTTTGAATGCAGCTACGTCCATGGTAGGCCATCCCCCCACCCCCTTAACAAAAGAACAACCAACCAAAAATCAAACTCAACCCAAAACAACGACCACAACAAAAACCCCAGTCTCAAACGCCAAAGCTTCACCATTGGTAAACCTTGGAGCTCTAGCCGAGGAAGAAGAAACAAAATCCCCTTGTTTTTTTCTGAAAAGGCCTTACAAGTATAAAGTTTCACGGTATCAATAACAACAGAGAAGTTAAAACCTCTACAGCATGATTCCAAATACATGTCAAGTGGCAAGAACACGATGCAGAATTTTCAAAGCGCATATTCAAGGACGCACGCAGACAGATTGCACGCACGCGCGCGCACACACACATACACGCACGCGCGCGCGCGCACACGCACACGTCCCCTCCCCCCCCCCCCCCCCCCCCCCCCCCACACACATACACGCTCCCACGAACGTAAAACTTATGTTATTATTGTACATTCTTGTCAGTGCAACAGGGAAAAAATATAGGAAAAAGATGCAAGAATACAGACACGAGTCTCGTCAAGATGACCTCATCTTCTGCATCATTTTTGTATAAAAAATCATGTCTGGTTCTTCAGAAAAAGACATGTAACTTCATGACACAGGAATGAATTACGTAGGAATGTATGTATCTTCTGCGACGGCACCAAACGTAATTGATAACAATAGCAATGACAAAAAGACCCCCCCTCCCTTCCGAAAAATAAGAAAAAAAGCAAAACAAATCTCCCTAAATAAACCGTCTCAGGTGCTACTTTCAAACCCAAGTGAACGGGAAAAAAATTGCCCAGGTCTTGTCAGTTATTGGTATCAGCAAATTTACACACACACACACACACACACACACACACACACACACACACACACACACACACACACACACACACACACACACACACACACACACACACACACACACACACACACACACATCTATATATCTATATATCTATATCTGTGTGTGTGTGTATATATGTAGAAGTGCACAAGGTTGTAACAGTTTATAACGTTCTGTGAGGATTGTGTTCATCTCTAGGTAGGCATCTGTTTGTCTCGGAAGACTAATTGCGCTTTAGGTTCTAGAGACCAAAACTTAGGTAAACAACTATGGAGCACAAGCTGTTACCCATACAGCAGACCCCTCCTCTCCACGGCGCTGGAATGGTCCATTGGAAAAGCAATCGCC
>CM060322.1:9808101-9813101 GCA_030674155.1 Stramonita haemastoma | reverse complement strand
AGCGCATCACTCTGACCACTAGGCTATCCCTTCCCCTGGCTGTGACAGTCTGGACGCGTTAAGGGCACGTGAAAACGCAGAATAAATGAATGAAAAAAACAACACCTTTACCTTTGATTTTAATCTTTTAAACAATATTTTATTTCAGAAAACAATACAAAGACTTACAATAGAACATCAAGTTATAAATCCACATGTATGCAATTTAGTGTTTAAAAAAAAACCAACAGGCAAAATATCCCAACAATTTCAAAAGTGAAATTCTGCTTTAAAAAGTCAATTCCAAGAGATACACAGACATGATACATTATTACATAAAAGCTTTCAAAAGAGGAGACGGTATTAGAAGCACAATACTGCAATGGCACTCTTTGAATTAAGCTCATGACCCAGTATACCATGCAAAAACAACACTTCTTGTTGTCATTGTTGTTGTCGTTGCTGTTGTTGTTGTCGTTGCTGTCGTCGTCGTCGTTGCTGTCGTTGCCGTCGTTGTTGTTGTTGTTGGGTGTTCCCCAGCTTAACACCTTTGGTATTGCCCCAGACAATATACTTTGTCTCACTGTCACATCTGCGAACCTCTGTGAGACCATAAGTATATGCACTGGATCAGAAGTTTGCGTGTATGCCTACTTCCAAGTACTTCGCTGTATAGGCAGCCCTACTCCGACTTCAGAAGATAATCTTTGCTAAGAATATATTATGGCTTATTTGAACCCGTAATTGTATGTTCTTAATACACTGCGCAAAGTAAATACCAAAACAATTTTTCACACGAGGTAAAAAACTGAACTTTTGATATTTCTAATTACAAAAAAGAAACGAGTTGAAGATACACAAGTAAGATATTAAAGTTAAACGTGTTGCTGCTGGATAATTATTTTCCACACACAAATATAAAAAACCCTACTAAAATGATGACCAGTGATATTAAAAATATACCCATAACCATCAACATTAAAATATTAATAAACAGAGGACTAATACATACTACGATGTCACTAAAGCGTATCAAATCAAAACCAATAACATTCAAAAGTTTTGGCTTTTTGATTTTCTTCTAAACTTTGTCAGTCGTTGCGTAGCATACAGAAAATGCTACATAAACAATTAAAGCATACACTCGCAGAATAAACAAGGCACAGGTAAAGGTGTCCCATAACCTGTGTGGTCGAAGAGGAGCGAGGCGTCAGAAACCTCACCTTCTCTAAGGGCCAGCATGTTGAGGGCGGAGCCCCATCTCCTCTCCCACGCTGCTTTACCTTCCCTGACCCTAAAAGTTTTTAAAAATTCAAAAAGGAACTGAAAACTTTCACTGAGTCGGAAAGTAAGCTGTGAAACATGCCATTGACTTCATCACTACACAGGACGAAAAGTCTCAGAGGCAAAAATACAAAGAGATGTGGTTGTTGCTGTGGACTAGCTGAGGTTCAGAAAGGTTCCAGTCTAGCCACCCACTTGCAGACTTCTCATTTGAGGCCAGTGTAAGGGGCTGGAGGACCTATTCTCAGTAGAAGCTGCAGGAACCTCACCACGCCATCTGTAACAGACGTCATACTTATCTCTGTCTTCGTCATCTCTCTGTCTACGTCATCTCTGTCTCTCTGTCTGTCTTTATCTCTATTAGGGGACTCGTGTTACACAGAACACACAAACACAGACGCAGACACACAGACACAGACACAGACACAGATACAGACACACACTCAGACATTCAAACACACACCAACACACACATAAACCAATACAGCACACACACACACACACACACACACACACACACAACACACACACACACAAACCAACACACACAAACACACACACACAATCTAGCATACACACACACAAACCAACACACACATTCACACACACACACACACTTACACCCCCTCACACCCCCCCCCCACAAACACACACACACACACACCTCCCCCCCACACACAACCCCCCAAACCCCACCCCAACACCTCCCCCCAACCCCCACCACACACACAAAACAGACCAACAACAACAAAAAACTGACCACAACAGTGCGTTTTGTCCTTGAAGTATTTGAAAGCGTAGAAGCAGACCAAGGTGATGAAGAAGAGAGTGAGGGTGAAGTAGAAACTGGTGTCCACCCCGTCTGTCAGGGGCACCACAACCAGGTACATGCAGAACAGCATGAAGAAAATGATCCCCGGGAGTGGTTGCTGTGTGGAGAGAAAAAACAACAACACAGACACAGACACACACACACACACACACACACACACACACACGCGCGCGCGCGCACGCACGCACGCGCGCGCACAACACACACACATACATACATACATACATACATACATACATACATACATACATACATACATACATACATACATACATACATACATACATACATACATACATACATACACACTTACACCACACACACACACACATACATTCATAAGTAGGCCATTGTGTGCCAGTGGGAACAGATGACAATATTTACACAACTGCATACACACGGGGACTGGATGAAAAAAAGCACATGAGTGTTTATCCCATTATCCTCGATATAAAAGAATAAAAGAAAAAGAATGCACACACACACGCACGCACGCACGCACACACACACACACACACACACACACACCACACCACACCACACCACACCACACCACACCACACCACACCACACCACCACAACACAACACAACACAACACAGCTCAAACTAAGTCAGTCATATTTCCCCCGCATGAAACTGATTCAAATAGAGGGATAGAAAAGAGGGAATTCCTAACCACAGAATTTCCAAAAGGTCGAGATGCTATTGATACTGACAAGCCCCCCCCCCAGCAATCCCACGGGTGAAATACATTATTCTTATCATTATGCATGTATATATCATAGACTAGTGGATTGGTAGTCTCGGAGGTAACGCGCTTGCCTAGATAGCAAAAAGTCCGGGTCAGAGTGTGCGGTGGTTTGAATCCCGTTCGGGCCCAAAACTTCCCCCATCAATTAGATCATGAGTGGTGGTCTGGGCGCTAGTCTTTCGAATGAGACGATAAACCGAGGTCCCGTGTGTTACACATCATTATTTATCGCACGTAAAAGAACCCGCGGCAACAAGAGGGCTGTCTCTGGCAAAATTCTGTAGAAAAAAGCCACTGTGATAGGGAAACAAATTAAAGTTGCAGACAGGACGAAGAAAAAAATAAATAATGGGTAGCCGCTGCAGTTGTGGCGACGCGCTCTCCCAAGGGTAGAGCAGCCCAAATTTCACGCAGAGGAATCTGCTGTGATATAAAGTATAATAAATAAATGAATAAATAAATACGTAAATAAACAAATAAATAAATAAATACATCATAAAGGTAAAGGTGTCACGTAACCTGTGTGGTCGTAGCGGAGCGAGGCGTCAGAGACCTCAGCTTCTCTAGGGGCCAGCATGTTGAGGGCAGCGCCCACCTCCTCTCCCTCGCTGCTTTCTTTACCTTCCCTGACCCTGAAGAGGGCAAATACCCATTTACAGCTGGGTGAACTGTGGGGGAAAACTGTACTGAAGCCAAGGCGTGCAAAATGGTCACACATCCAATTGGCAACCACGCTCCATGCTGCTTGAGAGAGAGGAGATAGGCGCCGCCCTCAACATGCTGGCCCCTAGAGAAGCTGAGGTCTCTGATGCCTAGGTCCTCTACGACCACACAGGTTATGGGACACCTTTACCTTTACCTCCACGCTGCTTAACCTTGACTGGGCGAGCGCTCTGACCACTGAGCTATCCCACCCCCCAAATACCTCATACCCAAGGACGGTGGCAGGATGGTTAAGACGTTCTCCTGCCAATATGTAAACCGCGAGTTTCTGGGTTCGTACCCAGCTCGCCCTTTCTTCCCAGTTTGAAGAAAAAAATCGAACTGAATGTCAAAGTTGTTCGGATTAGACTATAAACCGAGGTCCCGTGTGCAAACGCACGAAGAACATCTTGCGCACACGTTAAATCCCGTTCCGCCTTTCGGAAGAGCAGGTCATCGTGTGCCTGTAGGAGCGGATGACAAAATTATATAAAAAAAACCAGCATGCACACAGGTGTCGTGTTTAGACATCATCCCTGAGGGGAAATAAAAATATTGGGTAGGCGCTGCACTTGTGGCGACGTGCTCTCCCCGGGGAGAGAGAGCAGCCCGAATTTCACGCAGAGAAATCTGCTGTGACATAAAGTGGTATAAAATAAAACAAAATAAAATAAAATAAACCACGCTCAACGCTGTTTAACTTGTCTAGGGGAAAACGAGCGCTCTAACCACTTAGCTAGCTCTCCCGTCCCCACATACCTCATACCCTAACTGAATTTGCCAGGCTGACCTTGAAAGCCACGTGCATGTCCTTGGGCTGGCGGCGCCGTAAGATGAGGAGGGTGACGGCGTTGAGGAAGTAGAAGAAAAAGACCGTGGACTCCGCCACCGTGATCAGCTGCCTGATGTCCGAGGCCGACGTGTACACGATGGCCAGAGAAATCTGCCCGTACAATAGTGATTTGTTTATTTTTAAAAGTTTTTATTTTTATTTATTTTTTTTTTCTTTTTTTTCTCAGATCACAAAATCGAAGAATACAAAAACAACAATAGTAAATGAAAATATGTGTGTGTGTGTGTGTGTGTGTGTGTGTGTGTGTGTGTGTGTGTGGTGTGTGTACGTGTGTGCGTGTGTGCGTGTGTGCGTGTGTGTGTTTGTGTATGTGTGTGTGTATGTATGTGTGTGTGTATGTGTGTGGTGTGTGTGTGTGTGTGTGTGTGTGTGTGTGTGTGTGTGTGTGTGTGTGTGTGTGTGTGTGTGTGTGTGTGTGTGTGTGTGTGTGTGTGGTTGGGTGGGGGTGTGGTGTATTTTACAACATGAGAAGCATTGTAATCAGTAAAAGATGAGGATGCACAATTTCGCACCCAAAATCAAAATAAAATTATTGGTGGCTATCCTGAGTTATTAATAAAGATTACTAAGTAATTATCCACAGTTCATTTGAACTGAT
>CM060322.1:9800601-9803101 GCA_030674155.1 Stramonita haemastoma | reverse complement strand
TCGCCCACAAACACGGATGACAAAATTGACAAAACTGCATACACACGGCCGGGGACTGGATGTAAAGAAAGCACATGAGTGCTTATTCCATTATCCTCGAAATAAAAGAATAAATAAATGAATAAATAAAACACAGATACACGCCCTCCCACCCACATCACTATAACCACCAAAACCACCATCAAAATACATTGACATCGATGTGTGCTGGCATGTAGGTGTACACCACACACACACACACACACACACACACACACACACACACACACACACACACACACACACACACGCGCGCGCGAGCGCGTGCGTGTGCGCGTGCGCGTGCGCCCCCTCCCCCCCAACACACACATTCGGCTCAACAGACAGAAAAAGAGTACACACCTCGAAAATGATCAACAACAACAAAAAACAACACAGAGACGAGAAAAATAGCAGAAAACAAAAACAAAAAATCCCCCACAAAACAAGCTGATAGCCCAAAATAGAAAACATCAAAAAGAAAAAGAAAAGAAAGAAAGGGAGAACATTGAGAGAGATAAAGTAGTCAGGACAAACATGGTCAAGAACAACAACAAACAATCAATAATTGCCGAACTGACCAGCCGCTGTAAGTCCACATGACGAAGTAGAAGGATTTAGCGATGGAGGCTGGAGAGTCTGTTGTTCCAGCGAAACCGGACGACAGCTCTGAATGTTCGGTACCACCTTCAAAAAATGAAAGAGGAGGGGGGGGGGGGGGGGGGGGGGGGGGGGGGGGGAGTTGAGGGAGGGAACTTAAAGGTTCATGTCACCATTTCACTTTATTATTGGCAGATTGTGTAAATAAAAAAAACAACAACAATCGAAATCGTAAGGTAAAATTAGAATTAAGTGAAAAAGGTACATCTCTCTTTACCACACGGGGCCTCGGTTTAGAGTCTCATCCGAAGGACTTTTGGTGAGAGTGGAGTCAGCACTGACGTTAACTCTAGGGGAAAAGGTAGAGGACAGGTAGGAGGTTGAGTCTTCGTGATTATGCTGTAATCATCTTCAGGATGAGACTATAAAACCGGGGTTCCGTGTGCGAAAGCACACAGAGCATCTTGCGTGCACGTTCAAACCCGATCCGCTTATCAGAAGAGTAGGTGATTGTGTGTCTGTTGAAACAGATGACGAAATTAACAAAACTGCATATACACGGGGACTGGATGTAAAAAAAAGCACATGAGTGCTTATTCCATTATCATCGAAATAAATAAATAAATAAATAAATAAATAAACAAATAAGGTGTTTTTTGTAAAGACCTTCTACAATCCAAGCATGGAAAGACGCCTATTTTTTCTGGAAATAATCCTCTTCTTCTTCTTCTTCTTCTTCTTCTTCTTCTTCTTCTTCTTCTTCTTCTTCTTCTTCTTCTTCTTTTTCCTGTTTTGATTTTCTTGCTGCTGCTGTTGTCGTTGTTGTTTTTGTTGACCTTCTTTTTCTTCCTCTTCTTTTGCTTCTTTGTCCTTCGGACCCTTCTACTCTTCCAAAAAGTCCTTTGGATGAGACTTTAAACCGAGGCCCCGTGCCCAAACGCACGCAGAACATCTTGCGCACACGTTAAAACCTGGTCCGTTTTTCGTAAGAGTAGGCCATCGTATGCCGGTGGGAACAGATGACATTTACAAAACTGCATACACACGGGGACTGGATGTAAAAAAAGCAATGAGTGCTTATTCCATTATCCTCAATATAAAAGAATAAATCAATCAATTTCCTGTTGCTTCTTCTTCAGCTTCTTCTTCTTCTGCTTCTTGTTCTTGTTCTTGTTCTTATTCTTCTTCTTGTTCTTGTTCTTGTTCTTGTTCTTCTTTTTCTTCTTCTTCTTCTCCTCCTCCTCCTCCTTCATCCTCCTTCTACTCCTTCTCCTTCTTCTTCTACTCCTCATCCTCTCCTCCTCCTTTTCCCTTTTCTGCTACTGCTGCTTCTCTTTGTCGTCGTTATCCTCCTCCTCTCCTCCTCCTTTTTCTACTGCTGCTCCTCTTTCTCCTTCTCCTTCAAATCATCTTTGTCTTCATCACGATCGTTGTCAATGACACTGTTATTGTCATTCTCATCCTCATCATGGTTCTCAATATGACATCACCAGCACCATCATTAACCCCATCAGCATCATTCGCATTAGCAAATTCATGGCAGTAACCACAATAGACTACCGGCTGGCTTTTAAAATATATTGTTTTATTTTATTCTTTTATGTCATGGATAACGGGATAAGCACTCTTGTGCTTTTTTACATCCAGCCCCATGTGTATGCAGTTTTGTAAATGTCATATGTTCCCACCGGCACACGATGGCCTACGCTTACTAAAAGCGGAACAGGATTTAACGTTTGCGCAAGATGTTCTGCGTGCGTTCTTACACGGGGCCTCGGTTTATAGTCTCATCCGAGGGACTTTAGGGGAGAGTGGAATCAGCACTGATGTTAATTCCAGGAGAAAAAACTCCTCGAACGGGAATCGAACCCGGGTCGTCAAA
>CM060322.1:9780601-9795601 GCA_030674155.1 Stramonita haemastoma | reverse complement strand
TCTCCTTCTGTCTGAGTATGGGGGGTGCTGGGTGTTGTCATCTTGTGATGTGTTTGGTTCAGGTCTTTTGCTTTGTGCCTTCCCAGGTGTTAGTAGACTATTATTACACAGGTGTTGTTGTTGCTGCTGCTGCTGCAACTGTAACAACAGAAACAACCTCTAAATAACTGCAAAAAAGCAAAAAACAAAAACAAACCAAAACCAGCATACAAAGCATGGACACAGGCATAACAAGTAGGGTTATTTATTTATTTTATTTATTCTTTTATATAGAGGATGATGGAATAAGCACTCTTGTGCTTTTTTACGTCCAGTTCCCGTGTGTTATACAGTTCTGTAAATCTTGTCATCTCTTCCCACGGGCACAGAATGGCCTACTCTTACGAAGAAGAGGAACAGTATTTAAAACGTGTGCGCAAGATGTTCTGCGTGCATTCTCACACGGGCCTCGGTTTATAGTCTCATCCAAAGGACTTTTAGGGAGAGTGGAGTCAGCACTGATGTTAACTCCAGGGGAAAAGTCCCCTAGAACGGGAATCGAACCCGGGTCGTCAAATTGCCAGTGTAATGTTCTGATCACTAGGCTATCCCTCCCCCCTATAGCAATCCTCGACGTAGGAATGCAGTTATCTTAATGGTGGATACTCGGTCGCATACAGAAAATCTCATCATCAACCAACTTCGGAGGTTTTGTCGAGGAAAGAAGAAAAAGTAACAACAGCCCCAAACCTATAGCAATGTGTTTTCTTTGGCATAGCATAGCATAGCATAGCATAGCATAGCATAGCATAGCATAGCATAGCATAGCATAGCATAGCATAGCATAGCATACCGTACAGCGATATACAATATTTTACATTACATTAGTATAGCATAGCATAACAGAGCATAGCATTGCAAAGCATACCATAACAGAACATAACAGAACATAGCATATCATAAAGGGATATACAATATTTTATATTTCATTAGTACAGCATAGAATAGCATAGCATAGCATAACATAGCATAACATAGCATAGCATAGCAAAACAAAACAAAACATACCATACCATAACATAGCATACCATAAAGGAATATACAATACTTTATATTACATTCTACTATATCATATTAAAGTCAGTATAAGGTAATAGCGTATTTGCCCAAGCTTGCAGATGAAACCATGGATATAAAACACACACACACACACGTGCGCGCGCGCGCACGCACGCACGCACTCGCTCACTCACCCTCTTCATTTACATAACACACTGACTTGAACCACTGTCTCATCATAAACAGAACAAATAAGAAAAGCATGAATTAATCCTCTATTTTCCTGGATTCTAAATAATAAATTATAACCAGGGAACAAACAGGCTGATTTTTTTTTCTTGATAATTATTTAATCATCCCTTAAAAACCCCAACAAAAAGCCTGGCGCTTGCAAATCCTTTGAAAGCAAAATACACTTATATGCAACGAAACAACGACAACAACAAAAAACCAACAAATCCTAAACAAAAAACTAATCTAGTCAAAATGCTACTCTACACTTGTCCCAAGTAAACAAATAACAGATAAAACAACCTAACAAACACTGTGAAATAAAAGCACAAAACAAAAAAAACAACATTAGTTAAAGTATCTTCCTAAAAAACTTGCCAAACGCAAAGAAAGAAACAAGATGATAAGAGTCAAAGTCAAAATCAAACTTTTATTTTTGAGATGGTACATCGAATAAGCAATGCAACTGCTTTTTTTCATATCAAGCCATCCATTTAAGAAAAGAAATATGAACAGTAGCTTCCATATTGAAGATGATGTTGTTACTTGAGCACAATATCAGCTTCTTTTCTTCTTTGTTGTTGTTGTTATACTGCTCATACACTTCCAACCAGTCATGTAATTTATAATCCTGCCAACCACAAAGGCCACATCACATCACATCACGGCTGTCACCATGTAGAGATTCAAATCTTAGATTAAACCTGGGCAATTTCGCGAAGATTACAGGTGGTACCCGGTACAGTTGGATCGGTATAGTCTAGAGGATAAAATTATAACGCGCCTGTCTAGAAATTGAAAAGTCCCGGTCGGAGTGTGCGGTGGTTCAAATCCCGTTTGGGCCCCAAAATTTTCCCCCTATTCATTAGACCATGAGTGGTGGTCTGGGTGATAATCTTTCGAATGAGACGATAAACCGAGATCCCGTGTCTTACACAACATTATTTAGCGCACGTTAAAGAACCCACAGCAACAAGAACGCTATCCCTGGTAAAATTATGTAGAAAAAAGCCACTCTGATAGGGAAACAAATATAGTTGCAGACAGGAAAAAAATAATGGGTGGCGCTGCAGTTGTGGCGACGCGCTATCCCGGGCAGAGCAGCCTGAATTTCACGCAGAAAATTCTGCTATGTGTGTGTGTGTGTGCGAGGGTATTTTTTGTTTTTTTGTTTTGTTTTTTGTTTTTTATTTTTTGTTTAGATTTTTTGTTTGTCTGATTATTTTTTGGCTTTTTTTGTTGTTTTTGTTTGTTTGTTTGTTTGTTGTTGTTGTTGTTGTTTTTTCTCCGCTTTTATCGAAATGTTATGTCTTATATAACTTATCTTGATGATAGATGGTGGTGGATTGATGTGTTAAGTCATTTAACCTATCATATTCTCATGTTTATTCTTTAATTATTGCGCTTTTTTATTATTCAAATCAAAATCATCATTGATTCTTACTTCTTATTTTCGTTTCTGCATGAGTGCCTTTTCATATCGTTACCTTATTATTGTATCTCTATCTTATTTCTTACCTGTTGTTTGATACTTTGTATGGTTTCTTGCTCTTGGTATTTGGATCATTATAATTGTTCTTGTTTAATTGAGGCTATCTTTTTATCTTGATGTTATCCCTGAAAAGGGCGGGGACTGGATGTAAAAAAGCACACGAGTGCTTATCTATTAGCCTCGAATAAAAGAATTTGCCTTCCCTTGCCTTGCCTCTCTCTTTCTATTCTCTCTTCTCTCTCTCTCTCTCTCTCTCTCTCTCTCTCTCTCTCTCTCTCTCTCTCTCTCTCTCTCTCTCTCTCTCTCTCTCTCTCTCTCTCTCTCTCTCTCTCTTTCTATTCTCTCTCTCTCTTCTCTCTCTCTCTCTCTCTCTCTCTCTCTCTCTCTCTCTCTCTCTCTCTCTCTCTCTCTCTCTCTCTCTCTCTCTCTCTCTCTCTCTCTTACCCCTAACACCGCCCCCCCCAACACGCTAACACACGCGCACGCACACACACACACACACCACACACACACACACACACACACACACACACACACACCAGTAACACTCTACCCAGCTTCCCAACTTTGGTTACAGCATTGGCACCGAGGCCACACACCTCCAGTCAGCAAAGAAGAAAGAGAGGACGCTCAAAGGAGAAAATTGGCGGTGGTCAACTTATAAGGTCAGATTATGAAAACCTTTAAGTGTGACCTTCAGCCTCCTGCCAGAGCATTAAAACTGCATGACCCTGGACACTGGTCAGTGATGAGAGAGGGTGGTCACTGTAGACCCCATAAAAGCCCCCCTTGTCTTCGGTATTGCTTTTTTAATGTCTTATTTCGTCGGTTCAGGCGTGAAGAAGGTTTTGTGAGATGGTGATGTAAGTAAGGTTACAAGGCTAAGATGGGGTTTGTCCAAAAAATCTTTTATTTCGAGAATAATTCATTATTCATTATTATTTTCTAAAAATTCTTTTATGTCAAGAATAATGGAATAAGCACTCATGTGCTTTTTTTTTTTTTTACATCCAGTCCCCGTGTGTCATCTGTTCCCACCGACACACAATGGTCTTCTCTTTCGAAAGGCGGAACGGGTTTTAACATGTGCGCAAGATGTTCTGCGAGCATTTACACATGGGACTTCGTTTTATAGTCTCAACCAAAGGACTTTTCGGGGGGGGGGGGGGGGGGGGGTGGAGTCGGCACTGACGTTTGCTCCAGGGTAAAATATTCCCTTGAACGGTATAATGCTGTAATATGCAATATTAAAAATTGTCTCCTTTCACGGGCAAACTTTTAGCATAACTATCTTTACTCTTTATTGATTAAAAGAGAAAAAGAGAGAAAAAAAGATTCCTCTGATTTTGGAGCATGGATGCCTGCCTCTCTGGTGATGTACTTGCAAACACAGTCACACTTCTTATTCAGTCTGGCTGTTCTTACGGTTTCAAAGTTTCAAAGAGGAGCGGGATAGCCTGGCGTTTAAAGTGATGCGCTTTTCTTTCGAGGATAATGGGATAAGCACTCATGTGCTTTTTTACATCCAGTCCCGGTGTATACAGTTGTGTAAAAATGTTGTCATCCGTTCCCATCGGCACACAATGGCATACCCTTTCGAAAAGCAGGATGGGCTTTAACATGTGTGCAAAATGTTCTGTGTGCGCTATAGTACACAGGACCTCGGTATATAGTCTCATCCGAAGGATTTCTGGGGGGAGGGGGGGGGGGGAGTCGGCAGTGATTTTAACTCCACAGGAAAAATGCTCTTGAACGAGATTCGAACTTAGTTTATCAAGGGGCCAGCATATTGCGTGCGGCGCCCATCTTCTCTCCCTCGCTGCTTTGCCTTCCCTGACCCTAGAGAGGCCAGGTACCCATTTACAGCTGGGTGAACTGGGGGACTGTACTGAAGCTATGGCGCGCAAACGGTCACTCATCCAATCGGTAACCACGCTCGTTGCTGCTTAACCTTAGCTTGAGGAAAGCGAGTGCTCTGACCAGAGTGCTATCCCGTCCTCCTTCTGTGGGAGACGATGAAATATTCTCTCTCGTATTTATTATCCACATTTCTGAATTCTTCCATCTTATCTTCTGTCCTGTCTTCTGTGGAAATGGCCGAATGCTTCTGTTCTGTCTTCTGTTCAATTTCTGAAGTCTTCTGTTTTTGTCTTCTGTCCCGTCTTCTGTGCGAGTGTCTAAAGACTTCTCTCCTGTCTATTGTCCCATGTCCAGTATCTTCTGTTCAATTTCTAAGGTCTTCTTTTTGTCTTCTGTCCCGTCTTCGGTGTGAGTGTGTAAAGACATCTCTCCTGTCTTTTGTTCCTTGTCCGATGTCTTCTGTCTAATTTCTTGAAGTCTTCAGGACCCAACAGTAAACTCTCAATATTCCTTTAACTCATGGAATTTAAACTTGTGCTTTGTAGCCCGTATCTCAAGGTACTAACCACTGAGCCATGGTAGCAGCTGTTTTGTTTCTTTTCTCTTTTTATTCATATTAATTTTTTATTGTGTGTTTTCTCTCTTTCTTTGTTTTTTTCCCCTTTCTCCTGTTCCTTTATTTCTTTCTTCCTGTCTCTTTACGTTTCTTTCTTACTTTCTTTCTTTCAATTTCTCTTTCTTCTTCGTCTTCCTCTTTTGTTTCCTTGCTTTTTTTCTTCTTATGTCTTCATTCCCCTTATTCCATTGTGTTTTCCTTCCCTTTTCTTCCTACTTTTCTTTTTTTTTTCTTTCTGCCTTTTTTCTTTTCTTTCTTTCCTGCTTTCATTCCTTCCTTCCTGCCTGACATTCTTCCTTTCTTCCAAGAAATCTATTTTCTTTCTCTCTCTTTTTTTTTCTTTCTAGGATTTACTTGTTAGAACCCTCGTACACATCAGCTTATTGATTTTTTAAAAATTTACAGCTGCAAGAGACGGAAGGTTTTTACAAAAAAGCGCTAGTTTAGCCAATCCCTTCGTTCCTACCGTTACCTCTCTCCCTTCCTGCCACTCTTTCTGTGTCTGTCTGTCTGTCTGTCTGTCTGCCTGTCTGTCTGTCTGTCTGTCTGTCTGTCTCTTTGCCTTTCTGTGTGCACAAGCACTCAAGCTGACCAGTCACTCTGTCTGTCACTCTGTATGTCTGTATGTCTGTCTTTGTCTGTCTGTGTCTGTTTCTGTCTGTGTCTGTCTGTGTCTGTCTGTGTCTGTCTCTGTCTTTGTCTTTGTCCCTCTCTCTCTGTCTCTGTCTCTGTCTCTCTGTCTCTGTCTCTGTCTCTGTCTCTGTCTCTGTCTCTCTCTCTCTCTCTCTCTCTCTCTCTCTCTCTCTCTCTCTCTCTCTCTCTCTCTCTCTCTCTCTCCCTCTCTCTCTGTTCTTGGTGTGTATCGTTTCTATGCACACACTTCAAAATATATCTTTAAGCCCATCCTTTTGGTCGTTTCCACTCTTATTTTCTGTTTGTTGTTGTTGTTGTTGTTGTTGTTGTTATTGTTGTTGTTGTTGTTGTTGTTCTTCTTCTTCTTTTTCTTCTTCTTCTTCTTCTTCTTCTTCTTCTTCTTCTCTTCTTCTTCTTCTTCTTCTTCTTTTTCTTCTTCTTCTTCTTCTTCTTCTTCTTCTTCTTCTTCTTCTTCTTTTCTTCTTCTTTCTTCTTCTTCTTCTTCTCTTCTTCTTCTTCTTCTTCTTCTTCTTCTTCTTCTTTCTTCTTCTTCTTCTTCTTCTTCTTCTTCTTCTTCTTCTTCTTTGCAATTCTTCTTCTTTGCAATTCTTCTTTGCAATTCTTCTTCTTTGCAATTCTTCTTCTTGCTCTTCTTCTTCTTCTTCTTCTTCTTCTTCTTCTTCTTCTTCTTCTTCTTCTTCTTCTTCTTCTTCTTCTTTCTTCTTCTTCTTCTTCTTCTTCTTCTTCTCAATTCTTCTTCTTCTCAATTCTTCTTCTTCGCAATTCTTCTTCTTCGCAATTCTTCTTCTTCGCAATTCTTCCTCTTCGCAATTCTTCCTCTTTGCAATTCTTCTTTGCAATTCTTCTTCCCAATTCTTCTTCTTTGGAATTCTTCTTTGCAATTCTTCTTCGCAATTCTTCTTCTTAATTATTTGCAATTCTTCTTCGCGATTCTTCTTTGCAATTCTTCTTTGCAATTCTTCGCAATGCTTTCCTTCTTGTTCACAATTCTTCTTGTTCACATTTCTTCTTCTTCTTCTTTTTCTTCTTCTTCTTCTTCTTCTTCTTCTTTCTTCTTCTTCTTCTTCTTCTTTCTTCTTCCAAAAAAACTCTTTTTTTGGGGGAAGGGGGGTGGTGGTGATAGTGGGGAGGAGGATGGAAGAATGCTTTACGGTGTTTTCTTCTCTTTTTTAAAATTTTTTTTATAAAAAGTCTTCTTTACTGGTTTTGCCATGTTTTTTTTAAAAATGTGATTTCCTTATAGCATAGTGTTGGTATTTCCGCGTAAAGCACATAAATCTTGATCGAAAAAGCTTTCAGGTTTTCCCTACATAGTTTTCGGTATCCTTTAGCAATATAAAATCGCTATTTCAAAAGCTAAAGATGCTGATGTATTTGTAAAAAAAAAAATGGTTAGAAGAGTTAGGGGCTTTGGCAGGGGCTACGATACAAAAAAACAAAGTATTTCTAAGATACCTGAATTTTTTTGTGTAGAGAGTATGAGTTGTGTTTTAAAAGAAACTATTTCTGTATTTTTTTTTGCTCCTCGGTTAGAGCTCCAAGGTTTACCAGTGGTGAGATTTTTTGTATAGGACCTTTTTTGTCCACCATTAAGGTAGCTGCATTCCGAATTCGCAGATATTTTCTAAGTTAAGATACAGAGTGGGATGTGTATGTGTGTTATATTTATTTATTTATTCATTCATTTATTAATTTATTTATTCTTTTATATTGAGAATAATGGAATAAGCACTCATGTGCTTTTTAACATCCAGCCCGCGTGTGTATGCAGTTTGTATGTATCTGTTCCCAACGGCACACAATATGTGTGTGTGTGTGTGTGTGTGTGTGTGTGTGTGTGTGTGTGTGTGTGTGTGTGTGTGTGTGTGTGTGTGTGTGTGTGTTTGCATGTGTGTGTATCTTGTGTGTGTATGTATGTATGTGTGTATGTGTATGTATGTGTGTATGTATGTATATGTGTAAATATGAATGTATGTGTGTGTGTTTGTTTTTTTTTTTTCAAGATGTTTAAAATAATATTGTTTTGGTTGTAGATGGTGTCATTCACATCTGTTAAAGAAATTATTAATACGTTGTTGTCACTGTTGTTGTTTTGCTGCGATTACTGTTACTGTTGCTATTGCTGTTGCTGATTTGTTGTTGTTGTTGCAGCTTTAATTGGTCACACTGATGGGTTTGATTGAAGTGCTGCAGCAGCCAATGGTGGCAGTGATAGTGGTAGTGGTGGTGGTGGTGATGGTGGTGGTAGTGGTGGTGGTGGTGATGATGGTGGTGCAGTGTTGGTTTCAGTAGTGACAGGGGTAGGGCTAATGGCAGTGGTTGTATTGGTGGTGGTGGTGATGGTACTGGCGTGATTGTGTGTGTGTGTGTGTGTGTGTGTGTGTGTGTGTGTGTGTGTGTGTGTGTGTGTGTGTGTGTGTGTGTTTATGTTTGTGTTTATGTTTGTGTTTGTGTTTTGTGTGTGTGTGTGTGTGTTTGTGTTGTGTTGAGTGTATGTGTGTGTGCATGCGTGCGTGATTGCGTGTGTGTGTGTGCGCGTGCGTTTGTGTGTGTGTGTGTGCGTGCTTGTGTGTGTGTATCTGTGTGTGTGCGTCAAATTGCGAGCGCAGTGTTCTGACCACTAGGCTATTCTGTCCCCCAGTATCTTCAGTTGTTAAGTCTCACATCCCATGTTACCTGTATTTATTGTTAGGATCATGGACGTGTTACGTGTATTCATAGTAATAATCCACACACACACACACACACACACACACACACACACACACACACACACACACACACACACACACACATCTATATATCTATATATCTATATATCTATATATCTATCTATATCTATCTATCTATCTATCTATCTATCTATCTATCTATCTATCTATCTATCTATCTATCTATCTATCTATCTATATAGATAGATATAGATATAGATATATAGATATAGATATAGATATAGATATATAGTATATATATATATATATATATAATTGAGAAAATATAGTGGAGAAAAACAAGTGCGTGTAATCTGTTACAACTTCATTCTCATCATAGAATTGATGGTATTCAAAGATTAAAAAAAAACACCCCACTATAAGAGAAAAGTAATAAAAGTCAGCATTTGAGGAATTATTGAGTAAGGACCATGCTTTGGGCCTGACCTGACTCGAGTTTCGGATATATATATATATATATATATATATATATATATATATATATATATATATATATATATATATATTATATATATATATATATATATATATATATATATATATATATATATATAACCTTTACCTGAAGTACTTCTTGTGGGTCATCTTGTGCTCTTTTTCAGCTGAAAAAAAAATCTTACGTCTAAGTCTGACCCTTTCTCGCGTTTCGCTTTTTCGCTGTTTTGTTCTGCGCTTTTTGCTTTGCACTTTTAACCTCGTCCTGCAATTTTGAAATTAGCTTTCTGGTTTGGAGCTGTCAAAGGTAAAGGTGTTCCAGAAGCGTAAAATTCTGTTCCGCTTTTCGTAAGAGTAGGCCATCGTGTGCCGGTGGGAACAGATGACATTTGCAAAACTGCATACACACGGGGACTGGATGAAAAAAAGCACAAGAGTGCTTATTCCATTATCCTCGATATATAAGAATAAATCAAATCAAATCAAATCAAGTACCCAGTCACTGGGTAACCCCACACCGTCATTCCTCCCTCAGATACCTCAGCTTCTCTAGGGGTCAGTTTATTGAGGGCGGCACACATCTCCTCTACCTCGCTGCTTTACCTTCCCTGACCCTAAAGAGGGCAGGTACCCGTTTATCGCTCGGTGCACTGGGGGAACTGTGCTAACGCCAAGGCACACAAACTGTCACCCATCCAGTTGGTAACCACGCTCAATGTTGCTTAACCTTCGCTTGCAGAAAGCAAACTGTAAGCAAGGATCAATGTTTGACTATGTATAGTAAAAAAAAAAAAAAAAAAAAAAAAAAAAAAAAAAAAAAATCGGACTTAAAAATCGGTTTTTTTGCAAAAAAGTTTACAACGCACACTTCCTAGATATACATACAATTTATAGCAGCATAAAAAGCGCTCAGACCAGTTAGTGAATTTGCGGAAACATTTGACAAAATGCTGACGAATGAAATTGAAATGGTCTTATTTGAAGAAGGTTTATTTTCTACCTACATTTAGAAATAGGCATAAAGATACATATACCGACACACGCACAGATAGACGAACAGAAATACAAACATACATACAAAGTGCACGCACACGCCGTCACATAAGCTTACATCCATTTATGCACCTAGGAACACACACACACACACACACATACACACACACACACACACACACACACACACACACACACACACACACACACACACACACACACACACACACACACACACACACACACACACACACTTATGGACAATCCTTCGAGTGATGCTATAAACCAAAGTCCTGGTACAAACGCTTGCAGAACTTCTTGCGCACACGTTAAAACCTGTTCTGCCTTTGGGAAGAGCAGGCCATTGAGTGCCGGTGGGAACAGATGACATAATTTAGTAAGCCACATGCACACAGGGGCAAAAACACAGAAAATCACACGAATGTTTTTCCATCACCATCGAAGAAAAATAAGAAATATTATAATAAATATGCATACAAAACTTATTTCTTCCACACTTCTTGTCTGTAACTAATTTATTGTGTTTGCACGCGTGCTTGTTTGAGTGTTTTGTTTGTTTACTTGTTTCCTTTTAGCCAAATTGAAAGCTTTCAGGGGAATATGCTTTCGCATGACAATGAGAATAGTCAACAGAGGAGAAGAAGAGAAAAAAGAAGAAAAACAAAAAAATAGCAATAATAAGAAGACTGAGAAACAGAACTAACAGGAGTAATCGGATGTGTGTGTGTGTGTATGTGTGTGTGTGTGTGTGTGTGCGTGCGTGCGCGTGTGTGTGTGTGTGTGTGTGCGAGAGACAGAGACAGAGGCAGAGGCAGAGAGAGACAGAGAGAGAGACAGAGAGAGAGAGAGAGAGAGAGAGAGAGACAGAGACAGAGACAGAGACAGAGACAGAGACAGAGACAGAGACAGAGACAGAGACATAGAGACTTATTTTGTTTATCATTTCTTTATTTATTCTTTTATCTCGAGGATAATGGAATAAACACTCATGTTATTTTTTTTACATCCAGTCCCCGTGTGAATGTAGTTTTGTAAATCTTGTCATCCGTTCCCACTGGCACACACTGGCCTACATTTACGAAAAGCGGAACAGGATTTAACGTGTGCGTAAGATGTTCTGCGTGCGTTCGCACACGTGGCCTCAGTTTATAGTCTCATCCATAGGACTTTTGGGGAGAGTGGAGTCAGCACCAGGGGAAAAACCCGCTCGAATGGGAATCGAACCCGGGTCGTCAAATTGCGAACGCAATGTTCTGACCACAAGGCAATCCCGACTTCCCTATGCCTAGACTGTCTGTGGGCTCCTGATCTGGAGGATGCGACATAAGGAATCTGGGTTTGGCTGGGACAGAGAGACCTGTGGGGAGTGGTGTGATAACAGGTAAAGGTACAGAGGTAAAGGTGTCCCATAACCTACGTGGTAGTGGAACAAGGCATCAGAAACCTCAGCTTCTCTAGGGGTCAGCATGTTGAGGGCGGCGCCCATCTCCTCTCTCTCGCTGCTGTACCTTCCCTGACTCTAAAGAGGGCAGGTACTTACTTACAGCTGGGTGAACTGGGGGGACTGTACTGAAGCCAAGGCTCGCAAACGGTCACCTATCCCAACTGGTAACCACGCTCGACGCTGCTTAACTTGACATGGGGAAAATAAGGGCTCTGACCGCTTAGCTATCCCGCCCCCGCATGATAACAGCAGAACAGAGACGGTACTGAAAATGGAGCAACACATACGGAAACAGATGTGTAGCTATTGCTAGTAAGTTAGATTGTTAGTTAGCTAGCTACCTAGCTAACTAGTTTGGTCACTATCTGGTTAGTTAGAGTGTTCATTCATTTGGCCAAATGTTGAATTGCTTTTATGTTCGTATGTTCGTTCATTTGTTACTTAGTAAATCAGTGTTGCGGGCTCGATCCCAGCTATCGGCTATGGCGTTGTGCCCTTGGAAAAGGCACTTTACGGCTATTTTCTCACCCCACCCGGGTGTAAAAGGGGTACCAACCTTGTGTTGGGGGTTAACCCTGCGATAGACTGGCGTCCTATCCAGGGGAGAGTCTATGACTCTCAGTCGCTTAACGCTACAGAAACCGGGATAAGCACCGGCCTGATGAGCCTTAGGCTCGGGACAGACTTTAACTTTAACTAAGTCAGTGATTTAGTGGATTAATGAACGGAATGAACTATTGATCACCATGCACTCTAAACTTTCACAAATCAGCCACATCAGCCTGCAAAAACCAACTCTAACTGAACAGACACCTCACACCAGTCACAACCTTGCCCCATACACACAACACAGGATCCATTTCAACCATTCCTGGCCACATGAAAGAAACTCAATCAGACCAGCTTCAAAGGCAAAAGGGGTCTAATTACGATCCCTTTCAAAGCAATCGAACCAATCTCATGCTTGTAAAATAGAAAAAAAGACTGTTTGATAATTTGCGACAAAAAGGAATTCTATAAGGAGATGTTGTAGGGAGGATGACATCAATATTGGAGGACAAAGTTCTACTAATCAAGAGGGGAAAAAGGATTGCTGTTCAAGCTTTTGACTCGTTAATGAATGCCATCAAACAAAGAATCAACACTGCTGTCTCAACAAAATGCCTGCTTTTTTAAGGGTCGGTGTACTATTTTGTTTGATCACTGTGTTTGTTTTGATCTCAGAATCTCACCATAAAGTGGCACTGAGTATGAAAGAAGCCATATTTACTTCACTGCATGTGTAAAGTAATTGAAAAAAGATGGGGAACAGCCAAAAGTGAAAGGAAAAGGAATACAACATTCCAGAAAATCAGAACTTTGCGAGAAAAAACATTTCAAACTTAATCAAACTTTTTTTTCAAAAGTTTATTACAAAGGAAACACAAAAAGGTCAGAAAGAAGAAAAAGAAAAACTCTATGGTAAGATAAAAGAAGAGTAAAAGCAGACTTACATCACACAGATGTCTCTTTTCTCAAAGAAAACTGATACATGTAACTGAGTAAAACGCAGTTTTAGAAAAGTAATATCAAAACAAAAATTGAGATAACACAAAAATCTTCTAAATAGAAACAAAATAAAAAAGCAAGCAAATGGTGCTTTATAATCTGCATGCATCTGCCGCCTTTTGAAAAATGATAACAGAGGCAGCAGCAGCAACAGTAGCAGCAACATCAGCAGCAGCAACAGCAACATGAGCAGCAACAGCAGGAGCAGCAGCAGCAGTAACAACAGCAACAGCAACTCAGCACACCAGACATAAACTTTTTTATATGACAAAGCACCCAGGTTTGACAACTGAGAGCAGAAGCAATTAAATTTGGAATAAAGTTTCCAACTTTTGAGTTTTGTCGATTGTAAAACAGTACAACATGAAATCTTCTCACGCAAAGCTAGTTCTTTGGTATCAGAGTGAAAAAAGATGATCAATTGCTATCGAAAATAAATTCTATGTAATTACTGTAGACTGCTGTTGTACTGATATGGCAGTCACGCTATTTTCCTCTTTTGCATCTCTCCAGCTTCTTAGGGTTTTTTTTATGTGAGTCTCTCTGTCTGTTCGTCTGTCTGTTTGTCTGACTGATTTTTTAGTGTATGTGTATGTGTGTGTGTGCGCGCGCTAGCGCGCGCGTGTGTGTACATACCTTTGTCTCTTCGTGTATGTGTGTATGATGCATGTGCATATATGTGTGTGTGTATGTGTGTGTGTGTGTGAGAGAGAGAGAGAGAGATAGAGAGAGAGAGACAGACAGATAGATAGACAAACAGACAAACACAAAGGTATACACAAAGACATACACATACAGAGAAAGAGACATCTCAGAGAGAAAGATAGAGAGAGAGAAAGAGACAGGCAGAAAGAGACAGAGATACATAAAGGGAGAGAGAGAGAGAAGATTCAGGGAGAGAGAGACAGAGACAGAGACAGAGAGACAGAGAGAGAGACAGAGAAAGAGAAAGAGAGGCAGAGATAAGAAAAGGACATATACTCCGTTATTTCAAAGAAAATAAGTAAGCACTCATGCACTTGTTATTTTACGTCCACTTCACATGTGTATGTGGTTTTGTAAATTTTGTCATCAATCCCCATTGGCACACAATTGCCTACTTTTTCAAAAGGTAGATAGGTTTAATGAATGGAGAAAATGTTCTGGGTGCATTGTTACATGGGACCTCACTTAATTGTCTCACCCAAGCATGTGTGTGTGTGTGTGTGTGTGTGTGTGTGTGTGTGTGTGTGTGTGTGTGTGTGTGTGTGTGTGTGTGTGAGAGAGAGGAGAGAGAGAGAGAGAGAGAGAGAGAGAGAGAGAGAGAGAGAGAGAGAGAGAGAGAGAGAGAGAGAGAGAGAGAGAGAGAGAGAGAGAGAGAGAGAGGAGAGAGAGAGAGAGAGAGAGAGAGAGAGAGAGAGAGAGAGAGAAGACAAGGCAAGGCAAGGCAAGGCAAAATTCTTTTATTCGAGGATAATAGATAAGCACTCGTGTGCTTTTTTACATCCAGTCCCCGCCCTTTTCAGGGATAACATTAAGATAGAAAAAAAATAGCCACAACTACACAACAACAATTATAATGATCCAAATACCAAAAGTAAGGAACCATACCAAGTATCAAACAGGCAAGAAATAACACAGAGATACAATATTAAGGTAATGTTATAAAAAGTCACTCATTCAGAAACGAAAAAGAAGTAAAATTCAATGATAATTTTGCTTTGAATAAAGGAAAACAAACAAAAACAAAACAAACAAAAACAAAACAAAACAACAAAAAAGCGCAATAATTAAAGAGCAAACATGAGAATGTGATGAGGTTAAATGACTGAAGACATCAATCCACCACCATCTATCATCAAAATAAATCCCATAAAACATAAGATTTTGATAAAAGGTGAGAAAAAACAACAACAGGTAAGGAATAAGACAGAGATACAATATTGAGGTAATGTTA
>CM060322.1:9770601-9778101 GCA_030674155.1 Stramonita haemastoma | reverse complement strand
TCCTTTTGCTAGGAGAAAACAGAAATAGACAGGAATGGAACACCAAATGAAAAGAAAACCTGAGAGAAAATGAAGAAATCAAAAACCTACATGCGATGTTTCACGATCTGCATGTATCTGATATCTACGAAATCAATTACAACAACAACAACAACAACAACATCAATAATATCAATATCAACACCTTGGCAAACATAATCATCTTGATAATAACAAGGCAATCCGTCCAGCTGTGACACTTGAGAACAAAAGCAATTAGATTTTTTGAATAAAGTTTCCAGGTTTTAAGTTTTGTCGATTTCAAAACTGAACAAGATGGAACCTTCTCACGCAAAACCCGCGCTTTGGTATCAAAGTACACCCCGTCTAACCCCTCCCCCCAACAACCCCCCTAAAAAAACACAACAACAACCAAAACCCGCACAACAATACAAACACCCCCTTCAAAAAACAAACAAACAAAAAAAAACCGTTATGAAAATCAGGCGAAAAGGGCATCCAGATATTTGTAGGCCACTACAGTGTTTTAATAACAGCCAGACCATTTTCCGTTCCCTCTCTTTTTCTTCTACCCTTTCCCGAGTTTCTTTGCCCTTGTTTGTCAGTCTGCCTGTCTGTTTGTCTGTCTGTCTGTTTATCTCTCTGTCTCTCGGTTTCTGTGTATATTGTCTATTAAGTATCTTTTTTATGTATTCTTTTATCTCGAAGATACTGGAATAAGTACTCACGGGCTTTTTTTGGGACATCCTATCCTCGTGTTAATGCGGTATTGTTAATTTTGAAATCCGTTCCCATCGGCACACAATGGCCTACTCTTCCGAAAAGTGAACAGGTAATGTTCTGATATATGTGTGTGGGTGGCGGGGGGGATTGAATGAGAGAGAGAGAGAGAGAAGAAGACAGACAGAGACAGAGAGAGAAGGCAGAGAGACAGAACAGACAGACAGACAGAGAGAAGGAGAAAAAGAGCAGAGCAGAAGAGAGAGAGAGAAGAGAGAGAGAGAGAGAGAGAGAGAGAGAGAGAGAGAGAGAGAGAGAGAGAGAGAGAGAGAGAGAGAGAGAGAGAGAGAGAGAGAGAGAGAGAGAGAGAGAGAGAGAGAGAGAGAGAGAGAGAGAGAGAGAGAGAGAGGAGAGAGAGAGAGAGAGAAGAGAGAGAAAGTCTGAAAAGGATAAATACTTTAACGGGGGCTAAAAAAGACATACACTCTTTAAAAGACAAAAACAGCTGAAGAAAGAACGGGAGAGAAAGAACACTAAGACCAGTTGCTAGACACAAAAATCTTAAATATTCTCTCCTCTGAGTATATTATGTGCGAACCCACTTTTAACATCTTTACACTAAAAAATACAAACTAAAAAATCTTCTCTGTTTTAGACGCTAAATTCCACAAATGTTTACTTAAACACCTGTGAGGACAATAAAAAAAACTATCATGGCACTCACTTCAACTGAAAATAAATGGATTTAGTGAACTCTTTTGTAATGTGTGTCTTAGCTGGGAAAATGTAGCTAGATGATTTCAATCTTAAATCTTGTACTATTATCCCCACCTTTTGGAAATTCTATGCTAGGAATTCCCTCTTTTCTATCCCTCTCTTTGTTTCTACCATGCTCTTATTTGTTTCTGTCACGCCGTTCGTGTCATTTTCTGGCCTGTTTTTCTCCTGCCCCCCTCTCTTCCCTTGTTTCTCGAAATGACTTAAAATTTAACAATTCTCTCCCATACCGAAGTCGGATGCGCTGGGCCTAACTTGTCAGGCGCTTAACATCAGCACAACATGTTTTTGCTTATATTACTGACACCAATAGTTGCTGTCTGAGTGTTCAACGAACAAATCTAATATACATGGAATGGACTCATTACTATGTGTTTGATATGTTTCTCTTAAAAATCATACTGTCTTTGGGGAGAAAGGTGTCAGAGACCTCCGTTTCTTTGAGGGGCCAGCATGTTGAAGGCGGCGCCTATCTCCTCTCCATCGCTGCTTTATCCTCCCTGACCCTAAAGAAGACAGGTACCCATTTACAGCTGGGTGAACTTGGGGTGAGGGGTGGATGAGTGGGGCTGGAGGGGCTTTCCTGAACCCAAGGCACACAAACAGTCGCCCATCCAAGAGGTAACCACACTCAATGCTGTTTGACCTTAGCTTGGGGAGAGCGAGTGCTCTGACCACTGAGCTATTCTGTCCCCTTTCATGTCATTCATATATATATATATATATATATATATATATATATATATTATATATATATATATATATATATATATATATATATATATATATATATATATATATATATATAATACACATACATAGAGCCGTCAAAACATACAGAATGCACGCACGCAAACAAACAAACAAACACACACACACACACACACACACACACACACACACACACACACACACACACACACGCACACACACACACACACACACACACACACACACACACACACACACACACACACACACACGCACAAAACACACACACACACAAGCATCTGGTTTCAATGGGATCCGCCAAAAACCAGCTTCAAACACTTCCAATCTGTTTACGTGGGAAACGATATCGACAAATTCAAACACCCCCAAGCAACACGTAAATGCTTTCCCCCTGAAATTTCTTTTTTCTAGAGCTAAAAACTGCCAGTGCATTCGGCTGAGAGCACTTGAGTTCAATTGGATGTGTGGGTATTTGCTTGGAAACTTTTGGAAACGGGCTGATGCCATCTTCTTCATGTTGACAAATTCCTGGGAAAAGCTAGCTATTGCGCAGACTATGTTTTTTTTTTACGGAGCGGGATAGCTCAGTGGTCAGAGCGCTCGCTTGCAATTGCATATCAAATATATCCCTAATACAAATATCAGAGGGTACTATAACCTACAACAATAAAAGAAAACTATTCTTGTATCAACAGAGAAGAAATATTTGCACGATTGGTGAATTGTAAAGAATGTCTTTCCCAGAAAATTGTGAAAGCTTTTGTATCCTTCTTCTTCTTCTTAGTTGAACACCCAGAAAGCAACTATTGTTGTCTGTAAAATGAACGAAAATGAGTGGCACTGCCGTTGAATGACATGGCATTGGACTTTGTCCTGATCAATTTTTATATAAGAAAAACTATTTACCAGTGGACAATGATGCAGTTTACCGATACCTCCCTAAAAAAAAGCAACAATAACAACAACAAAACTATTTTCCAGTTTCCTTTACAAAGATGACAGTAAAAAATATGAAAGGCCACAGGCATGGTGAACCTGTTGCTACAATCAGAAAGCTGAAGCGATTCCATCATAGCAATTTATTATTTATTTATTTGTGTTTAGTTATTCTTTATTTCCAGGATAATGGAATAAGCACTCATCATGTGATTTTTCACATCCAGTCCATGTGCGAATGCAGTTTTGTCAGTTTTATCATCCGTTCCCACCGGCTTACAACTGCCTACTCTTCCGAATAGTGGTATAGGTTTAACGTGTGAGCAAGGTATTCTGCGTGCGTTTGCACACGGGGCCTCGGTTTATAGTCTCATACGAAAGACTTTGGGAGGAAGTGGAGTCAGCACTGATGTTAACTCCAGAGGAAAAATCCTCTTGAATGAGATTCGAACCCGGGTCAGTAGATCACGAGCGCTTCACTCTAACCATCAGGCTATCCCATCACATGTGTGTGCTCCTGGAATTGGAATCAGGAACTCCTGTTTGCAAGATGGAAGTACGTGCGTGCTGCTGCTGTATCAGTGACTAGTGGCCAAGAGTTGTTCTAATGTTATTTCATTTCTCAGATAAATGGATTCATTCTTTTAACCGACACTATAGACGTATTTGTCAGTAAGTGAGGGTTTTTGGACTGTACTTATAAATTTTTGCAAAGGCAATAGAGATTAGATGCTTTCCGCAAACTTCTTGGGATTTCATGCAGGAATGACATCACTATTGAGGAAGTAAAAATCAGAATAAAGAATGCCATCCGACCATATGAAGAAGTGAAAAAACTCAAGCTAAAGTGGCACGGGCACGTCACAAGAACATCTGGACTGGCCAAGACTGTCCTACATGGAACAGTAAGGGGATGGAGACGAAGAGGCAGACAGAGGAAACGATGGAAAGACAACATCAGAGAGGGGACAGGCCTTTGGTGGATCGACATATTACAGAGGGCGAAGCACAATGAGGAGTGGAGGAAGCTGGTTGCAAAATCTTCATTGGTGCCCCCACGGTCCGCGGAATTACGGGACAGGTGAAAGTGAATCAATTTGTAATTGGTTCAGTTTGTGATGATGATACAGTCAACATTTGCTCTGAAGTGGTATAATGTGGACTACAGAGTGCAAACAAAATATCAATACAATCAATTAGCTCTGCACACCAATGTCCTGCTATGAATGCAAAAATGTGCAGGTGCCCTATGAAATATAAAGTCTGTGGGGAGGGAGCTGTCAAAGACCTCAGCTTTTCAAGAGGCCAGCGTCTTGAAGGTGGCGCCCATTTCCTCTCCCTCACTGCTTTACCTTTCCTGTCCCTAAAGAGGGCAGATACAGCTGAGGTGAACTGGGGGACTGTATTGAAGCCAAGGGGTAGGAAAGGTCACTTATCCGCTGGAAAACCGCTTCACATACTTGCTCATCCTCATTCTCTCTTATTTCTCTGCTTTTCTTTACTCATCTTTACTGTTCTCACCACAATAGTCTCATCTCTCTTTTAGAAAGAACCCCCCCCCCCCCCCCCCACAACAACAACAACAACACCAAAACAAACAAACAAAGAGAAATCGCGTTTATTTAATTAAAATCGCTAAACCACCTTCAAGCACGTTGATACTCTGTTTACACTGAAAAACGATATCAACAAAGCTTGAACAGAGCAAAACAACATGCAGATGCTTTTAACATGTTACAGGGAAAAAAACGCTAGAAATGTCACACACTCAGTTCAGCTGAGAGCAATCAGGTTCAAGTGGGTGCTGCGGCTGTGGCGTGCGTGTTTGTTAGTAGGAAGAGTTGAGGATGGGAGAACAGTTTGAAAAAAGAAAAGAAATTCTCTCTATGTGGACAGTTCGTGTATAAAGCCATTGACTGGATCAGTGGTCTGTTGGTTCATTTTATTTTTAATCTCTCTATCTCATCTCTCTCTCTCTCTCTCTCTCTCTCTCTCCTCTCTCTCTCTTCTCTCTCTCTCTCTCTCTCTCTCTCTCTCTCTCTCTCTTCTCTCTCTCTCTCTCCTCTCTCTCTCTCTCTCTCTCTCCTTCTCTCTCTATCTTCTATCTCTGATCTATCTATCTATCTATCTATCTATCTATCTATCTATCTATCTATCTATCTATCTATCTATCTATCTATCTCTATCTATCTATCTATCTATCTATCTATCTATCTATCTTCTTTTTTTTATCGAGGATAGTGGAATAAGTACTCATGTCCTTTTTTAACGTCCAGTCCCTGTGGTACAGAGGTAACACGCCTACCTAGAAACAGAAATGTCACAAATTTGATGTCCCCTCCACCCCTTCCCCTGTACAAACCTGAACTTTTCCTCATCCATAAAACCTTGAGTGTGCTTGGATGCGACTTTAAAAAAAGATACATATTGTTTTGATGAGACAATAAACCAAAGTCTTGGGTGCAATACACAGTGAGTGCAAATAAAAAGAAACTACAGCAACAGGAAATCTGTTTCTGGTTAAAATCAGTAAAAAAAAAAAAAATAATAATAATAAAAAAGTCACTCTCATGGTGACGCCAACTCAGTTATATAAACATCAAAATGAAAAAGAAAATCGGTGGCGCAGCTCTCGTGGCGATGTTCTCGTCCTCAGGGAGAGCAGCCCAAATTTCAGACAGAGAAATCTGTTGGGACTGAAAGTCGTTTACAATATCGTAAAATTACTCCCCTGACGATATAATATATATATATATATATATATATATATATATATATATATATATATATATATATATATATATATATATATATATATATATATATATATTTGTGGAGTTAATAATCACATCATCAACAAACAAACAAAAAAGATCCCCCCAAAAAAAATATCAAGAAAAAAGCCTTAACAAACTAACAAATATTATTATAATAATACTGTTTATATAGTATTGTTCATAATAATACTATTTCATTAGCTTGGCTATGTGCGAACGCATGCAGAGCATCTTGCGCACATGTTGAAGAGTAGACCATTGCAAGCCAGTAGAAACAGATGAGAACAGATAACAAAATTAAACAAAAATTGCATGCATTCCTAAGTCGGAATGTGACTACCTAAATGGTCGGCAAACGGTCACATTCACAAAGTCTTAACTATGCTGGACATCGGAGCTTTAGTCGAGGGACAAAAAATGTCAACAATAAGAAATACTGATATAAAAGAAAAAAAAAGGAATTAAAGTACAATTCAAAATGTATAAGAGTAAAATAAAATACAACAGATAAACTTAGTGAGAAAAACCACGAAAACTAAAAGATACCAACATTAAAACAAAAAAGACAAACAAACATGAAAACTGAAAAGAAAACTGAAATCCCCCCCCTAAAAAAAATAAAAAATAAAAACTTGAAAAATAGATATCAACGAAAAACTCCCAGCCCAGATAAGATGATATCTTAACACGTAACTTTACAACTTCAAACCTTTCCAACAGATTAAACCCTAATTGATAAAAACATAATACTCCTTGCAATTCAGGCTGCCAGCAAAGACTAATACTATCATTATTCAGTTATCTATGCTACAGCGACACAGAATAGTGTTATAGTAACTACATCCAAACATTTCTTGCAAGCTGCTTCCACATCAATTTTCATGTTTGTGTAGAGGAGATCAACTTCATTAAACCCCCCCCCAAAAAAAACCAAACAGCAACGATTAATGGCTTCAGTTTTTGGACGTTTTTATTTTATTTATTTATTTTTTACCACTTTGTGTCAGAGCAGATTTTTCTGTGTAAAATTCAGGCTGTTCTCCCGGGGAGAGCGCGTCGCCACAAGTACAGCGCCACCCATTTTTTCCTCTTCCTGTCTGCAACTGTATTTGTTTCCCTATCAGAGTGGCTTTTTTCTACAGAATTTTGCCAGGGACAACCCTCTTGTTGTGGTCGTGCAGCTCCGTAGAAGCCTCTCAGCTAAGCACATGCACTTTTCAACCATCAATGTTTCCCTCCCTATTCATATGATATCACCTGAAGTGTAAAAGGAAACATTAAATCAAAGATCAATTTTTCAACATTGTCCGTCCTTACAGGGCATAGCTCTCAGGCGAACACACTGTTTTCTCTACACCAGTTACAATACTTGTTTGCGTTTCTCATGAAAACGTTTTTTTTTTGACGCAACCCTTCTTCAAAGTAACACGGAAACAATGTGAAAACACCTCCAATTACGATTCTACCAGTTGAGGCAGAAGAAAGTTTGATAATTTGAATCGTCTTTAAAGAGGTTCAAACGATTGTTATTTTGTTAAGGAAGTTCTTAAATAATCAG
>CM060322.1:9760601-9768101 GCA_030674155.1 Stramonita haemastoma | reverse complement strand
CGTGCGCATGTGTATGTGTTTTCTTTTTTCTTCTTTTTGTCATTAGTTTAATGTCAAATTCATTAGAAGGTGATGTAGACAATGATACATTTACATGAAGAATATGTGTGTGTATCTCTGTGTGTCTGTGTGCGTGTCTGTGTGGAGAGAGACTTCAGACTTCAGACTTTTACTGTACATCGGCCATAGGCCACGATACAAAAGTAAACTGGGCATGGGCAATGGTACATAACAAGAGTTGTACACATACTACTACCAACATATGCTGAAAATTAAAGTGCCTCAATGTTTATGAAAACACGAATATTATATCAGCCATACCATGGACATTCAACGTGAAAAAAATAGTCTACATCATAAAATTCATAGTCAACAGTGTTTTGCATATAACTGTTATCCATCAACACGATAATCCATTCTTACAAATTTATCTTACTTCTTCTTTTGATTGCATGAAAGACGAAACGCGAAAGATTATATCTGTCCGTGGGATTTACAGCTTTTAGTAACAGGTGTAAAGGCAGTCTTGTTGAATCTTTGGGAAATTTGTTCCTTAAGTCTACATGGATGGGGCATTTTAGTAAAAAGTGTTCTTCATTCTCAATTTCATCTTTACAAACACAGCAATTCTTAGACCCAATTAAACTGCTATAACGATGTGTATTATTGTTCAGTGGTAAGACATGGAGAGAGAGAGAGAGAGAGAGGAGAGAGAGAGAGAGTGAGAGAGAGAGAGAGAGAGAGAGAGAGAGAGAGACAGAGACAGAGACAGAGACAGAGACAGAGAGACAGAGAGAGAGAGACAGAGACAGAGACAGAGAGAGACAGAGACAGACAGAGACAGACAGAGACAGACAGAGACAGACAGAGACAGACAGAGAGACAGACAGAGAGACAGACAGAGACAGAGACAGAGAGAGAGAATTCAACCCACTTTATATTTGTTGCCTAATCAAAGACAACTTTCCACAATATTGTTCAGAACATTAGTGTTATGTAACATATGCTATGGACTCACAGCAATGAATGAAAACAGAAATAAAACTAAAATAAATTAACCATGACCCTCTTCATTCGTTTATCTCAGATAACATTATAAAGACTAGGAACCCAATCCCTGTTATAACAATTAATGGTGAACTTTTAAATACATAAATTAATAATCACTTAAATTAAGAGACTGACTCAATGTTTGGTGGAAGGATTACATTTTTCGTTCGGTTGATAGAGTTTTGAGGTTCATCAATGGTGGGGTTTTAGCCTGTGCGACCTTTTTAACCTACCATTAAGGTAGTCGCGTTCTGACTTTGGGTTTTTCTTTCTTTCTTTCTTTCTTTCTTTCTTTCTTTCTTTGATTTTCTTTGTTTCTTTCTTTGTTTCTTTCTTTGTTTTTTTCTTTGTTTCTTTGTTTCTTTCTTTCTTTCTTTGTTTATTTGTTTCTTTCTTTCTTTCTTTCTTTCTTTTTTTCTTTCTTTTTTTTCTTTCTTCACTCCTTTCTTTCTTTCTTTGAAACGAACGTAAACGCATTTTTATATTCCAAAACACATAACAGTGTCCAATATTAAACACAACCTAGTTTTTTTCCTAACCTTATACTCTGACTTTTTTCTAAAGAAAAAAAAAAAACCATTTTCAATATCCTTTATAGTCTGTAGACACACTCAAACACTTTTGTTTATATGAAAAAAAAAAACATTCATGACATAAGTCTACTTACAGCATCTTTCTACCAAGGTGAAAAAGTACGTCTCACTTCAAACCTTCAGAGTGGCCAGACTGAGTCACTTAACATGTCTCCCACAAGATGTTCAATTGGTACAGAGTGCTGCCGTTTTAGGCGATAAAAAGTATTTCTAAGGAGTGTTTCCTTATGTCAGTTATACACGAACAAAAAGGAGAAAAAAGAAATAGAATTGTAAAAAACCAATAAAAAATAACCTGAAATTGAAATTGTTGGGTTTCTGCTTCTTTAAATAAGGAAGTGGTTTTTTGCTTTTTTTTTCTTCTTTGCTGTTTTCTTCCTTGCATTCTTCTCTTTTTCGCAATTCTTCTTTTTCGCAATTCTCCCTAGATCATCTTCTTCGCAATTCGCAATTCTTCTTCGCAATTCGCAATTCTTCGTCGCAATTCCCAATTCTTCGTCGCTATTCGCAATTCTTCGTCGCAATTATTTTTCTTCGTCGTAATTCGCAATTCTTCGTTGCAATTCTTTTTCATTTTCTTCTTCTTCTTCCTCTTCTCCTTCTTCTTCTTTTTCTTCTTCTTTGTAATTCTTCTTCTTCTTCGCTTTTTTTCTTCTTCTTCTAATTCGGATACAGACTTTCTAATCCCGTGAGTGCCCCAATATAAATTTACAGATTCACAACATCATTCGCTTAAAAACCAGGGATGAATTGTATATATCACAATGATTATCGCCGTAAAGGTTTCCTCCTCCATTTTTCTCTAAACATGCTGTACTCCATTTTTCTCTAAACATGCTGTACGGTACACAACTACATTCTCTTGTTTTGGAGAGGGCTACTTTGATTATTGCCACTCTCTCTCACGCGCGCACCTGGCACTGTCCATAGAACCCATTAGCGTTATTTCATTGATCTTTTGTTACTCTTGTATTCTGTCTTCTTGTTTCTGTCTTTTCGTTTCTCTGTTATTTACTTTCTTTTTTTTAATTTCTTTTGTGTTCCTTTTCATTGTTTTGCTCTAGTATTTTCCCTTTTCTTAACGCTTTAAAAAAAAAAAGATTTTTGCAAAAAAATATTACTCTTTGAGAAAAGATTTTCACGTACCATCATGAAACAGACGCAATAAGGTGTAGTTATTTTAAAGATACCGCCGTTGGGATGCTTTATTTTGTTATTTTATATTTCATGCCGTTTTTTGTCATAGCAGATTTTTCTGCGTGAAATTTGGGCTGCTTTCCCCGGGGAGAACATGTCGCTACAAGTACAGCGCCTACCCATTATTTTATTTTTTTCTTTTTCCTGTCTGCAACTGTATTATTTTGTTTCCCTATTACAGTGTTTTTTTTCTACATAATTTTATTATGGCCAGCCCTCTTGTTAGCGGGGCTCTTTTACGTGCGCTAAATAATGACATGTAACACACAGGGACCTGTATTTATCGTTTAATCCGAAAAGACTATGCACCCAGACCACCATTCATGGTCTAACAGATGGGGGAAAACGTTTTGGGCTCAAACGGGATTTGAACCACTGCACACTCGGACCCGGACCTTTCGCTTTCTAGACAGAAGCGCTACCTCTAGACCACCGATTTACCTAAGGAAGAGGATGGTGTTTTATTTTGAATGAAAGAGAGCATTCCTTCTTTTTGGTAGTTAGAATCAAAACATTACTACTGAGGCATCTTAACTAACTGTTGTTATGAACAGGGAATGAATCTGACACTTTCTACAGTTTGAAAAAAATCCCACTATAATTATAAAAGAAATCTATGCATATACTGAAAGCTATAACACAGAACTAAGTAGACCATAAGGAGCATTATTCTGCTATATGTCTTGCAAGCAAATTATTCCAAACATACTACGGGCACTTGTTCAAAAACATAACCCTCTTCCTCTTATCTTAACCCCACCCCCTACCCTCATTTATCTTAAGTGAGGGGAGCTCACTTAAGATAAAAGTAACGTCAACATTAGTTATGAACCATGTTTCGTGACTAGAATTTGATATGTACTTTCTTTTAACATAAAAAACATGTTTAACAGAAAAGTATCATAATCTTGAAAATATGCCAGAAAAAAAAGCACACACACGAGTAAAGGTGCAATGACTTATATAGCAGGATTCTAACCACTATCCTACCTCCACCCCTTCTTCCTCCTCACACATAACATAAACACATACTTAAGAAGTTCTAGTTTTACCTTACCTTAGCAAATGTTTTTTTTTTGATAAACATGAGACAGATTTGATTTGATTTGATTTGATTTATTCTTTTATATCGAGGATAGTGGGATAAGCACTCTTGTGCTTTTTTTTTACATCCAGTCTCCGTGTGTATGCAGTTTTGTACATGTCATCTGTTCCCACCGGCACACGATGGCCTACTCTTACGAAAAGCGGAACAGGATTTAACGTGTGCGCAAGATGTTCTGCGTGCGTTCGCACACGGGGGCCTCGGTTTAAAAGTCTCATCCGAAGGACTTTTGGGGAGAGTGGAGTCAGCATGACGTTAACTCCAGGAGAAAAATCTTCTCGACCGGACTCGAACCTGGGTCGTCAATTGCCAGCGCAATGTTCTGACCACTAGGCTATCCGTCCCCCAGATAGAAAACAGAAACTGCATTAACAGCAGCCAGACAGCCCCGTCTGTCACGGAATTCTTGTCACGAGTGTCTTCACTACGGTGTCTGGGGGAGGTTTGCTCTTTGGCTCTTTTGTGACAGTCAGTGGGAAAATATGGCCATGCCTTCTGCTCTTCGTCTGAACTTTGTGCCCTTTTGAATACATCTGTACTTTTAGTTGATACACTGGAATTGGGTTGGGGGTGGGGGTGGGGTAAAAAAAAAGAAATTGAATATTTATTCAAAGCTTAAGAGGAGAGGGCACACACATGGACGCATGCAACGCTCGCACGCACGCACGCACGCACACACCATATAATATATATATATGTATTATATATATATATATATATATATTATATCCTTCTCTCTTCAGTTTTGGATAAATATTCAGTATATATACTCGTATATGTTTATACACCCATATATTATCTATATCTATATTTACATCTACCATAGAGAGAGAGAGAAACAGGGATGGAGGGAAGGAGAGTGATAGTAACTTTTTAACTACTCTGTCCAGCTACCCTTTTGTTTAAAATTAAAAAAAAACAACGACAATCTACGTGTCTACGACATCCATCCTCCATCCATCCATTCCATCCACCATCCATCCATCCATCCATCCATCTATTCATCCATCCATCCATCCATCCATCCATCCATCCATCCATCCATCCATCCATCCATCCACCCACCCATCCATCTATCCATCCATCCATCACATCCATCCATCCACCCACCCACCCCACCCACCCACCCACCCATCCATTACTCCCTAAGATACCAAAAACTGCAAAACTAAATTCAATGCCTACGTATATCTCACACAAAAACAAATCCAATTCTCTCAGACTTTATCTAATATGAACACACAGAACAAGTTTCATCTAAAATGAAAACAACAACAAATTTGTAGAAGAAATGACCCTTTGATTGCAACACAAAAGAGAAATTCCATTGCAATCAAACTCTTCCCTGAGGTGTCGTTGGAGCACTGCACTGAATATTTTTCAAGCCGCATCTCTTGAACCTGGCAGAGCCCATATCTCTTCAGGAACAGTGTGCATGCTGGGTATGTATATGTTTCCGTTACCCCCCAAAACGCTTAAATGAATCACGGGATTTTTTTTTTATTTAATTAAGGTGTATAATTGATCCTGTGCCTGTGTAATTACATGAGTAGATTTAGACACGAGCAGGCAGGCACACGCTTTCAGCTGACCCGAGAGATTGCAAGAAAAGAAAACAAAAAAACAATAGATATAGATATATTTATATACATAATGTATATATATATATATATAGAGGAGAGAGAGAGAGAGAGAGAGAGAGAGAGAGAGAGAGAGAGAGAGAGAGGAGAGAGAGAGAGGAGAGAGAGGAGAGAGGAAGAGAGAGAGAGATGAGAGAGGAGAGAGAGGAGAGAGAGAGAAGAGGTGAGGAGGAGAGAGAGAGGAGAGGGAGAGAGAGGAGAGGAGAGTAGAGAGAGAGGAGAGAGAGAAAAAGAAAGAAAGAAAGAAAGAAAAGAAAGAAAGAAAAATTATGATCTTTTCTTCACCAGACATCATTACCGAGATTCAAACCCACAACTTCACGAGACTACTGCATTGAAGTCAAAACGCTATTATAAACTCAAGGATCGGTCTTTTAAGTACAACTGACTATTGGAAACCACATCATATTTTGTTTTTATTTCAGACAGAGAGAAAAAAAATCTGACATCGACAATTGTTTACAAAAAACACAGCTTTTAGGTATGGTCTTTGGTAAATATTTTGAAAAAAAAAAATTAACTCAACAACAACAACCACCACCACCACAAAAAAAACAAACCAGACATTAATATCTTTAATTGGAGTCTATTCACGAACAGGGTAAATATGACACCGTGTCTGGGTCGCATTTGAATTCTTTGTTTTCTTTTGTACTTGATAGGAAACACAATACTGTACTTCTCGGGGGGGGGGGGGGGGGGGGGGGGGGGGTCGGGGGGGGGGGGGGTTTTTTTTTTGGGGTTTTCCTTTCTGCACTGTTTGTGTCACATGTCACTGTATTTTTTGTTTTGAAAATTTTTGCTGATTTGGGAAAATTATGTTTGAGAGAGAGAGAGAGAGAGAGACAGAGACAGAGAAGAGACAGAGACAGAAGGACAGACAGACAGACAGGACAGACAGACAAGAAAGGGGACACACAGACAAAGAGAGAGAGACAGAGAAAGGACAGAGACATAAAGAAAAGAGACAGAGGAGGACGAAAGAGTAGGGACACACAGACACACACACAGAGATAGAGACACACAGAGAAGGGGAAGTAGAGAGAGATACAGAGACAGAGACAGACAGAGACACACAGACAGAGAGGGCAGACAGAGAGCCCGAGACAAAGGACAGAGAGAGAGGCAGAGAGGAGGACAGAGAGGGAGGGACCGAGAGAGACAGGGAGAGAGAAGAGAGAAGAGAGAGGGAATGGAGAGGGAGAGTGGTGAGAGAGGAGTGGGAGAGAGAGAAAAAAATTTAATGACTGAATAAATGACTGAAATGAATGACTGAATAATCTTTTTTGTTGAGAGGGAAGAGAAAGAGAAAGAGAGAGAGAGAGAGAGAGAAGAGGAGAGAGGGATGGATGATGGAAGAAAAAGGATTTTAAAGAAGGATGAGAGAGAGAGGAGGAGTTTGGATTTTAGGAGAGAAGAGAGAAAAGAGAGAGAAGAAAGAGAGAAAGGAAAAAAAGAGAAAGAGAAAAAAAAGAAATCGAGAGTAAACAATAATGTAGGCGGAAAAGCGACAGGACAAAACACATCTTTAACCAAAACCGAAAAAAAAAACAGTCCGAATTAATTTTAGAAAGTAAAAAAATGACCAGAAAATCCCGTGGCACCAGTTTCAAGATCACAGTATTTTCGGTGAGGGGTTGAATACAAATACCAAAGTCTGTCTGGGAAAACAAGGGAGACATTAATTGTGTGGTTGTTTTGTTTTTTTTAAGAATATCCCTGATCTTTCTTTTATTCAGTATTTTTGTCTTCTTCTTGTCCATGTTCTTGTTGTTCTTTAGGTTGTTGTTGTTGTTGTTCTTTCTTTCTTTTTTCTTCTTTTTTTCTTCTTTTTTCTTCTTCTTCTTTTCTTCTTTTCTTCTTTTTTTTCTTTTCTTTTTTCTTCTTCTTTTTTTCTCCCTGTTTTTGTTGTTGT
>CM060322.1:9759499-9760501 GCA_030674155.1 Stramonita haemastoma | reverse complement strand
TTTATAGCATTTTTTATGATGGGGACGAGATTGCTCAGTGGTCAGAGCACTCGCTTGTCCCAAAGCACCTCTCTCTCTGTGTCTCTCTGTTTCTCTGTCTCTCTCTGTCTTTGTCTCTGTCTCTCTGTGTCTGTCTGTCTGTCTGTCTCTGTCTCTCTCTCTCTCTGTGTCTCTCTCTGTCTCTCTCTCTCTGTCTGTGTCTGTCTGTGTCTGTCTGTATGTCTCTCTGTCTCTCTCTCTCTCTGTCTCTGTCTCTCACTCTCTCTGTCTCTCACTTTCTCTCTCTTTTATCTCTCTCTCTCTCTCCTCTCTCTCTCTTCTCTCTCTCTCTCTCTCTCTCTCTTCTCTCTCTCTCTCTCTCTCTCTCTCTCTCTCTCTCTCTCTCTCTCTCTCTTCTGTGCTATTAATTTTTGTTTCCCACTTTCATCCCTTGTCTTTTCTATCACAACAGTTTATCTATCTAAATCATTATTTTCAGCTCTATTTTCTCTTTTCTTACACCGTCTTTTTTTGCTAATCTAACTCTTCATGGATATATCTATTCTTTCGTGCATTCAATTCATGATGGTGCAAGCTTTCCATTACAGCAATGCCACCACTTCCTTTGGCTGCCACAGCTTTTAAATTTATTTTGTTCATTTATTTATCTCTGTATTTATGCATTTATATATATATACTTATTTATTTATTTATTTATCTATTCTTTTATATCGATGATAATGGAATAAGAACTCGTGTGCTTTTAACATCTAGTCCTCGTGTATATGCAGTTTTGTAAATCTTGTCATCTATTCCTACCGGCACACGATGGCCTACTCTTACGAAAAGCGGAACAGAATTTAACCTTTGCGCAAGATGTTATGCATACGTTCGTACACGAGGCCTCGGTTTATAGTCTCATCTGAAGGATTTTTATGGAGAGTGGAGTCAGCACTGATGTTAACTCCAGGGAAAAAAATCCCCTCGAACGGGAATCGAACCCGGGTCGTCAATTTGCTAGCG
>CM060322.1:9751999-9754499 GCA_030674155.1 Stramonita haemastoma | reverse complement strand
CCTGCCAGTTCTTTGTAAAATGTTTGTGTTCTGAATATTTCAAAACCATGCCAGTTCTTTGTGAATTGTTTGTTTGTGCTCTGAATATTTAAAAACCCTATTAGTTCCTTGTTAAATGTTTGTTTGTGTTCTAAATATTTCAAAACCCTGCTAGTTCCTTGTAAAATGTTTGTGTTCTAAATATTACAAAACTCTGCCGAATCCTTGTTTTTGGTGGTGATGCATGAGGAATATGAAGCCATCGTTTTCTCTTCATGTTTTAGGGTTTTTTTTTCATTAACTATTTAAGCCTTCCTATTATTGCCTTTGAGAATTTAACATGATAGTAACCAGTACTTATTCATACTGATGGTAATTGCCAGCATGCATTACTCCCACTTGTGACATTACCAAACACTTCTGGTGCAGATGTTTTATTCAATACAGTCACTGTGGTGTCAGTTTGAGGAATGTAGATGTATTGCAATTTTTTTGTTTTTCAAAGAGAGGTACTCACGCAGCGGCACAAGGTCAGATTAAACCACCATCTTTAAATAGAAAAACAAGTCATAATTCTAAGACTCCGCACTGGACACAACAGACTAAATCACCATGTATCCACAAAGCCTGAAACTTGCTCCTTCTCTCCTGTGTGTCTGTGGTAAAGAAAACCAGACAGGCGAGAGTACATCCTTCAGAGGTGTATGCTATTCAGCGACCTGAGGAAGAAAGTGTGGTGAACAGCGAAATCTCTACAGACCAAGCGGTACGATACGGCCCACAAGAGGAGCTGGAAAGGACATGCCATTGTTTTTTCCCCAGACACATCTGATGGTGTAAAGCGAAGGAGAGAGGAAGAAGAAGAATCGCTTTGATTTGGAAGCCAGGCAAAAAGTGGGAGGACTGGAAAGATCTGTGTGATGGATACCAGACTTAGCCATCCAGATTAGGAAGAAAAAAACCCAAACAAACAAACTTAAGCATGGCTAGGGAACGCAGTAACAAAAAAAAGAAAGAAAGAAAAGAAGAGGAAATAAACGCCATCATCAACACAGCCTGCTGAGAACTAATGTGACGACAATCCTGCCTTAGAAGGCGTCACGTGTGGTGGTAGTGATTTTTATTATTTTTTATTTATTCATTTATTCTTTTATATCGAGGATAATAGAATAAGCACTCATATGCTTTTTTTACATCCAGTCCCTGTGTTTTTGTTTTGTAAATCTTGTTGTCTGCTCCCACCGGCAAACAATGGTCTACTCTTACGAAAAGCGGAACAGGATTTAACGTGTGCGCAAGATGTTCTGCGTGCGTTCGCACACGGGACCTCGGTTTCTAGTCTCATCCAAATGACCTTTAGGGAAAGTGGAGTCAGCACTGATGTTAACTCTAGGGGTAAAAATCCCCTCAAACGGGAATCGAACTCGGGTCGTCAAATTACCAGCGCAGTGTTCTGACCACTAGGCTATCCCTTCCCCCTGGAGCAGAGAATGGAAACAGCGCTGACTGCTGCATGCTCTGGTGCTGGCATCAAAGCTGTAGCTGTCATCCTGACACTGATGGAGAGAGAGAGAGAGGAAAAGAAACTTCATTCCAGCAGAGCGTGTAGCGTTGCCTGCAATATTGTTTGTGGCATGATTTTCTCTTTTAGTTTTTAGTCCTCGGAGAGAGCTCAAAGGTTTTCCAAAATTATTGTGAGAATTTATTGTAGGTGACCGGTTTTTTGCCCATCATTAAGGTAGCCACACTCTGACTGCAAGGATGATGTCTAAACATAACGCCAGTGTGCGTGCATTTTTCTTATGCATTTTTTTGTAAACCACTCCTACTGTCATAAACGGCCTACTTTTCTGAAAGGCAGAACGGGTTTTAATGTGTGTGCAGGATGTTATGTGTACGTTTGAATATTATAGGACCACAGTTTGTTATCTTATATGGAGGATTTTTGGCAGAGTAGAATCAGTACTGATATTAACTTACAGGGGAAAAAAATATCCCCTTGAACAGAAGCATCTTGGTAGTTGTTTAAGCCTGACCTAGTCTCCAGCTGTCAAATAGTTATCACAAAGCTCTAACCACTAGGCTACCCCCCCCCCCCCTCCACACCTATGAATATTTAAAAATCTGTGATTATTTTTCTTTGTCCTTGTGAGCAATGCATGAAGGAAATAAAATCAACCATTCCTCCTTTGTATTCTAAATTCTGTTTTACCCATGATCATAAATCATGACTGCTGTCCTTGAGTTTGCTATGCAATGGTAGCCATGCAGAAAGATAGAGTGATAACAGATATATTAAAACTATGGTTGTTAGAATAAAAAGAAATAGTTTATGAGAACGTGTGTGCATGTGAATGTGTGTTTGTGTGTGTGTGTGTGTGTGTGTGTTTATGTATGTGTGTGTATGTGTGTGTGTATGCAATGCACGCAAGCTCACTCAAACACTTCCATGCTTTAATCTCTGCATAAACCCCCCGGAGCGGTTATGCAGCAGTATGAAACACATTAAAAGTCCAAGAAA
>CM060322.1:9746999-9749499 GCA_030674155.1 Stramonita haemastoma | reverse complement strand
GACGTCGTCATCATCATCATCGTCGTCGTCATCATCATCGTCGTCGTCGTCGTCGTCATCGTCGTCCATCATCATCATCATCATCATCATCATCATCATCATCATCATCATCATCATCATCATCATCATCATCATCATCATCATCATCATCATCATCATCATCATGCTGAGCAACAGCAAAGCAACAATAATACAAAGAAAACCAAATCTAGTCTCAACAACAGACACACCAGCATTACTGAGCATCACCCCCACTATGAAGAATTGCTGACACGATAATCCTCATCATCACCATCCCTATCCCCAACCACAGCTACCATCACCCTTATCACTGCACTACCACCACCACCACCAACAATAACCCACAGCAATAGCAAACAACAACGTCAGCACTATGTCCAGAATCATCAAAGTAAAAAAAAAATGACCGGGCCAAAGGGTTAAAACCAAACCCTAAAGAAAAGCTCCCAAAATGGGGGCACTACATCGATGCCAAACAGCAGCAGCAGAAAACAAGACCAGCAGTAAAAACCCCAAAAAAACCCCAAACCCCCCAAAACCACATAAAAAGCCCACAGTGGACGCCAGGACAGCGGGGTGAAAATAAATGACACCGGTTTAAACCCCCGAAACCAAGAGCAACACAAAAAAAAAAGAAACACAGTATAGCAAAAGGGGGGCACAGCACAGCAAGACAAAAAGTTTTGGAAGGATGCACAAAAGAGAGGACAAAAACAGAGACCCGGGGAGACAGAAGAGAGACAGAGGGGAGAGACAGAGAGAAACACGATGGAAAGATAAAGACAGGACAGAACACACACCCAGAGAAAAGAGACAGAGACAGAAAAGAGGGGCACAGAGGGGGGGGAGACAAAGACACACAGAGAGAAAAAAAGAAAGAAATAAAAATAGAACAAAAAGACCCGAGACCACACACGCGCGCGCGCGGTACACGCACAAAAACCCCCCTTGGGAACCTTTTTTTAAAAAAAAACCTCTCGCGTTTTCCTTTTTTTCTCTCTCTCCCTCTCCCCCCCTCTCTCCCTCCTTCTTTTCCCCCCTTTTCCCCCCCCTCCACCTTCCCCTCCCTCTCTCCCTTCCCCTCCCCCCCTCCCCCCCTCCCCCTCCTCTTTTCCCCCTCCCCTCCTTCTCTCTTTTCCCCCCCCCCTCCTTTCCCCCCTCTCTCCCTTTTCCCTCCTCCCCTCTTTCCCCCCTTTTCCCCCCCCCCTCTCTCTCCCTCCCCCCTCTCCCCCTTTCCCTCAGCTCCCCCCCTCTCCCCCCCCTCTTTCCCTCTTCCTCCCCTTTCCCCTCCCCTCCTCCCCCCCCCTCCCACCCTCTCCCCCCCCCCCCTTCCCCCCCCTCCCTCCCCCCCCTCTCCTTCCCCCCCCCTCCCCCCCCCCCCCCCCCCCACTTCCCCTTTTCCCCCCCCCTCCCCTCCCCCCTTTTCCCCCCCCCCCCCCCTCCCCTCCCTTTCCCCCATCCCCCCCCCCTCCCCCCCGGCTTTCCCCCCTCCTTTTTCCCCCCCCCCACCTTCCCCTCCCCCCCCCTCCCCCCTCTCTCCCTCTCTCTCTTCTCCACCCTCCTCCCTCCCTCCCCCCCCCCTCTTTCCCCCCTTTTCCCCCCCCTCCCCCTCCCTCCCTCCCCCTTCCCCCCCTTTTTCCCCCCCTCTCCCCCCCTTTTCCCCCTTTTTCCCCTCCCCCTCCCCTCCTTCCCCCCCCTCCCCCGCCCCCCCCTCTCCCCTCCCTCTCCCCCCTTCCTCCCCTTTCCCCCCCTCCTCCCCCCCCCTTTTCCCCTTTCCCCCTCCCCCCCCTTTTCCTCCCCTCCCCCTCCCTCCCCTCCCCCCCCCCTCTTTTTCTCTCTCCCCCTCCTTCCCCCCCCCCCCCCCTTCCTTCCCCTTTCCCCCCCCTCTTTCCCCTCTTTTCCCTCTTTTCCCCCCTTTCCCCCCCTCCCCCTCCCCCTCTCTTCTCCCTCCCCCCCCCTTCCCCCTCTCCCCTCCCCCTCTCCCTCCCCCCTCCCTCCCCCCTTTCCCCCTCCTCCCCTCCCCCCTCCTCCCCCCCCTTTCCCCCTCCCCTCCCCCCCCCCCTTCCCCCCTCCTCCCCCCCTCCTCCCCTCCCCCCCCCTTTTTTCCCTCTCCCCTCCCTCCCCCCCCTCCCCCTCTCCTCCCCTTTTTTCCCCCCTCCCTTCCCCTCCTCCCTTCCTCCTCTTCCCCCCTTCCCCCCTCCCCTTTCCCCTCCCCCCTTTTTTCCCCCTCCCTCCCTCTTTTCCCCTCTCCCCCCTCTTTTCCCCCCCTCCCTTTTTCCCCCTCCCCTCCCCTCTCCCCTTTCCTCCTCCCCCCCCCTCCCCCCTCCTCTCCCCTCCTTTCCCCTTTTCCCCTCTTTTCCTCCCCCTTTTGCCCCCCTCCCCCCCCTCCCTCCCCCTCCTCCCCTCCCCCCCCTCCCTCCCCCCCCCCTCTTCCTTCCCCCCTTTCCCCCCCCCCCCCTCCCCCCCCCCTCTCCCCTCT
>CM060322.1:9744457-9746899 GCA_030674155.1 Stramonita haemastoma | reverse complement strand
TCTCTCTCTCTCTCTCTCTCTCTCTCTCTCTCTCTCTTCACCCTTTCTGTCAATTTTTAGGCTGTCTGCATGCGTACCCCCCTCTCTCCCTCCACCCCCCCCCCACCTCTCTCTCTCTCTCTCTCTCTCTCTCCTCTCTCTCTCTCTCTCTCTCTCTCTCTCTCTCTCTCTCTCTCTCTCTCTCTCTCTCTCTCTCTCTCTCTCTCTCTCTCTCTCTCTGCCTTTTCCTGTTCTGCTCTGCTCTGCTTTGCTGGGCTTTGCTCTGAGAAGAATCCCCCAAAGTTCCAATTTACATCCTGGAACGGAAAAGTCATTTACTTAGTGTTCGATTTTCCTGATTGTTCAAAGCATTCCACCATACCCTAGCTACCGCCCACGGTGATTGCCCCTTTTATATTCTCTCTCTCCCCCTTCCTCCACAACCCCCCCCCCCCCCCTCCCCCTTTTCTCTTCCTAGTTCTCCTCCTTTTCAATTTCGTTCTATAGACACTAGCCTCTGTTCGTTACAGTCTGCTCTCTCCTCTACTTTCTTTCTTGTCTTGTTTGTCTTGTAAAGTTTCTGATCAGGTTAAATGGCCTTGACATCGAGAGGCAGGCGTTCTATTTTTGCAAGTAGGCCTAAGTGTTATTCACCACACAATGGTTTGATCCTTCTTCTTTTTTTATATATTTTTTCCGATGCCCCTCTTATGTTTTTCTTCTTCTGTTATTTTTCTTGTAAAATTTTTTTGGTGCGATGAAGTATCTTTTAAAGGTTAAGTGACCTTTTTTTTTTCTTTTTTTTCTTTTTTTTTTTTTTTTTTTTACTGTGAGAGGGATGTGTTTTCTTTAGGACAACGGGAATCGTCACTAAAATCTATTCTGGTTGATAGCTTCCTCTTTTGTCATCAGAAAAGAAATGCAAACACCATTATTACAAGGTCAATGAAGTGATTTTGATAATGTCCTAGACCTAATGAGACTGCAGAAAACTGTCAGAGTTACCGACTTATGTTAATATGAGTCAAATCTATTTTCCTGCCTTTTTCAGAATGACCGAAAAGATAATATATATCTCCCACACCGAAGTCGGGTATGCTGGGCCTGACTTGTCAGGTGCTTAACGGCAGCGCAACGTTTTTGTCGCTGATATGACAGACCACAGAAGTTGCTGTCTAAGTGTTTGGCGATGAAGACGACGAAGAAGAGTTCCCTTGTTTCTACCACCACTAAGCATGAGAGCAGTCAGCTTTCAACTTTAAATTCTCAAAGACGATAAATAATAACACTGACCCTTTTTGGTAGACTTTTGTTTTTGGTAGTGTTTGCTTTGATTTTTGTTGGAGTGAGTTGAATAGGTGCCCATGTGTTGCTGAGAAGCCTGCAGTTTGGTTTTGCTGCTGTAGATAGTGGGACAATTCCACTCTGTCAGTGTCATTATGCCACACTTTGAAAACACTTTGCCTCTGTTTATGTATTCTTTTCTGCTTGTTAGTTTGTGCTTGTGTTTGTTGCTGTTATTGTTGTTGTTGTTGTTGAATGTCTTTTATAATATGCAGTAAATGTACTTATCTCCCTGATAATATATTCCTTTTCCTCACAACTTTCTTCCTCCATAACAAATCCATCACACAAAAACAGACGACCTTTTATTTTCAAGGGGCAGATCTGAACGGGAGAGGGGAGAACGTCTGTGATGCTACACCAGCCAGATTAGCTCAACAGTAGCAGCAGCAGCAGCAGCAGCAGCAGCAGTGGCCACACAAAGACTGCAGCACAAAGAAACCAGAAATCTCCATTCAGACGCAGACGACACCACAGTTGGCTCAATTGAAACAGACGGATGTGGTGGAAGAAAGCAGTAACAATGTTAGCGTATCCAAGCTGAGAGAACGACAGTGATTCTCTCGTATCAAAAAACCCCAAAATTCTCAAGGATAAAACAAAGAAAGAAACAAACAACAAGACAGAGACAGCAATATAGGAGGAGAAAGTGTTGTGAAGTGCAGGTGTGAATAAGTGACACAGCGGAAAGTTTGTTAGGCACTTCAAGAAAAAACAGGGCAAAAGAAAAAAAGAGAGACGTCTTTGCTTTCAGAGGACAATGGCACTTTTTTTGTTTGAAAGAACACTGACCACTTTGTGGTAGACGTTTGTTTTTTGGTGGAGGTGTTTCTTTAAATTTTTTGTCAGGAGTGAGTTGAATAGGTGGTGCCCATGTGTTGCTGAGAAGGCTGCAGTTTGGTTTTGCTGCTGTGGATAGTGGGACTGTTCCAATCTGTAAGTGTCATTTTTCTCACATTTCGAAGAGAAGTTTGCCTCTCTTGTTATATATTTTTCTCTGCTGGTTTGTTTTTGGTTTTGGTTTTTTTTTTATTGTTGGTGTTGTAATTTGGTTTTCCTGCTCCAATTCATATTGTTTTTTGTTTTGTTTTGTTGTTGTTGTAATTTGTCTTTACTGCT
>CM060322.1:9736957-9739457 GCA_030674155.1 Stramonita haemastoma | reverse complement strand
TATTAACCACCTCTAATTTCTCAGAATTGTAGAACCATTTTTCATGCGTTCCTAAGTACCCCCCTTTTCTAAATACTATCACTTTTGTCTTTTCGGAATTAACACATAGCTTTAGTTTTTTGCAACATTCATGCAACACATTAAGTTGAGTTTGAAGGCCCATAGGGGTAGTTGAAAGTAAAGCAACATCATCAGCAAATAGCAATATGAAAAGCTCCATATAATCTGATAACAGTGCTCCATGTTTGCCCTTTTCTTTAATATTGTGTGCTAACTGATCAATAAAAATTGAAAACAATGTAGGACTCATAACACATCCTTGCCGAACACCAATAGGACATTCAAACATTTCTGAGAGTTCATGGTTTATACATATACATGACAACAATGATTGGTACATAGCTTTTAAACAGGCAAAGAATTTTCCTTTTACACCTTGAGCATCTATACATTCTAAAAGTTTGTCATGTCGAACAGAGTCGAAGGCTTTTCTAAAATCTACAAATGCAACATACAATTTTCTGCCTTTTTTTACACAAATATTTCTGAACTGTTGCATACAATGTAAAAGTATGATCAACCGTTGAGTAATTCTTACGAAATCCTGCTTGGGAATCTGAAAGTAAATCATTATCTTCTAGCCATGTATACAGTCTTTTGTTTAGAATAGTTGTGTAACACTTTGAAATAATGCTAAGTAGTGATATTCCTCTGTAGCTATCAACCATTTCAGGATTTCCTTTTTTATATATTGGGATGATAATGGCTTTTAACCATTCCTGCGGAAAAATACCTTGATCAAAAATAGTATTGAACAGTTTTGTCAAAAATAAACATACTTCTTCCCCACCAGCCTGTAGCATTTCAGCAGAAATAGCATCAATTCCACTTGCTTTACCTTTCTTGAGTTTTCTAATTGCTTGGGTGACTTCTACTTCTGTTATGGGCTGGTTTAACTCATGATTATTCTCTTCAGATAGATCAGCTTCAATTACCTTATGGTCTATCTCTTCATTACTAATTTGAACCAGATTTTTAAAATGGTTAAACCACTCTTCCATACTAATATTGTTACCAATTCTCTTTTTCCCACCGCATCCCATGCTTCTTAACTGGTTCCAAAACTGAGAAGAATTATCCATTTCTCTTGCCAAACTTTCTGTTTTTAGTTTCTTGAACTTCTGTCTTTTATCTCTCAGTAAGTGTTTATACCTTTTTCGTGCTTCTACATACAGTAGTCTATCTTCACTCTGTTCTAGACTTTCTAAAACAGCAAAGCTTTTTCCTACTTTCCTTTTTTGCCATCTTACATTCGTTATCAAACCATTCTGATTTTTTCTTCTTATTTTTATGAAGTGTCTTTAACATGCACTGACTAGAAGTTTTCAGACATGCTACAAAAATATCTAAGGCTTGATCTATATCTATATCCAGATTATGTGGCCAGAATCAGTTTGTCTTTGATATCTTTACTTTGCAACATCGCAATGAAATCACTATTGTATTCTTCATTCCATACAATTTTCTCACAAACCAAACTTTCATCTTCAACTACCTCCCAATTTTTATCTGTTGACCTTTTCTTAATCTGTAATTCCAAAACAACTGGAAGATGGTCTGATTCTGTTAAGCTTTCAACAGTAAGGGATACAACATTGACATAGGAAAGCAAATCGTATGATGCAATAAAATAGTCCACTGTACTTGTTCCAGAGGTTGCAATATAAGTACAACTGTCATCAAAGTTTTGTTCACTGAGCCCATTTAAAATAATGCATTCAAACATATTACATAGTTCTAATAATTGCTCACCGAAAAGATTGACCCCACCATCTTGAGATTTTCGCGGGAAGTTGTTGTCATCTGAAACAGTTGTACCTGTTAAGTCAGTATCATCATCACTAAAACTATAATTTCTTGATGCAGTTCTTGCATTTAAGTCACCATTTAGGAGAATATAAAAGTCATTCCTCTTTTCATATAAATCTACTAGGCATTGTTCTAACATTTCCATACCATATATTCCCTCCTGATTTTTCCAGAAAGGGGAATCATTTGGTGGAATATATGAACAAACAAGCATGATTTCCTTGCTTGTAGAAAAAAGTTCTTTATCAATTTTGACAATTATAGTATTTTCAACTTCTAAGTGAACTTGTTCCACAAAATTGACTAAAGATTTCTTAACTAGAACAATGACACCCCCTGAGTATCGCCCTTTCCGAGACAGCTTTTTGGCTTTTGACATGTAGATAATATAGTCACTGAAAATCGGAGAATCAAAATCATTTGCAAGAAAAGTTTCTGTCAAACATACAAAATCATAAGAAAAAAGAAAATTTAAAAAGTGGTCATTTTCTAGCTTTGGTAAGAGGCCATTTACATTGTAGTTTAGAAATTTTACTCGATAGTTATTTACACTATTTACAAGTACATCTGGCTGAGTTGCTGAACTGTTTGCTTGCACTATATCTGTATCATGTTCAACATCATGCATCTG
>CM060322.1:9723561-9726857 GCA_030674155.1 Stramonita haemastoma | reverse complement strand
TTTGGGTGGGGGGTTTCCCCTTGTTTTTTTTTTTTTTTAAAAGGGGGTTTTTTTTTCCTGGGGGTTTTTTTTGGGGGGGGGCGGGGGTTTTTTTGGGGGGGGGGGGGGGGGTTTTGATTTTAGGGGGGGATACGGGGGTTTTTTTGGGGAAAAAAAGGGGGGGAAAGGGGGAGGGGGGGGGGGGGGGGGGGGGGGGGGGAAAAAATGGGGGGGGTTTTGGGGGGGCCCCCGGGACGGGGGGGGGGGCGGGGGGGGGGGGGGGGGACGGGGGGGGGGGAAAAAAAAAAAAAGGGGGTTTGTTTTTTTTGGTCCTTTTTTGGGGGTTTTTTTTTAAAAAAATTTTTTTTCCCCCCCGGGGGGGGCCCCCCCCCCCCCGGGGGGGGGGGGGCCCAAAGGGGGGGCGGGGGGCGGGGGGGGGGGGGGGGCCCCCCCAACCCGTCCCCTTTTTTCCCCCCCCCCGGGTTATTTTTTTCGTTTTTTTTTTTTTTTTGGGGGGGGGGGGTGGGGGGGGTTGGTGTTTTTTGGGGGTGGGGTGGGGGAGGGGGGTTTTTTTTTTTTTTTTTTGGGGGGAAAGGGAAGTTTAAAAAAAAGGGGGGGGGGGATTTTTTTTCAAACCCCCCCCCCCGGGTTTGTTCCCGTTTTTATTTTTTTCCCCTTTCCCCCCCCTTTTTTTAAAAAAACCCCCCGGGGTTTCCCCTTTCCCTTTTCCCAAAAAAAATTTTTTCCCTTTCCCCTTTCCCCCCCTTTTTTTTTTCCCCTTTTTCCCCCCCCTTTTTTCCCCCCCCCTTTTTTCCTTTTTAAATTTTTTTTTTTTTTAAATTTTCCCCCCGGTTTTTATTTTTTAAAAAAATTTTTCCCAAAATTTTTTTTTTTAAGCATGTTTTTTTTTTTTTTTTTTTTTTTTTTTTAAAAAAATTTGGATTGTTTGGTTTTTTGGGAAATTCCCCTTTTGGGTTTTGAAAAATGGGTTTTTTCTTTGCAGGTTTACCTTTTTGGGGTGGTTTTAACCGGGGGGCCCCGTGTTTTTTTTTTCCCTGGAAAGGGGGGGGGGGTTTTTGGGGGTGGGGAAGGGAAAAAAGGGGGGGCCCCGGCCAAAGGCCCCAAATTGGGGGCGAAATTTTCCCTTTTTTTTTGGGGGGTTTTTTTGGGGGTTTTAAAAAAAAGGTTTTTTTTTTTTTTTTTAAAAAAATTTGCCCCCCCTTTTTTTCCCCCCCCCCCCCCTTTTCCTCCCCCCCCCCCCCCCCCCCTTTCCTCCTCTCCGTTTCATCTTTTTGCGTTGCACTCCTCTCAAATTCCCACCCGGGACGCGCTCTTAACTCAGTACACCACTTGCAGCGTGTTTTCCCAACTAGTTGTAAATGGCCCTATGGGATTTATTATATTATTTTTTAAAATTCTATCTTTCTTTTATTTGGGAGATTACCCGAAAAGGGATTTTAAGCACTCAGGTGCTTTTTTTGTTTACTTTCCAGTCCCTGTGTGTTATGCAGTATTGAAAATTTTGTCATTCGTTCCGGCTTGCACACAGTGGCCTACTCTTCCAAAAAGTGGAGCAGGTTTTAACCTGTGTGAAAAGGTGTTCTGCGTGCTTTTTACGCATTTGACCTCGGTTTATAGTCTCATCCGAAGGATTTTGGGGGGGGGGTAGTGTATATGAGAGACAGAGACAGAGACAGACGACTGTGTCCATATATGGGGACTGGATAACTTAGTGGTCAGAGCACTCGCTTTCCCCCAGCCAAGGTAAAGCAGCATCGAGCATGGCTACCAATTGGATGGGTGCTCGCCTTGGCTTCAGTACAGTCCCCCAGTTCACCCAGCTGTAAATAGGTACCTGCCCTCTGTAGGGTCAGGGAAGGTAAAGCAGCAAGGGAGAGGAGATGGGCGCCGCCCTCACTATGCTGGCCCCTGGAGAAGTGAGGTCTCTGATGCCTCGCTCCTCTACGACCACATAGGTTGTGGGACACATTTACCTTTTACTTTTACTTTCTATGCCTTCTCGTACCGGGTGGGGTGTGCATTATAGTTGTGCGTGTCTTCTGCAGTATTTGTAACTTTTAACAAGAGTTCGTCTGCCCGCTGGCCTTATAATTATTAGCCGACACATTCCGTTTTGATAATTATTGCTGTATCGTTTTAAAACTGTACAAAAACATTCTCACAAACGATCCAATCACAAGAAGAATCATTTAACAAAACCAATCAATATTATAATCATAGCGTTGACCTTATAGGAACGAAACATTGGAAGAAGAAAATTAACATAGACATGAATAGAACGTGAAAGAAGAAACAAAACAAATCAAAGCAAAAACAAAACCCAATGGACATGACACAACAAAGAAACAAAACCCACACAAGACATAAAATAAGAATAGAAAACGAATGAAGGAAAAAAGACACCCCCCTCCCCCCGCCCCTCCGTAAAACAACAACAACAACAACACACACACACATACACACACACACACACACACACACTCACACACACACACCACACACACACACACACACACAACACACCACACACACACACACACACACACACACACACACACACACACACCAAACCCCACACAGACAACAATACTACAAGTCAAAGGAAACTAGAAGCCGAAGCCGAAGAGACAGTTGGGTGGGATGGAAGGGGTGATAAGCAGACAGTTGAAGACAAAGACGTAACCTGAAGTTTAATGCAGCCTGACACGACAACCTCCCACCCACCACACCCACCCACCCACCCACCCCCTTTCCCCATCCCCATCAACCGATAAGACCAGACCATGATCGAGGAGATTGGAGACAGACTGCTTGTACAGACAACTCTCTACTCGGGCAGGGCTGGTTGGCTGACTGGCTGGTTGGTTGGTTGGTTGGATGGATGGTTGGTTGGTTTGTTGGCTGGCTGGCTGGTTTGTTGGCTGGCTGGCTGGTTTGTTGGCTGACTGACTGGCTGGTTGGTTTGTTGGCTGGCTGACTGGTTGGTTGGTTTGTTGGCTGGCTCGTTGATTGGCTTGTTGGCTGGCTGGCACTAAAGACGGTTAAAGTCAAAGAAATTCTAACATTTATTCATACATGCTGCAAATTGTATTTATTCACTCATTCATTCACTCGTTTAAACATTCATTCATTCATTCATTTATTCATTCATTCATTCATTCATTCATTCATTCATTCAGAGAGAGAGAGAGAGAGAGAGAGAGAGAGAGAGAGAGAGAGAGAGAGAGAGAGAGAGAGAGAGAGAGAGAGAGAGAGAGAGATCGCGCCTCTGTGAGTGAGTGAGTGTGTGTATGTGT
>CM060322.1:9708561-9711061 GCA_030674155.1 Stramonita haemastoma | reverse complement strand
AGAGGGAGAGAGAGAGGGGGTGGTAGAGAGAGAGAGAGAGGGGGGGGGGGTAGGGAGAGGGACGGAAAGAGGGAGAGAGGGGGAGGGAGAGAGCGGGGGGAGGGGAGAGAGAGGGGGAGGGGAGAGAGAGGGAGTGAGAGGGGGAGAGGAGGGGGAGAGAGAGGAGGTAAGGGGAGAGGGGGGGAGTCAACGGCCAATAGCAAACAACAGACAAGAAAGGACAGAAAGACAATAATGAAATAACAAAAATGTACACACTCAGGGAACTAGAATATGAAATAAACAATTTTATAATGATTATGATAAAAAAGACGCTAATAAGTAAGTAGCAAACGGGAAAACCTATCGAGTTAAGTACGTGAAAACATCATTTCACCATAATCTATCGATAAAATAAGTCATTATTATAAATCAAACCATTTTGGTAAAAGGGAGAAAAAAAATGCAACCACTATCCTCATTATGGGAGAAAAGAAGTACTACCAATAACAAGTTACATTAAACATATATCCAAGACTTTAAAAAAAAAAGCTTAATTTTTTTGGAGAGAGAGAAGACAGAGAGAGACAGAGAGAGCATTTCTTGGCTCTCACTCTGGGATGCGTGCTCACACACACACACTCGCGGCCACGCGCGCACGCACACACACTCACACACACACGCACACACACACGCACGCGTGCGGGCATACACACGCAACACACACGCACATGCGCGCGCACACACACACCTGAATAGACAGACACACAGAATCAAAACCAGGTGAATGGCCATTGTATATATTTTCATCTTCTGCATCGCAACCAAACAGTCCACACTTTTATCTGAGGGAAAACTGACGGTAAACGAAGTATAAAATTTCATCATAGCAAACCCAAAATCAATGCAATGTTGTCCAAAAAAAAAGTACGGAAGAACATTCGTGTCTAAAGATTGCTACTACACTTTTTAAGCATCAGGAAAGTACTGTTTTGTTTTTTAAAAACCATGATTGTGAAGAATATTTTATACGCAAAGTCTCACAATTGGTGAACCAAGGTACATGGGGTGGGATTTGGGGGGGGGGGGGGGGGGGGGGGGGGGGGGGGGGGGGGGGGGGGGGGGGGGCGAGAGGGGGGGGGCGGAATTGCCTAGTGATTGTTTGAGTGTTGCTCTGGCAATCTGAGGGCCCCGGGTTCGAGTCACCACTGAGGCACCTCCCAGTCGAGGGGATTTTCCCCAGAGTTAACATCAGTACTGACTCCACTTCCCATCGGCTGATACTATAAACTGAGGGTCCTGTGTGCAAACGCACGCAGATTATCTTGGGCGCACCTTTCCATCTTCCGTGAGAGTAGGCTGTTGTGAGCGTGGGTGGGAAACGGATGACAAAATTTACCTGGAAGTCGGAATGCGGCTACCGTAATGGTGGATGAGCGGTTATATACGCAAAATCAGGCCATTGATAAAGAAAAGAAAAACGAAATAGAAAAAATAGGTCAAATTTATAAAGAAAATGGTAATGTAGATACGCAGTGACCTCTTTCCGGGGAAAATGAATTTCTTTTCGTAACTTAAGACGATAACATTTTTTCCATATGCGTACAGAAAAGTTTAGTGTCAAAAAATTTGATGCCTGAGAAGGGGGAGATGCGAGAGAATCGCTGAGAAAATGTTTGGTTTTCCAACCTAGAGGATGTCTGGCTATGCACCGTCCTCCTTTTCCTGATGTTTGTTTTCATTCCTTCTTTGATTAAATGAGTTCTAAATGTAGCACGGGGAGGGAGGGAGGGGAGGGAGGGGAGGGAGAGAGAGAGTGAGAGAGAGAGGGGAGAGAGAGGATGGAGGAGAGGGGAGAGAGAGATAAGAGGCAGATTGGAGAGAGGGAGGAGAGAGAGAGAACAAAGGAGAAGTGTTTGAATCGTAATATGTGCCCATCTGGTTGACTCCCGTTTCTTTTTTTCTCAGGGTTTTTTTTTCTCTTTCTTTGTCTTTTCTCCTTTTTTTTTTTCTGCTGTTTTCTTTTCTCTTTTTCTTTCTTTTCTCTGTTCTTTTCTTGTTTCTTTTTCTTTCTTTCTTTTTTTCTTTTTCTTTCTTTTTCTTTTTCTGTATTTATTCATTTCATTGTTTTGCAAACTTATTTCCGTCCACTTCCTGCTTTTTTTCCCACACCCTGAAAATGTTTTAACGATTTTCATATGAACGTAAAGGTTACAATTTTGCTCTTTTTTGGTTGTGTGTGTGTGTGTGTGTGTGTGTGTGTGTGTGTGTGTGTGTGTGTGTGTGTGTGTGTGTGTGTGTGGTGAGAAGAGAGAGGAGGAGAGAGAGAGGAGATGGGGAGAGAGAGAGAGAGAGAGAGAGAGAGAGAGACGTGGGGGGAGAGTTGTTTTTCTTCGGAAGCCAATCTCCAAAACAGTTTGAAATGTGTTGCGGAAAAGAAATTGTCACATGGAAACCGGCTGAGAGATTGGACACTTTGTTTGGAAACCGGTTAGTGTGACATATAGACCTTTCATTGGTC
>CM060322.1:9703561-9706061 GCA_030674155.1 Stramonita haemastoma | reverse complement strand
TGTTTTTTTGTTTGTTTTTTTCTAACTAAACCTGAAAAGTATTTCGGGGTTGAAAGTTGGGGGTAAACGGTACATTGTTAGGAAAGAAAGTAGAGGGTTACTGAGTGTTTTTTTTTAATGTGTCAATCTTTGACATGTGGCAATGTTACTGTTTTCGAAAAAAAAAATGAACGAGTTCAATTCTCCTATTCAAACGTATCTTTTTACCTCTTGAGCACTCCTTTTTTCAGTACACACACAGGTCATGGGTAGATAGAAATGACTCGTTCTCTCACTCGAACAATCAATCAAGAACAAAAATCTCCATTATCTATTCTCTTCCTCGACTGTAGTTTGTTTTTACTTTGAACTTAACTACAATCGAGGAAGAGAAAAGATAATGGAGATTTTGTGTATTTTATTATTGCGTTTTGTTAAGGCGTCAACACATAAATCAGGGCTGCATACACGACTCCCACTCCCCCTCCCCCCCCCTCCACCACCAACCACCATTTAGGTAGCAGCATTCCGACTTCGGGGATGGTGTCTTAATAGTTCAAGTCTGTCCCGAGCCTAAGGCTCATCAGGCCGGTGCTTATCCCGGTTTCTGTGGCGTTAAGCGACTGAGAGTCACAGACTCCCCCCTGGATAGGACGCCAGTCTATCGCAGGGTTAACCCCCAACACAAGGTTGGTACCCCTTTTACACCTGGGTAATAATAGAACACAATAATTATGGGCATGCTGGGTTTTTATTTTATTTTATGTCATCCGTTCCTACCGGCACACAATGACCTACTCTTCCGCTTACTGTTGTTTTTTTTCCCCCATTATCCCCGAAATAAAAGGGAAAAAAAGAAAAGAAAGAACAGAAAAAAAGAATTAAAGGCGAAATGGGTTTTAACGTGTGCACAAGATGTTTTGGGTGCGTTCTTTGCACATGGGGCCTCGGTTTATTGTTTCATCTCGAAGGACTGTTTAGTTGTTAAGCCAATGTATTGCCTGTTGGCGTTCACCCTGACCTAGTGTGTCAAACAGCAGTAGGAGGGGTTCCACTATCAACGCATTATCAGTTTTCTTTTCATCGTTTCCAAGTCAAGGCATTTCTTTCTGCACGTACTGCCTTCTTAGTTCAGCATTGAGTGACAAGACTTATAATATGTGTAGGGTAGCTAGATAGTTGTATGCGGAGTTTTTATGGCTGGAAGAAATTAAGGTTTGGTAGATAGATATTGCCGTAGATCTTAACTGATTTTCTTCCTGTCGTCTTTTTTCATTAAAAAATTGTTTTATGTTTTTCTCTCCTTTTCTCCTTTTTTTTCTCTCTCTAATTTTCATTATTTCTCTGTCTGTCTCTCTGAGTGTCTGACTGTCTGTCTGCTAAACACATACACGCACGCACACACACACGTACGCACGCACGCACGCACGCACACACGTACGTACACACACACACACGTACACGCACGCACGCACGCACGCACGCACACACACACTCTTTCTCACTCAGTCACTCACTGACTAACATCGTGTGTGTGTGTGTGTGTGTGTGTGTGTGTGTGTGTGCGCGTACGTGCGTGTGTGTGTGTGTGTGCGCGTACGTGCGTGCGTGTGTATGTGTGTGTGTGTGAGCGGTGGGGGGGGCCTGTTTAGAGCGTGAGTGTAATGACGACGATAATGATGTTGTTGTTGTTGATGATAATGATGATGATGTTGGTGATGATGGTGATGATGATGATGTAGGTGATGATGATGCTGATACTACACTACAGAAAGAATAATGATTCAAAAAAATAATAATCCTTACAGCAAAAACGGGGACAGAACAGCAAGAACACAGCGTGAGACCCTACCGCGCCCCACCCCTGCATCCATCTGGAAAATATTATTTGAACTGCACAAATACCCCCCCCCCTATCCCCATACTCCCCAACCTCACCCCCACCCCCACCCCCATCGTTCCCCTCCCCCTCTCTTTCTCTTCACTTTTTCTATTATGGAAGTATAGGGTCCCACGCATATTGAAGTAACAAGTGGAGTATGCAATAACACAAGAGATGAAGAGATAATTATGTTCAGGTCTGTTTTTTTTCTTCTGGGTAGTATGGACGGTGTAGTGAGTCAGCTTGGGTCCTTGTGGATGGTGCATGTTAGACGTCTCGGGTGTCATGTTCTTTTAACTGCTCCCGTGTGAGCTGTATCGTTTATGATAATGTGTGTGTGTGTGGGGGGGGGGGGGGGGGGTGGGGTGGTGTGTGTGTGGTGTAGTGTGTGTGTGGTGTGTGTTGTTGTTGTGTTGTGATGTGTGTGTGTGTGTGTACAGTTACATATTATACTCTTACTCTCTCTCTCTCTCTCTCTCTCTCTCTCTCTCTCTCTCTCTCTCTCTCTCTCTCTCTCTCTCTCTCTCTCTCTCTCTCTCTCTCTCTCTCTCTCTTTCACACACACACACACACACACACACTTACAGACACACACACACACACACTCTTTCACACACACACACATTCTTACACACACAC
>CM060322.1:9656061-9696061 GCA_030674155.1 Stramonita haemastoma | reverse complement strand
TCTATCTATCTATCTACCTACCTACCTACCTACCTACCTACCTACCTACCTACCTGCCTGCCTGCCTGCCTGCCTGCCTGCCTACCTACCTACCTACCTACCTACCTACCTATCTAATCCATCCATCCATCCATCCATCCATCCATCCATCCACCCATCCATCCATCCATCCATCCATCCATCCATCCATCCATCCATCCATCCATCCATCCACCCACCCACCCACCCATCCCTTAGTCTGGCGACCGTGGGGGCACACACCCCTGAAAAATTTGACCGGTCACTAACTATCATCATCTTTAAAAAGAGAGAGAGATACAGACAGACAGACAGACAGACAGACAGACAGACAGAGATAAATATTTGACCCACATCTTCGTTTTCCCCCAGACGACTGTTACGTGGGCACGGGGCAGTGGTACAACGGCACGGTGAACGTGACCAGCTCGGGGGTGGCCTGTCAGGCCTGGACGGACAACTACCCCCAGCAGCACGAGCGGTCCCCCCTGGTGTTCCCCGAGCTGGTGGGGGCGGAGAACCACTGCCGCAACCCCGGCTCTGAGGAGGGCAGACCCTGGTGCTACACCACAGTGCTGGAGAAACGCTGGGAGTTCTGCGACATTCCCAATGTGTGGTGAGTGCGGTTGATTTCTTTCTTCCTTCCTTTCTTTCTTTCTTTCTTTCTTTCTTTCTTTCTTTCTTTCTTTCTTTCTTTCTTTCTTTCTCTCTTTCTTTCTTTCTTTCCGTCTTTCTTTTTACGCTGGGAGTTCTGCGACATTCCCAAGTGTGGTGAGTGCAGTTGATTTCTTTTCTTTCTTTCTTTCTTTCTTTCTTTCTTTCTTTCTTTCTTTCTTTCTTTCTTTCTTTCTTTCTTTCTTTCTTTCTTTCTTTCTTTCTTTATACGCTGGGAGTTCTGCGACATTCCCAAGTGTGGTGAGTGCGGTTGTGGGTTTTACAAGTCGAGTCAAGTCAAAATGATCTTTATTGAGGGTAAAAGATTAAGTTTACACAACTTTTTTTTCATCCTGCCCTCACAAAAAAGTTATGAAAATTGACTTCTAAAAACATTCAAAGACAAATATCAACCTTTTTACAGAAGAAAACAAGGATTCTGGTTGTTGCTTAGGTGATCTTGTATGTGGTGTGGTTGTGGTGTGTAGTGTGCAGTTCTGGTAGAATGTAGCTTGAAGATGTTATTGCTGTTGATATGGATGTTGTTTTCGTTGTTGTTGTTGTTACTGCTGTTTTTATGACATGTGAGTAAGATTCGTTATGCTCAGGTTTTTGCAGTGCTGTACCTTTGAAGTAATCATAAAGCACACAATTTCTGGACTCTGCAAGATGTTAAAAGCAGCTGGAAAAAAAGAGCAAAAGATAAAGAACAAATTATCCCAAACAAAAAGAAAAACAAAACTCCAAACAAATTATTGGTTGACTTAAGGTTTTGAATAATCGATTACCACATATGAATGTTTGTCATTCACAAAACGGAATGATCAGGTCACAGGATGCAGCCACCTTCATGGTGGGGAAAAAACGGTGGCATATGCAAAAATCTCACCATTGGTGGACCTTAGAACTGTTGGCAAGGAACCATCGATCGATCTATCTATCTCTTAGTCTGGCGACCGTGGGGGCACCTCTGAAGACTTGACAACCAGTTTCCTCCATTCCTCTCTCTTTTCTGTCTTTCTCAAAGTTTTGTTGAGTTTTAGGCCTGTCCATTCGCTGATGTTGTCTTCCCATCTCTTCCTTGGTCTGCCTCTTTTTCTTCATCCTTGGACAGTGCCTTGCAGGCAAGGAACAACAAAAGAAAAAGTCCATGTTATATTGGCTATTCAGATATTGTGTGAACAGCAAGCTAGGGTATTACGTTCTGCATTGTGGAGTCTGTGATTTTCATTGGGGGGGGGGAGCTTTTCACAATGCTGAAGGCCCTGGCATAACCCCTCTGGTAAGGTAGGCTATAAAGGATAAAAAATGAAACCAAATTAGAAAGACATAACCAATACATGGGTGACTGTTTGCGCGCCTTTGCTTCAGCACAGTCCTCCCTGTTCACCCGGCTGTAAATGGGTACCTGCTCTCTTGAGGGTCAGGGAAGGTAAAGCAGCGAGGGAGAGGAGATGGGCGCCGCCCTCAATACGCTGGCCCCTAGAGAAGCTGCGGTCTCTGACACCTCTCTCCCCTACGACCACACAGGTTATGGGACACGTTTACCTTTACCTTACCTTGACCAACACAGTCACGAACTTCTGTCTGATTTCAGGCACGGCCAACACGACGCAGGCAGGGTCCAGTCAGCAGGAGGACTCTCCACAGTTCAGCCTGGTGGCCATCATCATCATCTCCGTCGTTTCTGCTGTGGGCGTCATCATCATCGCGCTGTTCGTCGCTCTCCTCGTCAGCTTACTGCGCCGTCGTCGTAGCGGTCATCTAGGCTACAAAGCCGCGGCCAAAGACGAAATGGACGCCGCCATTGCCCAGCTGCCGGACAATGCCGCCTACCACCAGGTCAGGACAACTGGCAAGCTGAACCCCAAGCTAGAGGGCTACGAATTCCCCAGAAACGACATCGTGTTTCTACGAGATATAGGCCAGGGTGCTTTTGGCCGTGTGTTCAAAGCCAAGGTACCAGGTTCGAACTCGGGCTGTGGCCGAATCAAGGCCGGTGAATCGGCGCTGATAGCGGTGAAGATGCTGAAAGAGGACGCTTCTGAAGATCTGCAGCTGGACTTTGAGCGCGAAGCGTCGCTGATGGCTGACTTCGACCACCCCAACATCGTGCGGCTGTTAGGGGTGTGCGCGGTGGGGAAGCCCATGTGTCTGCTCTTCGAGTTCATGAGCAAGGGCGACCTGAACGAGTTCCTCAGGCTGTGCAGCCCTGAACATTTCAGCCTGAGAATTCCTCGCTCACGCAACCACACCGTGGACCTGGAAGACGGGCTACGCGTGGAGGTAGAGGAGGAGGAGGAGGAGGAGGAAGAGACAGGGAGGGGGGAGGGGGAGGGTGGGGAGGAGTCCCCAGCGCGGCTGAGCACCTGTGAGCAGCTGTACATGGCGCAGCAGGTGGCAGGGGGCATGGCCTACCTGGCTCACAGGGGCTACGTGCACCGCGACCTGGCCACCAGGAACTGCCTGGTGGGGCACGACCTGGTGGTCAAGATCTCGGACTTTGGCCTGGCGCGCAGCGTGCACAGCGTGGACTATTACCGCGGCAGCGAGCACGACGCCATCCCCATCCGCTGGATGCCGCTGGAGGCCATCCTCTACAACAAGTTTTCCACACAGTCGGACGTCTGGTCCTTTGGCGTGGTGCTGTGGGAGATCTTCGCCTTCGCGCTGCAGCCGTACTATGGTCTGACTCACGATGAGGTGGTGCGCTACATCAAGGAGGGTAAGGTGCTGGCTCAGCCAGACCGGACCCCTCAGCCCCTCTACGACCTCATGAAGCAGTGCTGGCACCGCCGCCCCACCTCGCGCCCTTCCTTCCACACCTTGCACAAAACGCTGGAGAACATGCACGCCAAGTGCGAGAAGAGTGAGGTGAAGTTGAAAGAGGTGGTATGACAAGTGTTAGGAAAAAACAACAACCCAATTATATATATAAAAAAACCCATGAAAAACCAATCTGTGCAAGTGATGGTGTGATTGAGGATGTGATGTGCAATGAAGAAGCATGAGCACAGAGAGACATATGTGTGAGTTTGCTGGTCGAATAGGATGTATAGCTGCTGGTTTTTTTTGTTTTTTTTTTAGTGCGGTGGTAAAATGCACAATGACTTGCTTTTGTGTGTGTGCGTGTGTGTGTGTGTGTGTGTGTGTCTACATCGACACGTTTTGTCTGTGACTTAATGCACTGTTTTGACTACCTGTATTGTTATGTATATGTATATATTTTGTATTTTAATCATGAATTTTAGCCTTTTATGGGCTCTGACTACTTAAGTAATTCATGGTTATTATGTTCACTGCTTTACAAGGAGAGAGATTGAGTTTGATAATTTTAATGGTATATATTCACATGCCAAAGCAAATGTTTAAAAGGACTTTCTAAAAAGTATATCTTATTAACAATTTTAAATTCATTAGAAGAAAAAAAAAACTGTCTTTACTTTATGTCTGCATTACTAGAGCTCAAATGAACAGATAGTTGAAGTATCCATTTTTAAGAAACTCTCAATGAAACTTTTAAAAGGCAAACACTTTCTCTACCATGATGGTATTAAAAAAAACAACAGTAGAGAATTCAGAACATACAGTGCTATCTAATACAAAATGTTAACTGATATAACAATACTTTCTTTTCAAATATAAAAAAAGTAAAGGGAAGGACGAAAGTAAGAAAGGAAAGATCAGAATTAAATCCCTTCCACCTGTAGAAGATGACAGCATTGTTCACTGACCTCCATTCTGGCTAATGGTAAAAAGAAAACATAATGCAAGTCTTCTTCTCTTCATCTAGTCAAATCAAATCACAATGCATGCAACTTTCAGATTTTCTGTAAAAGGTGATTTAGTTTAAAGAGATAAAACTGGAGTAGGGGCCCAGGTGTTAAGCTGGGGAGGGGGGAGGGGGGGGAAGGAATGGAACAGGATCTGAACTGAAGTTGTGTATACATACACACCGTCTATGGATGCCTTAAAATTGAAGGTGCCTTGATCACAGTTACTAGTATGAAATAAGACCAGTGCCTTTTGTCAGGACATACCTCCAAAAAAACTCGAAGCTGCTAGGGGGGACTGATTAATACTAATAGTAATACTCCTTGTTGATAATGATTTTGGTGAGAACATGCCCTGTAGTCTCTGGGGAAGCACTGATCAAAGCCATGTGGAGAGTGAAAACGTTTGACTATTGGTCAGACTCTCACGCTCCCTTATGGCTTAGATGGATTGATGGACGAAAAGCAAGTTGCGTTGCTTATTCAAGGTACATGTATACTTTGTGGAATGAGAAACTAAACTTTGACTTTGACTTACGTGTAGGATCAGAAAAAGGCTTTTCCTTCCACCCAAAAAATGATATGTTGTCCAACAGTCTGGAACTCTTATGCTCTTTTTTTTCTCTCTTTTATTCTTTTATATCGAGGATAATGGAATAAGCACATATGTGCTTTTTCACATCCAGTCCCTGTGTGTATGCAGTTTTGTAAAAGTCATCTGTTCCCACTGGCACACAATGGCCTACTCTTTTGAGAAGTGGAACAGGATTTAACGTGTGTGCAAGATGCTCTGCTGTCAGGAAGGGATGGACATTTTAGAACAGTCAGAGGCTTTGAGAGGAAAATATTTGGGACAAGTCATTAAAGCATAGGGCAGATTTAGAACATGCATGTGAAAATACATGCAAACAAGGTATGGTTTCTCAGTCTGTCAATAACGCAAACATTTTCACACTTTATGGAAAACCAGTCTGAAAGTCCAATCCATCCATAGTGTTGTTGTTGTCACTTTCATTATTTTTTAACCGTTATTTGTTCGGGTACGCTAGAAATCACTATGTCTGATATATATATGTCTGTTTTGTCCTCATATGGGCTGCTGTCCAGTGATTCTTGTTTATAAATTCCTGATTTTTCCAGTTCGTTAGATGTTACTGCCTCCTCTGTTCCCAATTCTTTCCAAAGTTTTTTTTTTTTTAATACTCTGTGTGTGTGTGTTCAATTTCTTTTAACGTCTTTTCACAAATTGTGATATTAGACGGAAATGTGGGAGAGAGAGAGACAAAGACAAAGAAAGACAGAGGGGGAAGGGTGTGTGAATGTCAGGGGAAGAGGGCGTAGTTGGTAATGTATGGAAGATGGAATTTCAGAGGATCAATAGGGCCTACACGGGGATTGATAAAAAAAAAAATTAAAAAAAAAAACCTTAACATTACGTGTGTGTGTGTGTGTGTGTGTGTGTGTGTGTGTGTGTGTGTGTGTGTGTGTGTGTGTGTGTGTGTGTGTGCATTTCACATTTTCAGGCTGAGATTTGAAGTTGCTGAGGTTCCTATTATTTTCATTTCATTTTTTTTTTTTTTAGATAACAATTAGTGCATACCTCTATCTCTTCTTCCCTTCAAAGGAAAAGCGCACACTATTACATCCTCACACCCCTTCCCCCTCCATTTAACCAACCAACCCTAATAAATTTAACATAAGACATAGATGTGTGTGTGTGTGTGTATGTGTGTGTGTGTGAGAGTGTGTATGTGTGTGAGTGTGTGCGCGTGCATACATGCATGCATGCCAACATGCCAGCATGCATGTGTGCATGCATTTTTTGAGTGTGTGATATCACAGTAATGAGAAATATTGAAGGGTACTAGGAGTGAAATATGGAGAGAAACAGTGTTTTGATGGCGTCATGTACGAGTATTCCACCCTAATGTCTCTATGTCACACACGCATACACACACACACACGCATGCACGCACGCAAGCACACACACACACACACACACACACACACACACACACACACACACACACACACACACACACACACACACACACACACACACCACACAACACACACACACACACACAGAGGGAATAGATCAGTATCAATATTCAGAATGCCTGGTTGCTGAGAGTAGGGATTTTTTGTTTTTTTTTTTCAAATTGAAAGACAGAACCAGTATACCACGAATCTCATTACAGTTTTTTTGAGGCCTCATTACTTTGTTCATATTTGCAGAAAATGTTTTCTTGTTTGTATTGTTCATGCAATAGCATTATTCCTGACAAGTGCACTATTGTACATTTGTTAAAGGAAAACTCTACTTTGAAAAAAGCTTTTTCTTCTTTTTTTTTTTTTTTACACTCGTCCCATTGTTTTTTTTTCCCCTCCAGAATATATATATATATATATATATATATATATATATATATATATATATATATATATATATATATATATATATATATATATAAAATTCCTTTTTACTATAGTAAATCCAGTTTCTTGGTTTATGCTTGGAATTTTGATTTTTTTTTGGTTTCTCTCTTTATTTCAGCTTTCAGTACTAACCTCAAATTATCTGAAATAGCCTTTATTTATTTATCTGGGGCAATGTGTGTGTGTGTGCGCGTGCATGTGCACGTGCGTGTATCCTGTATGCGTGTATGCATGTTTCTTGGGGAGGGAGGGGTGGATGGTAGAAAAATCAATGGAGGTAGTAGGAAAAATAGGGAATTTTCATGTCATGTTAGACATCAGTTTGACTAAAATTGCGGGCACCTTTGAAAATACAGAGCCCACCAACTCTGACTGAGGCTGATTCAACAACAGCGTGTATTGTACTCATTCACAGAGAGAGACAGAGACAGAGACAGAGAGAGACAGAGAGAGACAGAGAGAGAGAGAGAGAGTAGTCACTGAATATCAAGAAAGAGTGATATGCACTGTATATATATACAGCCTTGTTAACTTTTAAAATGCATGTGGAATTATGTGCTGATTCATGATATTATGATCTATATAATTATATATGTTGAAACATCTCTCTCTCTCTCTCTCTCTCTCTCTCTCTCTCTCTCTCTCTCTCTCTCTCTCTCTCTCTCTCTCCCCCCATGTTTTTTATGTGATAGCTTTTTCCCATCTTCCAATCTTACTCAATGTTGGGGACCATAGAAACCTGATGCTTGACCAATGTCTGTTGTGTCAGTTTACTTGTGAATATATATACTTTTCTTGCGCTTTTTTCTGCTCTTTTGTCTTCCATTTTACTGCTGTAGTAGTTGTTACATTTACACATACCTACTATCCCCTTGCTGACTTTTTGAGGGGAACATGAAAATATTTTAGTGGGGATGTTTGAAAGTTGAGCTAAAGATAATACAGAGAGGCTATGGGTTATACACACAGACTGCCTGGGTGTGTGTCAACAAGTTCAATGCTGTTTTCATGTAGTGATGTGGACGAATCAAAACAGATGCTGTGGTAAACACAAAATGCATTTGTGTGAGTTTACAAATACAGGGCTGTTTACATATGTAGTGATGTGGATGAATCAAAACAGATGCTGTGGTACATGTAACATGCCTGGGTGTGAGTTTACAGATATAGTGCTGTTTTCATGTAGTGATGTGGAAGAATCAAAACAGAGAGGCTATGATGGTACACACAACATCATGCCTGGGTTTGAGTTTACAAGTACAATGCTGTCTTCATGTAGTGATGTTGAAGATTCGTCCATTACGAAAATTTAAAACCAACAGAGCACGCTGTGGCAAAGCAACCATGATGATAACTGACAACTGATCTCAGATGTGCAAGAAATTGAAAAAATATTCCTCACACACTTTGGTTCTTCTTCTTTGTCAAATGCTCAGACAGCAACTATTTTCTGTTTTATGAGCAAAAATGTGTCACACTGCTGTTAAACGCCTGACAAGTTAGCCCCAGCACATCCATCTTTGGCATAGAAGAGAATTGTTATGTTGTAAGTCTTTCTGGATATAAAAGGCAGGAAAATGGACCAAGGAGGCAGAAAATAGATGAGAATGAGGAGACTGAACAGGACAAAAGGGAACAAGGTAGAAACAAAGAGATTGATAGAAAAGAGGAAATTTCTAACACAGAGTTTCCAGAATGTGGAAATGCTATTTATACTGGCAGGCCCCTGGCATGTTCATGGGGGAACATACTTTGGTTGAATCACTTAAACAATTTTTTTGATTAAACCAACTGATAAATGCATCTCTAAAAAAATTTGTTTCGACTTGATTACCACATGTTGAAAAAAAAAAAGATCAAGACTGTTAGGTTGGTGACTTCTTACAGGTATTGCTGCAATGTCAATGCTATTCAAAAAGAGACACAAAGAGACTGGCTGAACTGAAACACAAACAACAGTAGAACACTCACAGTGATTTAGATTAGTCATAAACAGTGTACAGACTCTGGGGATTTTTTTGGTTCTTATTAAAAAAAAAAAGAAATATATTCTGCCAGACCTGAAGAAGAAACTGTAGATTGGAGGAATATATATATATATATATATATATATATATATATGAATGAATTCCAATGAAAGCAGACGGGTAAGTCTGTGTATTTTCTTTGTTTCCTTTTCACTTTAGTGAAGGAAGTTGGGGATTCACATTTCAACAGGTGTGCGTCACATTCTTTCATTATCAGCTGTCTGGGTCATTGTGTACACACTGGCCATTGTTTTCTACCTCTTCATATAGATATATAGATCTATGTTTTTTTGTTGATGTTGTTGACATTCTTTTCTGTGTTTTTCACTATGTTGAATGGAAGCAGATTTCATGAATACAACACTGAAATCCTGATTTTTTTCTTTTATTATTATCATTTTTGATAAGTGTGTGTATACAAGAGAGAGAGAGAGAGAGAGAGAGAGAGAGAGAGAGAGAGAGAGAGAGAGAGAGAGTTGTTTCTAGTAAAACTTTATTGTTGCTCTTTACAGTTTTTAATTCTGTGTTCAGTCATTATACATACTATTGTCAGTGATCTGTTCTCAAATTTAAAATGTTTCGTGTATTTCATGTTCAGAATATACCGTGAATGCCTTGAATGTGTGTGTGTGTGTGTGTGTGTGTGTGTGTGCGCGCGCGTGTTCGTGCATGCTTGTGTGTGTGTGTGCATGCATGTACATGTGTATGTGTGTGTGTGTGTGTGTGTGTGTGTGTGTGCATGTGTGCGTTTACCAGCATTTCTTGATAACTTATCTGAGCAGCTAAACAGAATCATTCATTGTAGGAAACTTCATGGATGACTTGCACTAATGTCAGCACAGGCACTGTTGTACATCCTTCGGATGAGGCTATAAACCGAGGCCCCGTGTGCGAATGCACGCAGAACATCTTGTGCACACATAAAATCCTGTTCCGCTTTTTGTAAGAGTATGCCAATGTGGGAACAGATGACAAGATCTACAAAACTGCATACACACAGGGACTGGATATAAAAAAGCACATGAGTGTTTATCCCATTATCATCAATATAAAAGAATGAATGAATAAAATAGATAGTTACTCAGAGCAGCAGTGCAGGGCCTTCTGTTCTGAGTGGTCTTACAGCTGCTGAATGCTGATGGGTGCTTGTTTACTGCTTGTTCTAGTATGGAGATAGTTTTGTGAATTTTTAAAACTTTAAAACAAACTTTTGAGTAGCTGTATAGGGCACAGTCTGGGCGAGTGGGTTATGATTTGCGAAGCAGAGAAGATGTTAAAGATCTGAGAGGGTGAAAAAGGTTTATACAACTTCATAACAAAAAATAGGTACAGGCACATTATAAAATTATGTGAATAATTTTAGGTCAAGGTTGTTTTTTTTTCTATCTGTAGTCTTTTTCTAGGGCTTGCTTTTATATATATAATATATATATATATATATATATATATATATATATATATATATATATATATATATATATATATATATATTAAGAGGGTGGGGATGAGGGTCTGGTGGTATTGGACAGGACTATTCAGATAAACATTTCTTACTCTATGCATGATTGGTGTGTGTGTGTGTGTGTGTGTGTTTGCACATGTGTCTGTGTGCATACATGTGTGTGTATCATGTGCATGTGTGTGTTTATACATATGTCTGTTCACACACATGTGTGAGTACAAACATGTGTGTATGTATGTGCATACGTGTATGTGTGCACTGCACGTATGTGTGTGTGTGCATGTCTTTTCACAGGAGAATGACAAAAACTGAGCACGTGAATTGAATCAATGTACAGTATTGGTTGTCACTGAACTCTGACTGTAAATATACTACTGCATGTGAAAGAGCAACTGGAGTGCTGAGAGGAGTGAAGATGGAAGGCCATTATTAAATAATGTGATGTATAAACACCAGTGTGTTAGTTCATCTGATGATGGCAAAATGGTGTGTGTGTGTGTGTGTGTGTGTGTGTGTGTGTGTGTGTGTGTGTGTGTGTGTGTGTGTGTGTGTGTGTGTGAGAGAGAGAGAGAGAGAGAGGGAGAGAAAGAGAGAGAGGGAGAGAAAGAGAGAGAGAGGGAGAGAGACAGACAGACAGACAGACAGACAGAAAGAAACAGAGAGACAGAGAGAGAGAAGTATGTACATGTGTATGTTTCAGTGCAAGCATATATATAGATGTGCACATGCATCTGCTTCTTTTATCTACTGTGAAATTTCTGAAAGTCTGATTTTCTTTGATCAAACAGTGAGTCTGATCCCAAAATAACTTTTCTTAAGTTCCAGACATCTGAAGCCAAACACAGTCAAACATGCATACAAATCTACTCACACAACTCACACACACACACACATGCACACCACAGACAGATACTGAGACAGACAGATACTGAGACAGACAGACAGACAGACAGACAGACAGACAGACAGACAGACAGACAGACACACACACACACACACACACACACACACACACACACACACACACTCACACACACACAAATTCAAAAGCATTTGGCTTTCATTTTTGTATTTAACTGATTCAAAAAAAGTCTGATCATGAAACAAAAACATTCTCTGATCAAGATATGATTCTATATTTTCACTTAAAGTCCCAACATAGACAAGCCCATCGACAAAATATTATATATATACATAAAAAATGGGCACAACAGATTCAAACACACACAAAAAGGCAGCAGTATTTTGCTAATTTTGCACACACACAAAAAAATCAGAAAAAATGTTTGGATGATTGTTATGTGATACAGTACTTAAAAATTTTTTTTTAATGTTAACCAGACTAGAGGCTAAAGTAAAATGCAAAAAAAAACCCCAAACCATTTCACTGCGTGAATGTGCTTTGCACTGTGTAAATATGTAGATGAGCATTCAAATACTGCTTTACCTTGCAGGCAACAGTGAGAATAACTATGAAAAATTCACTGATGAAAACAAACCAAGACAAGAAGAGGTAAAGCCTTTACATCTAATTCCCCATGATCGACTCGACTTCTCCCTGAACTTCTTCAGGAGTTCAGACATTGCAGTACATTTTTCAGGCAGTGTGTCATGGACATGCTGCACCTCCTGGAGCTCATTTCTTGTGATTATCTCAGCAAAACCCCCCCCCCCACCAAAAACAAATCATAGGAAATAACTCCTCACCCACCCCCTCCCCCAAAATTATACAAGTTTGGCTAATCTACTTACCATGGTCAAAGAACATATTCATTACTGTCTGCATGCTTCAATGTGGTCACTTTACCAGCTACCATCAACAAGATCAATATTAAGTCTTGTCATTTGGCTTTAGGCTTATAAAACCAAAAGAGGACCCCCCCCCCCCCCCAACCCCCCTCCTTTCACCCCCCATTTCTTTATGTTATAAAGTGACACAGTCTATGTACAATCTTTTCCTATTCTGACAATTTCTTCTTTTTTGGGGTATTCTCCCCCCCCCCCCCCCCCCCCCCCCCCCCCTAGTATTTCATATCAAGAATGATGAGACTGCTTTATCACCTCATTACCCCCAAAAAGGCCGGTCTTTGGTCTCTCAGAATCTATTAAAAACCCAACAACAATAATGATAATAATAACCTTAGTTCCACCTGTAGTCTGTCTCAATCTTTCACTACAGTACCATTCCCCAAACCAAGTCACAGCCATGTCGTTGCATAATTCAAACAATAACCTCGCTCTCCAATGACACAGACAACCTTCACACACAGCTCATACCCCCAGAGATTTCAATCCTCAAATTCTCTTACAGGAAAGTTAATACTGTACACTGTTGCTCCATCCAACAAACAGTGAAATCTGCATTACAGCTATTCACAAATTTACATTCTCTGAACTTTCAAACAAACAAACCAATACGCTCAATTCTTAAGGACATTTTATCACCAAAAATCGTCAAACTCTTCAACACGAGACGAAGTCCTGTGTACCCTCATTCACACCCCAAAAAATCATTCAAGCACCAGATTCTTCCACGATAAACAGAAAATAACCATTCTCTTTTGCGTAACTTGTTTACATATCCGCTTCTGCAGGTAAATCAAAAAATAATATCACAACATTCTGCAGTCAAGTCACTCAAACCACCAAACTGTGTCCAGAACACACCTACTCCATCAACCCCTACACTCACTCTGATAACCATGGACTAATCCTCAAATTCCTCAATGACGAATTCCTCCTCCTCCACTTCCACAGGGGCCATTGTGACAGTGGACTGACTGCTGGGCAGATCCTCCTCCTCCCCCAGGTCCTCAGGTTTCTGGAGGGAGGAGGAGGAGGTGGGGGGGTTGACCTGGGCCTGACCCCTGACTGAGGAAGAAGAGGAGGGTGGGGGGCGTTGTGATGCATCTTCCTCCTCCTTTTCGTCATTGTCATCGTCATCCATGGCTGCTTTTTCTTCAATCTTCTCCAAACCTGACCTAAAGGACAAAAAAAAAAAGAAATTAAAAAAAAAGAACAGACCTGAAGTCAGATTGCAGCTACCTAAATGGTTGGGTGAAAACAGTTGCTTAATTAAACCAAAAATCTTCCCACTGGTGAACCTCGGAGCTCCAGCTGAAGAACAAAAAAGCAACAAAAAAACAAATGAACAAAAACAACATAAAATTCTATGGCAGCTTCCTCCTGTCTTATGTGAAGGACCAAAACAAAAATCAATCAAAATAAGATAATACAAAAGATGTCGCAGCCATATTGCTTTACCATCCCCTTACTCCCAGACAGTACAGAAACTGTGTTAACCCCCTTAAAAAAAATTCATCAGGTACGTTAATCATTTTATCAATGTCTAAATCACAAAAAGAAGAAGAAAAAAATGTCTTTACTTCATAGTCTGAATCATCCAGCTCTCAACATTTCTTGGCAATAAGTATATGATACTATATGACAAAAACAGTAGGCAGACTTACTTATTTAGACAGATGTGTATCACACACTTACCTGAGAACATAGGCGGATCTTGAAAACTGACAAAGGTTTTGTACAAAGGCAAACTGGCCTGCACAAAGAAGCACAAATATGAATCAAACTCAGCTTTTCACAGAAACTCTGCTGAACAATGGCTGCATGCTAACAAATAAACTAACATACAAAAACCAACCAACTACCCAACAACATATAAAGCAGACTTCAGTATGAAATGGAAATATAATGACATACAAAAAATGACAGAGGCCTTTGAAAAATTGCAAAATAAAAAGCCACTTGCACAAAACAACATAAAGTAACAGACAAAAACAAGAGAGAGGGAGACTGAGACAGAGACAGAGAGACAGAGAAAGAGAAAGAGAGAGAGGGGGGAGGGAGGGAGGGAGAAAAAGAAAGAGAGAGAGAGAGAGAGAGTGAAAGAGAATGAGAGAGAGAGACAGAGAAAATGAGAGAGACAGAAACAGAGAAAAAGACAGAAACAGAAAGAAAAGCAGAGGAAGACAGAGTTAGAGAGAGAGATCTCAGAAGAGAAAATGAAACCCAATCTGTCCAAGAATGGCAAAAAACCCTTTGCCTAATTATCTTTAAGCAACACCAGTAACAAAAAGCCCCAAAACAAAAACAAAAAAAAAACCCCAATTGAAAAAAGGGGATCTCTTACACACACTCCACACACGCGCGCGCACGCATACACACACAGAGTAGTTACACACATCCTTCCTAAACAGACTGAGATAGTATAGATCTCAAAATGTGACGCTCCACCACATAAGGACTCGCATTGCACCAGAGGCAAATTTTTAGTTATTGACATGTTATTAATCTGCAATAAAATGATTATACAATACAAAAAAAACAGATAGAAAAGTAGACAATTCTATGAAAAGTTATTACCAGTTGAAATGATAGACTGCAGGAAATGACAAAATGAGAAACTGACAAGTTAAACATCATAACAGGTGGTCAGAACGAGAGCTTGGGTATTTCTAAAACACGCTTAAAAGCAAAAGTATTCAACATTATCAACTGATATTTCATTCCAAGGCAGAACAATGACTATAGTCTTATAATCGATCAAAATCTCAAAAATCAACAACCTGACCCCCAGCTGCCTAAAATGGCTCCTAGCGGGAAAAGTGGGTCAGGTGCTAAGCGACTCATTTCGTGGTGGAGCGTCACAAATACACAAAGATGTAACTTTTTGCATCAATCAGTCACCTGGATCATGCAAGGTGGGGTTGATGAGGTTGATGTAGGGCACAAGTTCTGTCAGCAGCACCTCTGGCTCCCAGTGATAGCCTGCATACATTACAAACTGTGGTCAGCTCACAAAAACAGGCATGTATGGACATAGCAACCGTCCATGGCCTCACACAACATTCTAATGATCAAATAAGTGTAAGGGATTTTTTTGTTATTTTTTCTCCTTGTGTGACAGGAATCAGAGAGAATAATGGAAAGGCAAGTGTGTGTGTGTGTGTATATGTGCGTGTGTGCACGTGTGTGTGTGCGTATATGTGCGTGTGTGCACGTGTGTGTGTGCTCACGCGTGTGAGTGTGTGTGTGTGTGTGTGTGTGTGTGTGTGTGTGTATGTGTGTGTGTGTGTATATTTGTGTGTGGATAGATCACTAAAAATCACTAATCATAATGCACTGCCACAATTGGGAAAAACTGCATAGAAAAATACTCACCTCTAAACAACTGCATGGCTGTGGATTTGCTTTCTTGACTCTGAAAAAATAAACAACAAAAACCTCCAAGTCAAACACAAATACCAAAAAAAAACCCCAACAAAAAGAAAACAGAAAAAAAAACGAACGCAAAGAAAAGAACAAAAATCTCACACACACAAAATCACCACCACCAGCACCATCACCACTGTGATGCTTACTTGAACATGTATACATGCTTGTACACACACACACACACACACACACACACACACACACACACACACACACACACAAAACAAACACATACACACACTCACACACACAAAACAAACACACAACACACACAAACACAACACACACACACATTCACACACACACAAACACACAAGGACATCCATCCTCCCACTCACCCACCCACCCACTCACGCACGCACACACACACACACACAACACGCACACACACACACACACACACACACACACACACAACACACACACACACACATACACATACACATACACAGGGACACCCATCCACCCACTCACCCACCCACACACACACACACACACACACATACACACACACACACACACACACAGGAACATCCATCAACCCATCCACCCACCCACACCCACATTCACACACAAACACAAAGGGACACCCACCCACAAACACACATCCACCAACGCCAACACACACACACCCCCACATACACACACCAATCAACCCCTGACACTCTCTAAACCCACCACTACACACAGTTCGAACCAAAGGCAGCCACAAACACAGACCTGTCTCTGGGAGGTGAACCACTGTGACTTGTGCATTGGCCTCCAGCCATGACCTTTGCGGGAGTGGGTGTGGCGACTGAGGGAGGACTGGCAGTGGATCAGCCCTCTGGTGGCCACCGAGATGGAGTAGTCCTGCAGCTGACCTCGACTCTGCAGGTCACAGGTCACAGGTCACACATGTATTCACACTGTCAGAAAATAGGGGACCTTTCATGGAAAGATTTTTTGTTTTTTTTTAAATTAATTTTTGATTAAATTATTTCATTTTATTTTTTCTTCTATTTTGAGGATAAGCAGACAAGTAAAGACACAACAGCCAAGTGTCTCTGGCAGAGCCAGTTTTCGATTTATTCAAAACCTTCTTCAGGCTAAAAGATTGGCCAACTCAATTTATTATAAGGATAATGGAATATATACAAATGTGCTTTTTTCACATCCAGTTCCTGTCTGTATGCTGTTTTGTAAATTTTGTCATCTCTTCCCACCGACAGACAATGGCCTACTCTTCCAAAGAACGGAACAGGTTTGAACATGTGGGCAAGATGTTCTGTGTGCATTCGCACACCGGATTTTGGTTTTTAGACTCATCCGAAGGAGTTTTGGTATATACAACGCAGTACAACCATTGAACCAGTTCTAGATGAAAAACAACTCTTATTACCTTTAATAAGGCTTTTCTGTTGCTGTTGTGTTGTTGTTGTTATCTTCACCTTTAATCCATCAAAAGCCACAGATGTCTAAAGTGAAAAAGAAAAGAAAAAACAAAAACAATGTAGCACAACATAACATCACAAAGGTTAAAGGGAGGGAAACCCATATCTAAAAAACTACACAAGGTTGTTACTTCCCTTGGACCGAACTGACAGCCAGAAGGCAAAAACGGGATCCCAGCTGTCAGTTTCCCCCACTTTCAGCTGCTGAATCATCCCATCCCATCCCATCCCAATCCAGCTGGTGCTAATCATAGCAGGGACTGACCACTTTTGGACTTAGTAAAAAGAAGGGGCACGCTAAATTTAGCGCTCTTGACTGAGTGATGTTGGATTTGCGCGCTGCTGTGGGAGAGGCACCTGTCAATAGAATGCTTCTGGTCATCAACAGATGGAAGCAATGGTGTGACAATTCTATTTCCACCATGACTTGATACAGCAAATCTAATCTGAAGGACCAGCAAGGGAGTTAAGTCAAGTCAAGATGGATGTCGATTCCAGTGGAAAATCCCGTAAATCAACACCTGGGTGAAGACTCAAACCTGTGGTACTCAGATTACAACAGGATCTGGGGTATGGTGGAGTGACCACTGGGCTTTCCACCCTGCACTGCAGAGTAAAAAGGTAAAGGTGTCGCATAACCTAGGTGGTCGTAGGGGAGCGAGGCATCAGAGACCTCAGCTTCTCTAGGGGCCAGCATATTGAGGGTGGCACCCATCTCCTCTCCCTCGCTGCTTTACCTTCCCTGACCCTAAAAAAGGGCAGGTACCCATTTACAGCTGGGTGAACTGGGGGGACTGTACTGAAGCCAAGGTGCGCAACCGGTCACCTATCCAACTGGTAACCACGCTCGACGGTGCTTTAACTTGACTGGGGGAAAGCGAGCGCTCTGACCACTGAGCTGCAGAGTAAAGGAACCCACTCTGAAAACAGACACCATCAACTGCACAGTATTGTTGTACTCACAGTGTACTGAGCGGAGAGCATGTCAGCGTCACTCAGGTATTCTGACGCTCGCTCCAAGTCCTCCACAGACTGTACAAAGTCCACGTAGTTCTGGTGAAGGAAGGTGTTGAAGTAATCCCCGCTCAGGTGAGTTTTCTCCACCACCTCCTGAACAAACAAAGTCATGTGTATGTGTGCACATTTTTAATTATTTATATCTGTTATTCATTTGCTCCAGCAGCATACTAAAAAAAAAAAAAAAGACAACATTCACAAATCACAGAAAGTGTCAAAATGGCAAGCAAAAAGCTATCCATCGACATGGAAATTAAGCCACACAAACATTTTTTTCAAAACACCAAATGCATAAAAGCAAACTAATGTTGAATATAACAGTTTGCTCAATAGGAAAACAGCAAAACAAAAGCAAATATATAACAGTTTGCTCCATAGAAAAAAGCAAGACAAAGCAAGCTATCCATAGACATCACAGACAAGAAAAACACCACACATCAAGCTGTTCACAGGAGAACAAATTTCTTTCTGACTGGTATTGTCATAATTCTATGTCAAGCTATTCACATGAAAAAAAATCTCTTCAAACTGGTATCATCATAATCATGACCTGTTGACTCTGCCTCCAAATCACCAGCCAGTTTGAATGGAGAAGTAAACTGGGAGAAGAAACCGTGAGAAAGAGGGAATGGAAAAACACTTTCTCCAGGAGAAAGACTGATCAAAGCTGGACTACACTGACACCAATATCAAGGGAAAAAAACAAAACACCTCCAAAACTACCCCAATACCTGAAACTTTCCTGCAATCTTCTGATCATTCTCTCATTCTTAAGAGGTTTAAAACTGGCAAGAAAAACTGCAATACTTTCCAGGGTTTTTGTTACATCCTTCTCTCTTTGAATGTTCTTTCATGATGACCACTCCTTGATATAAGCTGGCTAAAAAGCCCTAGTGTTGGGGTAAATGGCTGGACAGAATGACAAAAAACATACTCAGCAGACTTCTCTGCTCTCTTGTTCACATAAAACCAATATCTGGACTCTTTTTCCAACCCATGTGCAGACACTGGAATAGACCCCCCTCCCACACACAGGTGACACCAGCTGCCACGCTCTGTTTGCACCTGTCAGCCCAGCCCCAAGGGAGGCAGACCTACCTACCTCAGGTGTCAGGAGCAGGGGGTCTCTGTCGTGGTGACTCAGGTGGGCAGGTAAGGAGGGATGCTGGGGGCTGTCCGCTGGATCTCCCCCTGTTTCAACCAGTCAGTGCAGGTCAAGTGTTAACACCTGCAATCTTCCCCTGAGCTTGTAACAGTGGTAACCAAACATAAACAGTTCTTAGCTTAGACATAGTGAAGACTGCAGCCACTTCCTCCACCCTCCCTGCAATCTTCAACACATGTGGTCTCCCTTCTTAACCTTTTCGCTGCTGTCATATTTTGCTCAGGCACATGCTGGATGAAACAGACAGAGAGCGTTGAATCATGACGAACAGCGATCGTCAACCAAGCGTTGCTGGCGACGGTTTCTATGATGAACGCCGTTTGTCAACAGTGCAGTAAAGAGGTTAAAAGCCACTTCACTTCCCCCCCAAACAAAACAAACCAAAAAAGAAAATAGCCCCCCTCCCCTCCCCTCCCCCCACCTAATGACTAAAATCACACACACCAGAAGACAGGTTATAACCACAAAGCTAAGCCTGACAGCAGCTAAAAAGCAAGCACTCATCTAGAACAATCTGTCGTCTTAAAAAATCATCCAAACTACCTGTCACACATACAGCATAACATTTTTAAAAGCTTATGATAATCATTCTAACTCATCTCCCGCTGAAACCTGCACTAAGAGTGCCCTTGAGATAAGCATCACTTGCCAGCCGTCAGTTTACACATGCAAAATAAGTGCCTCAAATACGTATGCTAAGATGCCATTCTTTTTTTTTCCCCAGCTGTTGTAATGGTGTTCCACATTGCGTTTCCATGACCCTTTCAACCTTTCTTTCGCTAAAAATATTACATCTCAGGGCCCCTTGCTTATATTCAAGAGGTAAGGCAAATATATATATCTAGATGAATGATCCTTAAATAATATAATTAGATGATGAACAATAGAAAAGTAAAAACCTAAATCTAGCTTCTCACATTTCAAAGGTAAAAGGTAGAAAGGGTAAAAGTGTCTCCCATAGCCTATGTGGTTGTAGGAGAGCGAGGCATCAGAGACCTCAGCTTCTCTAGGGGCCAGCATATCAAGAGCGGTGTCCATCTCCTCTCCCTCACTGCTTTACCTTCCCTGACCCTAAAGAGGGCAGGTACCCATTGACAGCTGTGTGAACTGGGGGACTCTACTGAAATAAAGGTGCACAAACAGTCACCCATCCACTGGGTAACCACGCTCAATGCTGCTTAACCTTAGCTTGGGGGAAAGTGAGTGCTCTGACCACTGAGCTATCCCGTTCTCAACATTTCAAAACAACACAGAGCTAGAACCAATAACCTCATCCATCCCCTTACTTTTGAAATAGAGAATTTTGCCCAGGGCGTGGAAGAGGAAACAGGTGGTGTCCTTAGCGCCGATGACGGCTCCTGTCTCTGAGGAGCCCGCACTGCCGCTGTCCTGTTTGGCCAGCCCCCCATACTTCAGCCGACGCCCCGACCCCGAGCTCTCTTTCTTCAGGCTCTTCTGCACCATCCGCAGCCTGCTCAGGTCCACTGTGTCTGTGTGAGGGCAACAGGAATCCCCTTGCATGAGCATGAACTCTCTACTTTTCTGAGGGTATAATGTCAACAGGAATTCTCATACATAAGCAGGAACTATCTGTTTTCTGAGGGTTACTGTGTAATGTCAACAGGAATCCCCACACATAAGCAGGAACTATCTATGTTTTCTGAGGGTTACTGTGTAATGTCAACAGGAATCCTCATGGCATAAGAAGGAACTATCTATGTTTTCTTAGGGTATAATGTCAACAGGAATCCCTACCCATAAGAAGGAACTATCTATGTTTTCTTAGGGTATAATGTCAACAGGAATCCCTACCCATAAGAAGGAACTATCTATGTTTTCTTAGGGTATAATGTCAACAGGAATCCCTACCCATAAGAAGGAACTATCTATGTTTTCTTAGGGTATAATGTCAACAGGAATCCCTACCCATAAGCAGGAACTATCTATGTTTTCTTAGGGTATAATGTCAACAGGAATCCCTACCCATAAGCAGGAACTATCTATGTTTTCTTAGGGTATAATGTCAACAGGAATCCCTACCCATAAGCAGGAACTATCTATGTTTTCTTAGGGTATAATGTCAACAGGAATCCCTACCCATAAGCAGGAACTATCTATGTTTTCTTAGGGTATAATGTCAACAGGAATCCCTACCCATAAGCAGGAACTATCTATGTTTTCTTAGGGTATAATGTCAACAGGAATCCCTACCCATAAGCAGGAACTATCTATGTTTTCTTAGGGTATAATGTCAACAGGAATCCCTACCCATAAGCAGGAACTATCTATGTTTTCTTAGGGTATAATGTCAACAGGAATCCCTACCCATAAGCAGGAACTATCTATGTTTTCTTAGGGTATAATGTCAACAGGAATCCCTACCCATAAGCAGGAACTATCTATGTTTTCTTAGGGTATAATGTCAACAGGAATCCCTACCCATAAGCAGGAACTATCTATGTTTTCTTAGGGTATAATGTCAACAGGAATCCCTACCCATAAGCAGGAACTATCTATGTTTTCTTAGGGTATAATGTCAACAGGAATCCCTACCCATAAGCAGGAACTATCTATGTTTTCTTAGGGTATAATGTCAACAGGAATCCCTACCCATAAGCAGGAACTATCTATGTTTTCTTAGGGTATAATGTCAACAGGAATCCCTACCCATAAGCAGGAACTATCTATGTTTTCTTAGGGTATAATGTCAACAGGAATCCCTACCCATAAGCAGGAACTATCTATGTTTTTCTTAGGGTATAATGTCAACAGGAATCCCTACCCATAAGCAGGAACTATCTATGTTTTCTTAGGGTATAATGTCAACAGGAATCCCTACCCATAAGCAGGAACTATCTATGTTTTCTTAGGGTATAATGTCAACAGGAATCCCTACCCATAAGCAGGAACTATCTATGTTTTCTTAGGGTATAATGTCAACAGGAATCCCTACCCATAAGCAGGAACTATCTATGTTTTCTTAGGGTATAATGTCAACAGGAATCCCTACCCATAAGCAGGAACTATCTATGTTTTCTTAGGGTATAATGTCAACAGGAATCCCTACCCATAAGCAGGAACTATCTGTTTTCTGAGGGTTACTGTGTAATGTCAACAGGAATCCTCATGGCATAAGCAGGAACTATCTATGTTTTCTGAGGGTTACTGTGTAATGTCAACAGGAATCCTCATGGCATAAGCAGGAACTATCTATGTTTTCTGAGGGTAAAATGTCAACAGGAATTCCCAAGCATGAATACGAATTATCGATGCTTGCTAGGGCCTACTGTATTACGTCAATAGCAATTCCCAAGCACAGATATGAAGTGTCTATAGCTTGTTAAGGTCTATTAATAGGTCTGTAATTTGTCTTAATGAATATTCCAATGTCAGTCTCAAAGCTTGTCAAAACAATCTATAGTTTGCTAAGGTTCACTGTATCTGTATTATGTGGACAGAATTTCCAAACATGCGTATCACAGCTTCTCTGAAGCATGCACAGCCTGTCCTGGTTTACTCTGTAGTATGAAAACAGGGTTACCCAAACATATGAATAACACTTATTCTTAACCATCAGCAACTTGTCCACATGTCAACTTGTCCACATCGAATATGTCTGACTATATAATAAACAAGAACATCCAAAAGTATGTGTCCAAGCTTTTCTAAACTGTCTTTAACCATCTTGCATTCGGATTCTCTGAACACAAATTGCCGCTAGATTTCCCATTCCATCTTGAAATCAGGTCAGGCACACATGCTCACTCGCCTTTTCTTCCTTGTAAGTACATAACAGCAGCTATAATTACTTCCAGACTAACAGCAGACTCTGTGCCTCTGGCCTTATAGAGCTTCTGCATGTGGTAGTGATCAGTGGAGGTCACTGTGTGATGGAAAACTACTGTGTGTAAATCATGACAGATCCCGAGTTGGGATTCAGGGGGGGCAATTATTCAATCCCAGCAAACCCCGGGTCAGGACTAAGAAGGTTAACACAGCTGATGATACACATCTGAAAGATCCTCAAATAACCAATAACACAGCTGAATGCCAACAGAAACGGCAAAAGGTCAAGTTTTTAATTCTGAGACCTAGAAAACCTAAAAACTGATAATTATGATTTATGAAAAAAAAAAAACCACATGGGAAACTGACCCTGTCGACAGGCAAACTGCAGAGCGTTGATGGCAGAGCGGACGTCCCCAGCACTGGACATGGCGATGGGCTCCACCACCCGGGCAGAGGGCACAGCAAAGCCACCCTGGTCAACACGCACACAGGGAAAAAAAACCTGGATAAGTATGCAGGTGGGTGGTTTACAGGTGTTGTACCTGCCACCATGATAAGAGGTCTGTGAGTCAAATCTTTTCAAATTCGTTCAAATTCAAAATACTTTATTATCTAAATAAAAAATAAAGGAGAAATTCTGGCAGGTTGCAAGCCATACATAAAAACGGTAAGCATGTAAAAAAAAGTTTCAACGAAACCACACTCTCATCAGCAAAGAACTAAGAAGTATACACTTTTATCTTTCTAATAATGAGGGTTCTTACATACCTGTGCTGCCTCCAAGTTGGCAATCTTGTTCAGCACCTTCACCATCATTGTTGGGGCCACTGGGTTGACACTGCCACACACACACACACACACACACACACACACACACACACACACACACACACACACACACACACACACACACAAACAAACAACACACACACAAACACAAACACAAACACACATATTTAAGAACATGCAAGCTCATATAATTATATATATATGATTTGTATATATATCATTTATACTGATTTGTACATAACAAACAGAATCTCTCTTCTAGAATATATTTTTCTACTACAAAAAGACTTCAAAAGTATCAGAGCTGACATGCAAGCGTACCTTAAAAAAAAATGCATGGGAATTACATGCTTAGGGGTAAGGTATGAAAATAAAGTACTAATGTATACTTTTGCACATGTGGCAGAATTTGAGCTCCCTATGGTGCAGCTAGCCCTACAGAACCCACCAAAACTGCTGAAATACATGAAACAGACTTGTCTTTACCCCCGTGGGGATGCAAGGGGCCTGTCAGATTAAACAGCATCCCCACCTTCGGGGAATTCTGTGCTACAAATTCCCTCTTGTCTGTCCCTCTCTGTGTTTCCGCCCTGTTCCTTTTCTTCCTGTCACCCCATTCTTCTCTATTTTCTGCCTTCTTGGTCCATTCTCCTGCCTTTTTTTCCCCCAGAAAGACTTATAAAATAACAATTCTCTCCCACACCGAAGTTGGATACACTGGGCCTGATCTGTTAGATGCTTAATGGCAGCGTAACGCATTTTCGATCATGAGACAGACAACAGTAGTTGTTGCCTGAGCATTTGATGACAACGAAGAAGAAGGCTTGTCTTAAAAAAAAACCCAAACAAGACATGAATGAAAAGGAAGAAAAAAAAAATTGCTTAATTTTGGTTCCCCCAAAATACCCCTTTGGATAAAAAACAAGAATGGGCCTTATATACGACACAAAAAAGAAGTAACAGCTCCAATATGGCTTCCAAGATCAGCAGGGCTATAAACAAGATTGGACCAGATTGGATTGGATTGGATTGGACTGGACTCAGTAGCTCTCTCACCTGATGGTTTCTACCCCCAGCTCCCCCTGCAGACCAGGGGGAAACAACTTCTGGACGTTGGAGCTGCTGTTGGAGGCATCGCTGACCACAAACACCAAGGGGCAGTGTCCACACCGCCGGTACTTCCTGCCACAACCAGTATCATCGTCAGGTAAAGGTAAAGGTGTCCCATAACCTGTGTGGTCTTGGGGAGCGAGGTGTCAGAGACCTCAGCTTCTCTAGGGGCCGGCATGTTGAGTGCAGTGCCCATCTCCTCTCCTTCGCTGCTTTACCTTCCCTGACCCTAAAGAGGGCAGGTACCCATTTACAGCTGGGTGAACTGGGGGGGGACTGTACTGAAGCCAAGGTGCTCAAACGGTCACCCATCCAACTGGTAACCACGCTCGACGCTGCTTAACATTGGCTGGGGAAACCTGAGCGCTCTGACTACTGAGCTATGCCGTCCCCTATTATCATCCTAGGATGCATGATTTCTCAATGACTCATAATGAAAAAATCAATTAGAAACACACAATAACACCATATGAACTTCTTTTTCTGAAGGAATTAATAATAAACTTACGAAACACAGATATTCATAATTTTAACGAACCTGAACTAAAGCCATGAAAAAAACAAAAAACAGAGGCTAGTAATAATGGTAAGTACTACAACAACTGTGAAGGTAGGTTTTCAAGCCATAGATAAATTTTCAAGACAGATTTATTCAAACACGCAAGATGAATTTTCAAGACAGATTTATTCAAACATTGCAACTTCAATATTTCAAGTACACTTATAATACTGAAGCTCTGTGCAAATCATAAAATAAAACCCACACTGACAGCTTTGCTGTTTAATCAAATAACTATACAACTGCTATTGCAGGCTTATCTTTAAAAAAAAACCCACCCCTCCTCCCCAAAATAAAAGATGGTATAACTCCTCTGTTACAGTTGTGTTTACCTCATCTCTCTGCAATTTGCTAATTGTACTAAACAACAAACTGTATTTTCAACAACAACAACAATCTTTTACAGAAACATAGAAGCTTTAAAAAAATAAATCAACCCAGATACTACAGCCTTCCTCCACCCCCTCTCCCACCCCTTTCTCCACCCCTTCAAAAAACAAGCTACCATAGTTCATACTCACCTGACAATATTATGAAGTTCGGATGGGTCTCTGTAGAATGCATTGGGAATATCCTGAAACAGCCACACTTTCCAAATAACTAGTTCTCCAAAAACATTGACCCCCCTCCCTTTTTGGGGGGAAAGAAATCAAAATCAGTTTAAACAATCTATAAATTTGAAACTGTTTAATGTATTTCTTTCGCTGGTCAAAGTAGAGTAAATCCAACCAGTCTGTTTTTCTTTATGTTGACTCATTGATTTATATGCTTTGAAAACTGCAAAACCAAATAATTGCCATATAAGAATTATGTCTATGTCATAAATTATACATATGTGGAAAAACAAAGCCGCCTTCAAACCAACAAATGTGCCACACAGTGTTAGCTTGACGAAACAGAAGCATATAATTATACAAGAAATAATTAAAGAAACCAATCATTGTATCAGCAGTGATACAGTTGGCACTAAAACATACTGCTTAGAGAGAGAGAGAGAGAGAGAGAGAGAGAGAGAGAGAGAGAGAGAGAGAGAGAGAGAGAGAGAGAGAGAGAGAGAGGAGAGAGAGACAGAGACAGAGACAGAGACAGAGAGACATAGAGAGACACACAGACACAGAGAGAGAGAGAGAGACAGACAGAGAGACAGACAGACAGACAGACAGACAGACAGAGACAGACAAACAGACAGACAGACAGATAGGCAGGCAGGCAGACAGACAGACGGACAGACAGAGTTGAGAGAGAGAGAGAGAGAGAGAGAGAGAGAGAGAGAGAGAGAGAGAGAGAGAGAGAGAGAGAGAGAGAGAGAGAGAGAGACATAGTCACAGAAAGAGAGACATAGTCACAGAAAGAGAGACATAGTCACGCAGAGAAAAAAAAACAAAGAAAAAAGTGAAACAAAGAAAGAGAGATAACCAAAAAAAAATCCTGTGAGAAAAAAGCCAGACACAGAAATAACGACACAGACACACACAGACAGCGACACTGAAAGAACGAATGACCCAGTGCAAACAGTCTGAGCACCTCCACCAAGATCAGCCTGCCCCCACAGCCCTGGGAGCCAGGTGAGGCCTCAGCGCCCATCTGCAGAGCCCGGTACTTGTTGGCCCTCAGCAGAAAATGGCTGAACTGCGACGACTGAGACTGGCTGGAGAACACGTCCACACTGGATCGCTCTGTGCACACAAAGTTATAGATAAATGAATAGATAAGTAAATAAATAAATAGATAAATAAATTAATAAATAAATAAATTAAGTTTTCAGTTTATCAGACTTTAGTGAGTTTGTTTTGGATTTTGATTTTCTGTTTGTACTAAATATTTAAGCCACAACTGCTTTACATCCAAAAACAACTAAAGCTACAAAATACTCCTTTTTTTAAAACAATTTTCCATTTCTACCTGTCCCATCTCTGTCAGGCACTAAATGAATGATTCCAAGTAATCCTCCTTTAAAGTGGTGAATAACTGAACCAGTATCAAGACACCTACCTAGCAATCAGACAGCTCTAGGTCCAATTCCATTGATTGCTGACCTTTTTCTCCTATTCACATGAACACCTAGGTACTATAACTAACCTATTGGATAAGATGACAAACTGAACTTTAGTGTACAGCACATATGAATTTACACACACACACACACACACACCACCACACACACACACACACACACACACACACACACACACACACACACACACACACACAAAATCAATGGCAAAGGGAAAATATTATGCAGCAAAATTCTGTTGAGAACATAGTCACTTTCATGGGGAAATGAATATACACATATATATACACAAAGGCTGCAGAAAACAATACAGAAATATGGGTGACTATGCCTTAAGGCAACACACCCTCCAGGAAAAAGTTAGCAACCCTAGTGAAATTGCCACAACTAGAAACACTTTATACAATATGATATCAGACTGCAGCAATCAATACAACAAAATGTAACACACTGCAGCAATACCGAACCATACAATACCATGAAACATAAAGAAACAAACAAATGCAACACAACATTGTGTAATACCATACAAGATGATGAAACACAATCCTACTCAACCCAACCTATTTTATCATTTTATTTATTCTTTTATATTGAGGATAATGCAATAAGCACTCATGTGCTTTTTTACATCCGGTCCCCGTGTGTATGCATGCAGTTTTGTAAATCTGACATCTGTTCCCACCGGCAACACAATGACCTATTCTTACGAAAAGCGGAACAGGATTTAACATGTGCACAAGATGTTCAGCATGCGTCCACACACGGGGCCTCAGTTTGTAGTCTCATTCTAAGGACTTTTGAGAAGAGTGGAGTCAGCACTGATGTTAACCCAAAGGAAAAAAATCCTCTCAAACGGGAATCAAACACGGAAGATGTTCTGTATGCATTCACACACAGGACCTCAGTTTATAGCTAAGGACTAAGGACTCTTCAGAAGAGCAAAGTCAGCACTGACGTTAACTCCATGGGAAAAATCCTCTCGAACGTGGAATCAAACCCTGAGTCGTCAAATAGCAAGCGCAATGTTCTGACCACTAGGCTATCCCCAACCCAACCTAACCCTAACCCAAGCGACCTACCTGACCAGTCCAGCTGGTCAGCTGGCCTGAAGTCTGCCCCAGAGGCTGCAGCAGGGTTGATCCATTCCTGGACGGTCAGGTTCAGCTCTGCAGCCAGGGTCCTGATGGTGGCCGTCTTCCCAGAACCTGGGGGTCCCGTCAGCAGCAAGATAGGAGCTGCGTGCTGCGTGCAGAAATGAGGCGTGAAATGGTAAAAGGTAAAAAGAAGGTAAAGGTGTTTTATTTTATTTTTATTTCATTTTTTATTTCATTCTTTTATATCGAGGATAATGGAAAAAGCAATCATGTGCTTTTTTCATCCAGTCCCTGTGTATATGCAGTTTTGTAAATTTTGTCATCTGTTCTCACCAGCACACAATGGCCTATAACAGGAGTCCGATAACCTATGCGGTTGTAGGGGAGCGAGGCATCAGAGACCTTGGCTTCTCTAGGGGCCAGCATATTGAGGGTGGCAGACATGGAGAGCAGAGCCACCCATTACTTTTTTCTTTTCTTTTCCTTTCTACATCTGTATTTGTTTTCCAATCAGAGTGGCTTTTTTCTGCAGAATTTCTGCCAAGGATAACTCTCTCATTGCCTTGGGTTCTTTTACGTGCGCTAATTTATCATGTGTTACACACGGGACCTCGGTTTATTGTCTCATCCGAAAGACTAGCACCCAGACCATCACTCAGTCTAGTCGATGGGATAGGTTTCTGGCCTCAATGGGGATCAAACCATCACACACTTCAAACCCAGACTTTTTCACTATCTACTCTAGGCAGATGTTTTACCTCTAGACCACCAATCCACTAATGTTCTGGATGAAACGCTAAAAAATGAAAAGGAGGAAAGACAGGGACACAGACCTTGTTGTAGAATGAAGGAACGATGGTGTGACAATCTGAATGATGCTGTGACAATTTCAACCTTGGATAACACACTAAAAACAAACACAAGGCACAGCCATACCAGGGCTGTCACCTCACTTAATGTGGAAAGAGATCATAGATAATGAAATATGGAAGATAACAAACAAATAAACAAACGGCACCAGTGTACACACACACACACACACACGTGCATGCACACATGCAGGCTTGCACTGACGCAGACACACAGTGACACACATACAGTGTGTCACACACACACACACACACACACACACACACACACACACACACACACACACACACACACACACACACACACACACTCTGTTACCTGAGGGAACCTTTTAGTTCTATCCCTGAGCCAACAGCAGATGTCCTCCACTTTCTTCTTGTGCACAGCAAGGTCTTCCTACAATGGAAATAATTAGTACCAGATTATTTCTCTATGCAACACCCTATGTCAACTCTACACCATAGCAAATTTTATACACAGTAAAAAAAACAAACAACAACAACAACAAAACAACCCAACAACAAACTGAACACTTTTATAAAAAAAATGTAATACCGCAGACAACAAGAGAAATGTATTTCAAGGCACAATACAATAGCCACTAAACTCTAAAGTAGTCATGATGGAATTGATGAAATTAGGGCATAAGAACTGTTTAAAAAAAAAAGGCAAAAGTGAGTCACAACCAACAATTTAAAAAAGAATCAAATATGATATAGTTATATATACTTAATAAAAACAAAGAAATTCAAGCAGTCTCATTTAGGAAACAATGCATCACAGTATAATGATAAACAATTTAAAGAATAATAATGATTAAACTTGAAATACTACTTCATACAAGTGCATTATCATAAACATATTTCCTTCAACTTTACATTCTTTATCTTTTAATTTATCTTATTCCTTTATCATTATCTGGGTTTTTTTTTATATTAGACGCCTGTATTATATATTTAATATAATATTGACACATCTGCGTATTTTGTGTGCCTTTATCCTGTACTTGTTTTGGCTGCTTTTTGTCTGTTTTTTTTATTTCATTTTATTGTTCTGGTTATGGTCTATTCAAGTTCAAGTTATATTATATTTATGTATATATATATATATATATATATATATATATATATATATATATATATATATATATATATATATATATATATATAATATATATATATATATAATGTTAACATTACTGAATAAAAAATAAGTTTAAAATAAGTTTTAAAAAAAGACAAAAACAATTTACCTTCTTTTTCGGATGATGCTTTTCTGACCACAGATCAAAATTCGTGGCAGGTTTCCGATGCTTGCCATGGTGGCTGGACTTCACAGCTGAAAGTAACTTGTGAGCTGGCAGACTTAGCTCTCTTTGTCGCTTTCTGGATTCTGGCCTTGAGGTCAGTGCAGCAGACTTGTCCTGGGCGAATGACTTTGACAGGGTTTTCTGAACCATTCTGCTGTTGCCCTGAGACTGTGAAGAGGATGAGTGGGAAGAGGATGAATGGGAAGAGGATGAATGGGAAGAGGATGAATGGGAAGAGGATGAATGGGAAGAGGATGAATGGGAAGAGGATGAATGGGAAGAAGATGAATGGGAAGAGGATGAATGGGAAGAGGATGAATGGGATGAGGATGAATGGGAAGAGGATCGTGCTTTGGCCGATTTGCTGGAGGTGGAAGATGTGCTTGAAGAAGGTGGCTCAAAGTCAAAAGATCCAAGGTCATCAAATGATGAGGTCACCCAGGAGGACGCTTTCTTCTTTTGGGTCTGCAAAGAAATCATTGAGGTCTGGCTGTTAAGTTTAGTTTTTAAACGTTTTAACATCCAGCATCTTTCTCTCAAGGTAGAATCATCATCATCATCATCATCATCATCATCATCATCATCATCATCATCATCACTCTCATCGGATAATGGAATAACTAAGTACTCATGTGCTTTTTTACATCCAGTCCCCGTGTGCATGCAGTTTTGTACATCTTGTTATCTGTTCCCACCGGAACACAATGGCCTACTCTTATGAAAAGAGGAACAGGATTTAACATGTGCCCAAGCTGTTCTGCATGTGTTTGCACATGGGACCTTGGTTTATAGTCTCATCCAAAGGAATTTTGGGGGGAGTGGAGTCAGCTTTTCGGGAGAGCGGAGTCAGCATTTATGTTAACTCCAGGGGAAAAATCCCCTTGAACAGGTCATCAAATTGTAAGCGCAATGTTCTGACCACTAGGCTATCCCATCCTCCTTTCAATAAGTACTTCAAGTTTAAATACAAAAGCTTATCTTTTTGTTACATTCTGATTATAAAAACAAGCAATCAAAAACAAACAGACAAACACACACACACACAGTGATACACACACACACACACACGCACACACACATACACACACACATGCACACACACACACACACACACACACACACACACACACACACACACACACACACACACACACACACACACACACACACACACACCACGCACACACACACAACTTGCTGAGCACTACAACTCACCTTGACAGAAGTTACTTTTACAATGCAAACATCATCATCAGAATCCATTTTCAATGACAGTTGTTCTAGACTGTGACAGGGAGTGTTGACTGCAGCTAAGGAGTATCACTATTAGTCTGCTTGTTCTGGCATTCCAAAATGGCTCTGTGTTTATTATGTCAGCAACAAAACTGAAACAAGGAGCAATAACAATAAGATATGATATAAACTACCACAGATCAAAAAATATATGTGATGGCTGATGCATAACCAGTATGCAGACCTGTAAATGTAAGGCTGTACGCATGTGTATAGATAAAGCAAATTTATCTAATAGGCTAAGTTAAACTGTTTAATGTGAACTGACCCATATGGTGTAATTTATACACATTCTAGTTAACACACTGCGAACATGTAACACAAATAGTAAGATTGGTACCAGTTGGTAGTTTCTTTTTAAAAATGGTTTTCCCTGATTTTGCTTCTACCCCTGCATCATTTCAAGTGCAAATCAATATTGAAACAAGCCCCATGAAATGACATACATACAATCTCCATTTTTGGACAAAGTTATGATGTGTAGTGTTGATTCTATCACCATGCCTTATCAGAACAGTTCACTGAAACTGGTACTGTCAACCACAAATCTTTTTTTTGTTGTTTTTTTTTGTAACAATCAGTGTTGCTATCATTGCAATATTTGGTCAACTTCAAAATCTAACTTAATATCAGTAGTTGCTACCCCCACCCCCTCTCTCTCCCCCAAGTTGGTGCTCCCATCGTATTGTAATGGTCTTTGAACTCCTCCTCTTGCACGATCAAGCCTTCTAATCTAACAAGATCAAGCCTTCTAATCTAACAAGATCAAGCCTTCTACTCTAACAAGATCAAGCCTTCTACTCTAACAAGATCAAGCCTTCTAATCTAACAAGATCAAGCCTTATGATCTAACAAGCACACTCAAGCCTTCTAATCTATCAAGCATGATCAAGGTAATATTAGGCATTTAGATCTATCTATAGATCACACAAGTCTGATCCAACTCGACTGTGATGGTAGGTAACTTGACTTTTCTTTCACTTTCAGTTTCAAGCTTCCATCCCATACTTCTCTTTTAGCTGCAAACTCTAGCGGAAGATCATAAACGCAACATATGCTAAAACTTTGGATTTTAAAATGCCCAAGCACTTTTAACATAGTCTCTTTAAAATGATTAGGGATAAGGGCAAAAACAAACCAATTCAAAGAGTAGCAGAACTTCTGTTTAGACAACACGCCATCGCTTTCAAAAACGCTGGTGAAAGTTATGTCCCTTAGTAAGAACTGTGACTATATACAAGTGATGTGTGTCAGATTTGTTTGCATTCGCAATGTGATTTCTGCACCGAAGAATACACACACACACACACACACACACACACACACACACACATACACACACACACACACACACACACACACACACACACACACACACACACACACACACACACATATTAATCGCAAATCTTTGCAATATTTATTTATTTCGACCCTCTCTGGATATGGAGGAAAGGTGAACATGAGAAAAAAACAGGAGAACGCAAAAACTATAGCAAACAAGAATCAACTGCTGCCTATAAATCAATTGATTACACAACTCAAGACAGCCTGATATCTAGGCTATAATGATATATATATATATATATATATATATATATATATATATATATATATATATATATATATATATATATATATATATATATATATATATATATATATAACACAGAAGCTTTTCTTGCCGATTAACACAACACATTGTCGCAAAAATCACGAACTAGCTTTTGGAATAAAACGTTTTTGACAAACATCTGTTTTGCAAGTTAAGCTAGCTTATTTAGCGGACATTGCATGATAATATTCAATTCATCACCAATTTTAAGCACACAACATTTATTTCATTCTCTTTTTTCACCACTGGAATGAACTAGGACAATTTCTACTACGACACACTCTGCATTAGGCCTACTCTGAGTGACATGAAAAATGGATGGTTTACGGTTATTTCTCACGAACTCAAATCATGTTAAAATGTGATGGCATTTATTGATGTACTTTGTAAAGCATCACCCGAACGTCTAAAAATATGTGAAATGAGACACTTTAATCAACCACTGGATGCCATGGTAACGAATAAAGAAAGGGGACAAGCAAAAACATTGAAGTCCCTTAAAGTTAGAAATCGTATTTGCAACTTAAGAATTGTAATATTTGCATTGTTTCTTTCTGCGGTTGAATAATCAAACACCAAACATAGTTTTTGTGTTTTGTTATGTTTGTATCTTAGATTTTTTTTTGGTGTTTTTAAAGAAAAAACTTTTTTTTTTAAAAAATACAATGGTTTCAATTAATGGTTACTTTTGACAAATAAATACTATAAAACAAACACTTTTACTTCGACAAAGTGGTTTTAAAGTTTAAAATTAAGAAATGTTTACATGAAAATGCAAAGTTTCTAGTTTGTACATTTTTATATATTGTTTCCTGAGCAGAATTGAATAAGGTCATTTACTATATCAACCCCCCCCCCCCCCCCCTCCAGTGCAAGTTTTGTCATAATTTAGCAAATCATAGGCATCAGTTACTCATATAAAACTATTTTGTTAAAAAAAAAAGCTGTTTGGATAGATCTAAAGCAGACACTTGTGTGCCAGAAATGCTAAAATTCCTAAATCATAGAAAATAATGATTTCAGCCGCCTTTTCCCCCTTATATTTGTTTCTTTGCTTGTTTTTATAACTCATATATGTTTTTCCAGTTTCTTTTGCCCAGAAAAGATAGAACATACTTTGGGGTCAACGAAATAACTTTATTTCTTATTACACGAAAAACCGGCAACTCAATACCCACTTTTTTTCTCTCTCTCTTTTGGTGGTTATAGACAGCTTCATCGATTTTACATTTCATGTATTTCATTTATAAACAAAAACAATTATCTGAAAAAAGCTGATAACAGAACCAGTTGAATTTAGCTGCCTTATTTTCCTGTTGACTTATTTTTCTGTCAAACTCCTTTTTATCTTCTTCACCCAATTACGTTAATTTTCCAGGTTAGTCTTTTCATTCCACTGAAATCATTAGTAATTCAATATGCCTATTCCACGAAACGTTACTCCACTGCTCGAAGCATTAAGAAACTGTTTACTTGGGGTAAGCCGATAGATCTGCACGAAAAGTCAGTATCCATCACTTGTGTGTGTGTGTGTGTGTGTGTGTGTGTGTGTGTGTGTGTGTGTGTGTGTGTGTGTGTAGAAATGCTATCAATCAACATTTCTTGTGATTGTGAGCCCATTGATTTGGACTGATATTCATAATACAGTGAAATCAAAAAGCTTGTTCCTCCATCGTTTCATTTTCATGCTAGATCTATCATTTATACAACAAATCAACATACTACAGTGACTCACTTCAGGCAATAATACAGAAATGGGATAACCCACGACGCACTTCTAAAAAAAAAAAATATATATAAGCAACCCGTCCCAGATAATAAAACAAAGCAAAAACAAAACAAAAACATCGACAAGGGGAGCCTAGAACGCCGAGTAGTAATACTCCTTAGATTTAAGAGGCTCTGTGGATCTAGTGTGTAAAACTAATATGCCAGAAGCCTACTTTTCACTGTCAGTCGCTGTTATTAAATCGATGCATGCAAATCGGTGTAGGATGGATACTGTGTTGTGCACAAAATACGAACTACACTCTATCAAAAAGTACATAATTATTATTATGTTATCTGTCTGCAGCACAAATACAAGAATCATTTGAGGTTCGAGGGTATGTATTCACGAAGGTATGTCTTTTGCTGAGAGAGAGAGAGAGAGAGAGAGAGAGAGAGAGAGAGAGAGAGAGAGAGAGAGAGAGAGAGAGTATGTGTGTGTGTGGAGAGAGAGAGAGAGAGAGAGAGAGAGAGAGAGAGAGAGAGAGAGAGAGAGAGAGAGAGAGATGTTGGTTCAGGGAACTTCATGAGAGTACGAAATGTATTTAATCACACTGTCTTGATTATATTGTGTCCATTTTTAACACCTTGTGGTGCACTTTAGGCCATGGGAAAGGCCCGCTGTAAACCCTCGTAAATGATGACAATGACAATCACCACTACCACCACCACCACCACCTCTATCGTGAACATCTTCATCTTTATCATGCTGTTGTTGTTGTTGTTGTTGTTGCTCTTCTTTTTCTTTTTCTTTTTCTTTTTCTTCTTCTTCTTCTTCTTCTTCTTCTTCTTCTTCTTCTTCTTCACCACCACCACCACCACTACCACCACCATCATCACCATCATCATCACCACCACCACCACCACCACCACATCATCACCACCACCACCAATCACCATCACCACCACCACATCATCATCACCACCACCACCACCACCATCACCACCACCACCACCACCACATCATCATCACCACCACCACCACCACCACCACATCATCACCACCACCACCACCACCACCACCACCACCACCACCACCATCATCATCACCACCTCCACCACCACCACCAGAACAGTGTTAGGCCTAATTCTACAGATCCTGGCGTCCGCCGAACTTACCAGACGGGCCGACCCATAAACTGGCCGAGAACTACTATGCCGACCGCGATGGCCGCAGAGAGATGATGCCGCCTGACTCAGTGTACAAGGGCAGAGCCAGACAGCTGCCATCTGGCCATGTAAGGTGTGTACAACAAAAAACCAAACCAAAAACATTAGACCCCCCTCCCCCCCCAAAAAGAACAAAAAAAACCCAACAGGGTGCTTTTTTTTTTCTTTCTGTCTATTCTTAATTTGCTTTGAGCTATCCTGCCCCACACTGCTGAACAAGCAAGCAAGAACCCCCCCCCCCCCCCCCCCATCACCCCTGCTTTTCTAAAGAAAAATACACAAATTGAATGCAGCTTTTTTCTTACTCTTTATCCGTTTAGGTAGTATGTGAGAGATGAATAGATACATGGGAAAAGCCATTAAAAAAAAACCTGTACGCAGAAGCACATATTTGAAAAAAAAAAACCCACCTTTTTGTCTTCGTTTCGTTGTTTTTTTCCCTTGATGTTTAAAGGCAACATTACAGAATCAGATAGGATTTTCTGTTCTTTTCTGTTATTATTTTATTTTGAGAACAATGGAATAAGCACTCTTGTGTTTGTTTTACATCCAGTCCCCGTGCGTGTACAGTTTTGTCAATTTTGTCAACCATTCCCTCCGCCACATAATGGCCAACTCTTCCGAAAAGATGAACGGGTTTTAACGTGTGTGCAAGATGTTCTGGGTGTGTTCGCACACGGGATGTCGGTTTATAGTCTTGTCCGAAGGACTTTTGGGGGGAGTGGAGTCAGCACTGATGTCAACTCCAGAGGAGAAATCCCCTTGAACGAGATTCGAACCTGGGTCAGCAGATTACGAGCGCATCACTCTGACCACCAGGCTATTCCACCCCCTCCCCCCTTTATGTACAATATAAGCCTACATGTGTTTGATGATGAACATGCCCATTCAGCGAGCGTAGGATTCAAAACTTATAAAAGATACAAAGGAACAGGTGGGAAACCTCCGCAATAGCACTCCACTTGAAGTCCTCAACCTTGTCCATGTTTCTCGACTGACATTGAAAGGAGATACAAAGTCAGATGAAATGTCATTCCGTACTCCGTTGTCTACTGTACCGTTCAATCATTTTTACAGGGAAACAAAATATGGAACTTATGCACAAGCACGCAACAAAAAGCTGTTATTTCCTGGTATACTGTTTGATATGCATAGGGATTTAGAATCAAATAAAAAAAATTGCAAGTCATTGTGTATCTGTATACATATCCTACATTTTCCCAATTCATCTAGTTTATAATTCAAATGTAGGACATTGGAAAACACACGGAACACTTCTCTTTTGTTTGAAATTTAAAAAAACGGACTTAGACATCTAAATAAAACTTCAATTATTTAGTGCGTGTGTACGTCTTTCTTACGCTGTTCCCATTTAGTGATTAAGTGAAAGGTAAGTCTGCTAAAGTGGAGAACAAAGAAGGCTTCTAGTTCTTTTTTATTTTTTGCGTTGTCTAAGATGAACAGGGAATATCAAATAAAATAAACGTGAAGCCAGGTCAAGCATTTATTCTGATAATTATATCCATCCAGTAACACAACAATCAAGACAAGAGAATAATTAGGGATTATATTACATTCGACATTTCTGCAAGAGCACGCAACTTTAAAGGCCATCTTGTTCCCCTTTATTGGGCCGCATTGAAAAGAAACATAGACTCAAAGGGGACAAACTGGCTTCCCGTGGTGAATCAATCAACCAATTAATCCTGATGCGTACACTAGCAAGAGCCGAACTTGGGGAGCCCTGTTGTTCGCTGCAATTAAATAGGACTCTTAGAATGGATGTGAAAGAACCAAGTCACTCTATGCAGTGAAGTTGTAATTTGTTTGAAATGGGTTTGAAAAGTTCTGAAACACTGAAAGGTCATTGAGTCACCGCGCCGTACTCATGATGATGGCTTTCGTCACGACACGTCAACAAACTTAGCTGGGCTAAACTTGTTATTCAAAGGATCAAAGGCACACACACACGCACACACACACCCACGGAGAGAGAGAGAGAGAGAGAGAGAGAGAGAGAGAGAGAGAGAGAGAGAGAGAGAGAGAGAGAGAGAGAGAGAGAGAATCGGTGGTCTAGAAGTAGCGCGCCTGCCTAGAAAGTGAAAAGCTCGGAAGTGTTCGGTGGTTTGATCCCCTTTCGGGCCCGAAACTCCCTCCCTCCCCTCTTATCCATTAGACCATGAGTGGTGGTCTGGGTGCTAGTCTTTCGGATGAGACGATAAACCGAGGTCCCGCGTGTTACAGGTAATTATTTAGCGCACGTAAAAGAACCCACAGCAACAAAGGAGTTTTCCCTGGCAAAATTCTGTAGATAAAAGCTACTCTGATAGGGAAACAAAAACAGTTGCAGACAGGGAAAAAATGAGAATGGGTGGCGCTGCTCTTGTGGCGCCGCGCTTTCCCCAAGGATAGCAGCCCGAATTTCACGCAAAGAAATCTGCCTTTAAGTGGTATGGAAATGAAAAATGATGAGAGAGAGAAAAGAGAGAGAGAGAGAGAGAGAGAGAGAGAGAGAGAGAGAGAGAGAGAGAGAGAGAGAGAGAGAGAGAGACAGACAGACAGACAGACAGACAGACAGACAGACAGACAGACAGACAGACAGACAGACAGACAGACAGACAAGACAGAATGACAGAGATTTAATGGTAGTATTACTACAAACAAGAAACGAGACATAACAGAAATACTGATATACAGATTGTATGTATTACTCATTTCACAGTCTGTGTTTATGATTGAGGTTGCAGATAACGTGTAGACTTTTGTGTGTAAAAAAAAATTACGCAGTAGTCTAGTAATTACGAGTGTGTATATTTTTGCACAACTGATTAAGAAAGTGTCTGTGCATGTGTTGACAAACAGTATCTCTACATAGGCCTATCTGTATATTGGCATCCTGCGATCAGTATGCAAATGTGTCCACATTTGTGGACATGTGCGAATGCATACTGCGAATCTGTCAAGCATGATTTAAAGTTCTCCGTGTGTGTGTGCGTGCGTGTGTGCGTGTGTGTGTGTGTGTGTGTGTGTGTGTGTGTGTGTGTGTGTGTGTATGTGTGTGTGTGTGTGTGTGTCTGTGTGTGTGTCTGTGTGTCTGTGTGTCTGTGTCCGTGTGTCTGTGTCCGTGTGTTTATTCTTTATCGCGAGGATAGTAGCACTCCTGTGCTTTTTTTTTAACATCCAGTCCCCATATGTATGCATGCAGTTTTGTAACTTTTGTCATCACACAATGGCCTACTCTTCCGAAAAGCGGAACGGGTTTTTAACGTGTTCGCAAGATGTTCTGCGTGCGAATGCACAAGGGACCTCGGTTTAAAGTCTCATCCGAAGGACTTTTGGGAGGAGTGGGATCGACACCGATGTTAACTCAGTGTGTGTGTGTGTGTGTGTGTGTG
>CM060322.1:9636061-9641061 GCA_030674155.1 Stramonita haemastoma | reverse complement strand
GTTGTTGCTGTTTTGGTTTGTTTGATGTTGCTGTTGGTGCCAGTGTCATACCATTACAGCATTGTCCTTATTAAAACGCCATCCCTAATTGGTAAATAACTGCCAGATTGAAAATGTGCAGGGTTGGATAAGAGCTGTGATACTGATAATAAGTATTACCTTTATATATCTTCTTTGAAGTTTTCCTTATTGTTTTTGAAATAAGGCTGTTCGTTTGACATGCTAGTTAACTGAGATTGGTGGATTTTTCCCCCTAGATAGATGGCTTGATGAAAAAAAAAAGAGCAAATTTAATGTACCATCTGGAAATTTAAAAAAAAGACTTTGACTGACTTTGACACCAGTCTGCTTAAAGTTTTAACTGTCAGCATTGTTAGAAATATGTGTTGTTTTTGGCTGCAGTTTAGTAAAAAGATGCATAAATGTTATAGATTATGTTGTCTGCCTGTCTATCTATTTTTGCGTATGCAACCGTTTGTACCCACCGTTTAGGTAGCAACATTCCGACTTCGGGGATGATGTCTAAACACGACAATAGTGTGCATGCAGTTTTTTTTGCCAAAGGTAATCGTTTCTTACCGGCATGGATGGTGTTTTAACGTGTTTGCAAGATTTTCAGCATGCATTCGCACACGGGGCTTCGGTTTGTAATCTCATCCAAAGGACTATTGGGGGAGTGGAGTCAGTACTGGTGTTAACTTCAGGGCAAAAATCCCCTTGAGTGGGCATTTCAGTGGTTCGATCCCGGGCCGTCAAATCGTGGGTGCAACGCTGCAACCAATGGGACATCCAGTCCCCGTGTGTATACAGTTTCGTAATTTTATCACCCGTTCCTTCTTCTTCTTCATCCTCGTTCTCTTGAACAAGGTAGCTGCATTCCAACATCGGGAGTGGTCTTGGTTTAAAAACAACAAGAAAACAACAACAACCTACTATGACTGGGTAAGATACTGATATGTGTCTTTTGTTTGGGTCAAGGGGGGAAGGAAGAGTCAGAGCTGTCGTCTGGTTTCGCTGGAACAACAGACTCTCCAGCCTCCATCGCTAAATCCTTCTACTTCGTCATGTGGGCTTATAGTGGATGGTAGGTATGCAGCAATGGTACTGGTCTGTTTGTGTTCAGTTGTTATGGGAATAGTGTATGTGTGTGTGTGTGTGTGCGCGCGCGCGCGCGCGCGCGCGCGTGTGTGTGTGTGTGTGTGTGTGTGTGTGTGTGTGTGTGTGTGTGTGTATGTGTGTGTGTGTTTGTGTGTGTGTGCGGTTTGTGTGTGTGTGTGCGTGTGTGTGTGTGTGTTTGTGTGTGTGTGTGTTGTGCGTGTGGTGTGTGTGTGTGCTTACGTGCGTGCGTGCGTGCGTGCGTGTGTGTGTGTGTGTGTGTGTGTGTGTGTGTGTAGTAGTAGTAGTAGTAGTAGTAGTAGTAGTAGTAGTAGTAGTAGTAGTAGTAGTAGTGTTAGTAGTAGTAGTAGTTAGTAGTAGTAGTAGTAGTAGTAGTAGTAGTAGTAGTAGTAGTCTTTAAATTAACGTCCATGCACAGTTTGTGATTTGGACGGCAAACAAACAAATCAAGTACAAACAAATAACTATCTATAAACAAGCAAGATTAACGGAATTTAAAGGAATCTACTGAACACAGAATAAAATAAACATAACGTGTGTGTGTGTGTGTGTGTGTGTGTGTGTGTGTGTGTGTGTGTGTGTGTGTGTGTGTGTGTGTGTGTGTGTGTGTGTGTGTTTGAGAGTGTGCGTGCGTGCGTATGTATGTTGTGTGTGTGTGTGTGTGTGCGTACGTGCGTGCGTGCGTGCGTGTGTGTTTCAATGAAATATCTACGTGCACAGACTAGTGTTATACTCCTACAAAAAGTGATGAGGGCAATATGAGGAACAGTATGATGCAATAAATGTCAAACAGTAATTCAATCAAATATGATGATATAACAAGTGTAACAGCAAAAGCATATTGCAATCAAAACTACTAATTTGATAATGATTGTGTGTGTGTGTGTGTGTGTGTGTGTGTGTGTGTGTGTGTGTGTGTGTGTGTGTGTGTGTGTGTGTGTGTGTAGTGTAGTGTTTGCCTCTCTCCCTCTCTCTCTCCCTTCCCCCCTGTCTCTGTCTGTCTGTCTGTCTGCCTGTCTCTCTTTTTAAAAAAACCCTGTTTTTAGAATGTAGAAACTTGAAAACACTGTAACACACTTATACAGGATCATAGATCGTAATATACGTCTTCACAATCACATACACCCTATTTTACTGTGTTCTGACACAAAAATACAGAGCAGCTCTTATTATTTTATTTTGTAAACGATGACTGATATGAGCAGAAAAAGTCTAGGAAAGTTTATCAGATGTGATAAAAGCTATTAGCCATTACTAGTTGTGGCTGTCTTCTTAATTTCATAGGGAACAAATACTAACATCACCCACAAGATGAAACAAACACTGACTAAATCATCATATATCCACAAAGCTGAAACTCGCTTCTTTTCCTCTCTGTCTGTGGTAAAGAAAACCAGACAGGCGAGCACATCCTTCAGAGGTGTACGCTATTCAGCGACCTGAGGAAGAAAGTATGGCCGACGGAGATGATAACCCTACAGACCAAGCTGTACGGTCCACGAGAGGAGCTGGACAGGACATGCCATTATTTTTCCCAGACACATCTGTCGGTGTACAGCAAACGAGAGAAGAGAAGAGAAGAAGGAGATTAACACTAAACAAGGAGAAACCCTTGAAGTCGGAATACGGCTGCCATTATGGTAGGCAAAAAAAAATCGTCCCAAAAATCTCACTTTTGGCGTAACATCAGAGCTTTGATCATGAGTCGAAAAAAAAAGAAAAAGAAAAGGAGAAACAAAATCTGAAAACAACGCACTTTAAAGAAGAACAAAAAAAGAAGAAAACATGCTTAGCTACATCTTTGTTTTCTGGTTTTCTTACAGGGACCACTGCAACTACATTGTGGAAGAAGTGAAAAATCCGGCCAGGTAAATAAACAGTAGTTTCTCTGATGTATCCCTGATAATAATAATGGTGATTGATCAAAGAGTCCTACAATGAAGATTGGACAGACTGCAATGTTGTTGTTGTTGTTGTTGTTGGTGTTGTTGTTGAAGTTAATGTTGTTGTTGTTGCTGCTGTTGTTGTTGTTGTTGTTGTTGCTGCCGTCGTAGTAGTAGTTGATGTTGTCGTTGTAGTTGTAGTTGTTGTGGTTGTTGCTGTTGTTGTTGTTGTAGTTGTTGTTGCTGTTGTTGTAGTGGTTGTTGTTGTAGTAGTTGTTGCAGTTGTTGTAGTAGTTGTTGCTGTTGTTGTTGTAGTAGTAGTTGTTGTTGCTGTTGTTTTAGTAGTTGTTGCTGTTGTTGTAGTAGTTGTTGCTGCAGTTGTTGTAGTTTTTGCTGTTGTTGTAGTTGTTGCTGTTGTTATAGTTGATGTTGTTGTAGCTGTTGTTGTAACTGTTGTTGTAATAGTAGTTGTTGTTAATGTTGTTGTTGTTGTTGTGTCTGTTGTTGTAGTAGTAGTTGTTGCTGTAGATCGGAAGTCTCGAGGTAACGCACCTGCCTAGAAAGCGAAAAGTCCAGGTCGGAAATGTGCGGTGGTTTGATCCCCGCTTGGGCCCAAAACTTTTCCTGCATTCATTAGACCATGAATAGTGGTCCGGGTACTAGTCCTTCGGATGAGACAATAAACTGAGGTCCCGTGTTTTACACATCATTATTTAGCGCACGTAAAAGAATCCACGGCAACAAGGGGGTTGTCCCTAGCAAAATTCTGTAGAAAAAAGCCACTCTTATAGGGAAACAAATACAGTGGCAGACAGGAAAAAAGAAAGAAAAAAAGGGTGGCGCAGCCACTAGTGGCGATGCGCTTTCTCCGGGAGGAGCAGCCCGAATTTCACGTAGAAAAATCTTCTGTGACATAAAGTGGTATAAAACAAAATAAAATAAACCATTCAGGAAATAGGATGGGATTTTCTTTTTGCATAAGAATCACACCAAAAACCGAGGAAGATGAAAACAGTTCTGTTTATAAAGCAAACGATGTGAACATAATAAAATAAACTTTTTAACAAAGGAGAGGAGATGGGCGCCGCCCTCAATATGCTGGCCCCTAGAGAAGCTGAAGTTTCTGACGCCTTGGTCCCCTACAACCATACAGGTTATGGGACGCTTTTACCGTTACATTTTTCTATGGTCGGCGGAGCTATAAACTGGATTAAATTAGTCATGCAAAGCTGGAGAGTAAAAAACAACAACAACTAAGGTTATGAAACAATAAATAAAAATCAGGAGAGAATCTCAAACATTCAGGTCAAAAGGATGTGATGTTTTTTGCATAAGAATCACAATAAAAAGCGAGGAAGATGAAAACAGTTCTGTTTATAAAGCAAACACTGTAAGCGTAAGAATTAAAAAAAAAAAATTAACTCCTGATCAAGGGTGATAAAGTTAAAAGTCTGTCCCGAGCCTAAGGCTCATCAGGCCGGTGCTTATCCCGGTTTCTGTGGTGTTAAGCAACTGAGAGTCATAGACTCCCCCCTGGATAGGACGCCAGTCTATCGCAGGGTTAACCCCCAACACAAGGTTGGCACCCCTTTTACACCTGGGTGGGGTGAGAAAATAGCCGTAAAGTGCCTTTTCCAAGGGCACAACGCCATAGCCGAAAGCTGGGATCGAACCCGCAACCTTTAGATTACGAGTCCAACGCCCTAACCACTAGACTACGGCGGCGGCTGAACAAGGGTGATGGATGGATCCAATGACCAACTTCGGTATTTTCCTTTCCATTTCAGAAATGTTCCATTGGCGGCCATTATATCAGTGCTGGTGGTGACGTCAATCTACGTGCTGACCAACGTGTCCTATCTGGCTGTGATGTCACCACAACAGATGCTGGCTGCTGACACGTCTGTGGGTGTGGTGTGTGTGTGTGTGTGTGTGTGGTGTGTGTGTGTGGTGTGTGTGTGTGTGTGTTGTGTGTGTGGTGTGTGTGTGTGTGTGTTGTGT
>CM060322.1:9598561-9623561 GCA_030674155.1 Stramonita haemastoma | reverse complement strand
GTTGTGTAAATATTGCCATCTGTTCCCACCAGCACACAATGGCCTACTCTTACGAAAAGCGGAACAGGATTTAACGTGTGCGGAAGATGTTCTGCATGCGTTCGCACACGGGGCCTCGGTTTAAAGTTTCATCAGAAAGACTTTTGGGGAGAGTGGAGTCAGCACTGATGTTAACTCCTGGAGAAAAATCCCCTCGACCGGGAATCGAACTCGGGTCGTCAAATTGCGAGCGCAATGTTCTGATCCCGTCATTCTTTGTGCAGAAGTGTGTTCCAACACAAAGGACTAGTTCTAGTTAACCCATGGGTGTTATTCATTTGTAAATTGTTTATTTTCTACACATTTTATTTATATAACTTGCAACGATGTGTACTGTTTACACTTGGTTGGTGTTTACGTGTGAGTTCATTATTCTACCCATTCATTCTTTATCAACAAAGTTTTTGTTTTCATTCACTTTTGGCCCAAAAATCCACTTCCATCCTCCTACACAAGCTATTTTTTTTGGGTAGGTTGAAGCTTTTTTGCTTTGGCTTTTATAGTCTTAAAAATCATTTTTGATCATAAAAAAGATCTGCTTTATTTGAGTAATTCAATTAGCAGTTGTGGAAATTGAAATAGCTGAAAGGGAAATGAGAATTTATGATGAAAGTAAAGAAGAAGCACACAAAAAGCAGACAAAAGCACATAAAAATGACAAATGAGTGTGTGTGTGTGTGTGTGTGTGTGTGTGTGTGTGTGTGTGTGTGTGTGTGTGTGTGTGTGTGTGTGCGTGCACGAACGCGCGTACGCGCGCGTGCGTATGAATTTAATTGAAGAACACACACACAGACACACATGCACACACACTGTCTGTCTGTCTGTCTGTCTGTCTGTCTGTCTGTCTGTCTGTCTGTCTGTCTGTCTCTCTCTCTCTCTCTCTCTCTCTAAGGGGGGACGGATAGCCTAGTGGTCAGAACATTGTGCTGGCAATTTGACAACCCGGGTTCGAATCTGGTCAAGGAGATTTTTCTTCTGGAGTTAACATCAGCGCTGACTTCACTCTCCCTAAAAGTCCTTTGGATGAGACTTTAAACCGAGGCCCCGTGTGCGAACGCATGCAGAACATCTTGCGCACACGTTAAATCCTGTTCCGCTTTTCGTAAGAGTAGGCCATCGTGTGCCGGTGGGAACGGATGACATTCTGAAAACTGCATACACACGGGGACTGGATGTAAAAAAAAGCACAGGAGTGCTTATTCCATTATCCTTGATATAAAAGAATAAATCAAAGAACAAATCTCTCCCTCTCTTTCTTTCTCTCTGTGACATGGATTTGCACTTGAAATGTATTTTGACCAGATTGAGGTTAGGTGTGTCGGATTTTGCAACGTATTACTTCAGATACAGAGACTAAGGATAATGATCTGATTTGTCCTTTAAGTAAAATTCACAGGTCTTTCTACTAATTGTGTGTGTGTGTGGGGGGGGGGGGGACGGGTGGGTGTGGATGGTGTGTATGGGTAGGGGGGGGGGGAGCGTGTGTGTATGTGTGAGTGTGGGGGCGGGTGGGTGTGGATTGTATGCGGAGGGGGGAGCGTGTGTGTGTGTGTGTGTGAGTGTGTGTGTGTGTGTGTGTGTGAGTGCGCGCGCGCGCCTGTGTGTGTGTGTGTGTGTGTGTGTGTGTGTGTGTGTGTGTGTGTGTGCGTGCATGCATGTATATGTGCGGGTGTGAACGCGTGCGTATAATGTGTAAATAATGGTGATCATATGTCTTTTCTAGTCAATGGTTTTTAAGAACATTGTATCTAAACATTGGTGTGTGTGTATGCGTGTGTTTGCATGTGTGCGAGCGCGCGCGCGTAGAGTGTGAGAGTTTGTGACATTTTATTTGAAGTTATATAATGTTTGAACAAATATGAAATGTAGCTACTTCGTGTGTTTGATTATGATTTGTATCAATATGCCTGTCAGTATTGCAATTGCCCTTCATGGATGATTAAAGTGTTTTGACTTGACTTGACTTAAGTAAGAACTGATTAAGAAGATGAAGTACATTTTGTGCTATGCTGTCCAGCCTATCAAGGCATTAGAGAAAGATATGTAAACTGCAACAATATTATCGACAGCCTTGTCTTTTCAAACTACATTTATTCATATCCTCCGTTAGGCATAAGGAGTTAACGAAATTTGTCCCCGTTTTTTTCTGTTTAAAGTGTTTAAATTAAGAGAAATCGTTATGTCATAGTCATGCTGATTTTTTTTCTAAATAAAATGACAAAGGTGATTTGTTTGTTTCATTATAGAGTCTAGTCACGCAGTTCTGTTACTAAATTTAATGATAAAAATTATTTGTTTATTTCATTTAAAAAAAAAGTTTTCATGATGTATGTTTTGTTCACTATCCCTTTCATGAGGGGCAATGGCCTAATGAAAAAAAACTTTCCGAATCCGAATCTCTCTGAATCTTTTCTCTCTGCTTAAATAGCACAATAACCTCGACCCAATGTGAGACATGTGTCACTATGACTGAAACCAAAGCGTAGAAAATTGGGATGTTTACTTTGTACAAGATCACAGAGAAAGGGAGCAAAACAAATGAAAACTAGCGGAAACTGTAATGGCGCACATCTCTGCATTAATCAGCTGGTGACCACTTCTGGTAAAATGAGCCTTAAGTCATCAAGAAGGTCACTCTGTATTTTCTTCGGGGACAGTAGTTAAAAAAAATATTTAAAAATTAATGTGTGTGTGTGTGTGTGTGTGTGTGTGTGTGTGTGTGTGTGTGTGTGTGTGCGTGTACATGTGTGTGTGTGCGTGCAGGTGTGTGTGTGTTTATTTTTATTTGTTTAATTTTTATTTATTTATTCTTTATTTCGAGGATAATGAAATAACCACTCATGTGCTTTTTACATCCAGTCCCCGTGTCTGTGTGTAGTTTTGTCAATCTGATCATCCGTTCACACTGGCACACAATGGCCTACTCTTACGAAAAGCGGAACAGAATTTAACTTGTGTGCAAAATGTTCTGCATGTGGTGTGTGTGTGTGTGTGTGTGTGTGTGTACGTGCAGGCGTATGTGTGTGTACATGCGGGTTTGTGTGCGCGCGCACGCGTTCGTTTTTGTTTTTGTTTTAAATTTGATTTTATTCTTTTATATCGAGGATAATGGGATAAGCACTCTTGTGCCTTTTGACATCCAGTCCCCGTGTGTATGCAGTTTTGTAAATGTCATCTGTTCCCACCCGGCACGTTCTTGTGCACCGGCACCGGTTCGTGCTTGTGTGTATGTATGTGTATGATTCGTTATTGTGTATGCACACACGTACGCCTGCACATGAATAGGTGTGTGCAGCATGCATGTATGCACATGCGCGCGAGCTGTCGTGCATGTGGCAACTCACTCGTGAGTGCGCACATGCATTAATTTGACATATCTCTCTACTCTCTAACTTTCAATATATAATTTAAAAAAAAAAAAATATATATATATATTTCAAGTTGAAATATACATACAGCCCATAAATTGGGACAGGTTTGCTGGGACTCTACTGTAACTGAAAAGTTAAAATCCTTGTTCTACGCACAACTGATACGATTTCTGACTTATTTCGACAGAGGTAGTCCCAATTATTTAGTAGCCTTCCTTCTCACCACATTGCTTGTGCAGAATTTTTATGAGACATAAAAATCAGGTTGTCACCGTCAGCATATTGTGCATATGCATAAATAACGACTTTCTTCCCTGCTTTTATTGTTATTATGTTTGTTTGTTTTTTAAATATGAATACCGTTTGTATGAGGGAAGTCCGTCTGTCTGTCTGTCTGTCTCTCTCTTTGTTGCTTGTTTGCAAATTATTGGATATTGGATTAAAAAAAAAGAATACCCTCTGTATGACGGAAGTTTCTCTCTCTCTCTCTCTCTTTGCTTGTCTGCAAATTATTGGTCGACCTCATTTTTTTCTTTCTGTGTGTCTAATCGGTTGTTACTCCTTTATGCATTTGTTTATACAGTTTTTGTTTCTGTCGGTCTGTTTCTCTCCTCTCTAAGCAAGAGAGAGAGAGAGAGAGAGAGAGAGAGAGAGAGAGAGAGAGAGAGAGAGAGAGAGAGAGAGAGAGAGAGAGAGAGATAGATACAGACAGACAGACCGACCGACAGATTTGATTCTTTTATATCGAGGATAATGGATTAAGCACTCGTGCTTTTTAACATCCAGTCCCCGTGTGTATGCAGTTTTTGTAAATATCTGTTCCCACCGGCACACGAGAGAGGGTGGGTGTGTGTGTGTACGTGTGCAAGTTATCTTTTAAAAAAATCATTATTACTTTGAGGATAATGGAATAAACACTATGTGCTTTTATACACCCAGTCCCTGTGTGTATACAGTTTTGTAAATGTCATCCGTTCTCACCAGCACAAAATGGCCTACTTTTCGAAAAGTGGAAGAGGTGCGGAAGATGTTCTGCGTGTGCGTATATGTGTTGTGTTTATGTGTACAAACAAGCGCGCGCGCGCGCGCGCGCGCGCGCGAGAGAGAGAGAGAGAGAGAGAGAGAGAGAGGGGGGGTACAGATAAAAGGTGTATATGATTCAGATCTTGTGCACACACTCCACATTTGGAAACGGGGATTAATGAATGGAATTCCGAACAAAGACATTGGTCAAGCTTTTGTTTTATTGTTTTATGATTTCAAGTTGACAATATACTAGTTTCTTCACTGCGTTTTCTTTCAGCTGCGAGCCGGCTATCCAGCCCCACTCCAGCCTCTTTTCTGAAGGGGGAGATAGGCTTTTCCCAATGCTCTGACCAGCAGTGATACAATGACCCACCAACTGACTTTACGTTTGATTTCCCACACCCACCATTTGAAATCTTAAAGGACATCGATGTCTTCAATCCGATATGCTTGTGAAAAACAGTAGTGACACAAAGCGTTATTCCAGCCATGGTATCTTCACAGCCAGAAAGCAAAGACGCCCTTAATTAAAAAAGTGCAAAACATCAACTTGTCAGTTTTTTTTTTTTAAATATAGGGAGCTATGTAAAACCTTGCATTTTTCTCAGTAAAAAACGTTCAGTTTAGTAATCATGTGCCAGTGGTGTGTGCTCACCACTTAAAAAACAAGAAAACTTGTGATGAGCTACCACAAAAGGTATATTTAAGTCGCAGGGAGATTTTTGTCCTACGAGACAGAAAAGGCGGATACACCATTATTTTTTTTAATCAATTTTCATGCTTTTGCAGTTTTGATTTCTTCAAACATCTAAAAACCATTTTCGAAACTATCAGAGCCCAAATTCAGCTTATAAAGTTTCACTAAAAGCTCTGTTGCTAAGGTCTTCTGATCAAGACAAGTACACAGCTCAAGAAACTTTAAACCCAAAATGGCCGCCTCACCACTTTGTGAATTCAAACTACTGCAACTTTGCTTTTGGTCAAGCCAACAGCAGAAACAAGTACATCGTTGTAAAGCTAAACGATAGAACTTTCACTGTATCAAAATCTAAAAAAGAATGATAAAAAGGTAATGTACCCATTGTGAAAATGCATCGCATTTGTACATAGCTGTTACGGGATACATGAAAAATGGAAGTAATACAGGTTACAGGAAATACCTCCTGGTTGATGCTCTAAAACCTGTAACATTTTATCCACTCATTCAGATTGGCCAGTTTTGCCTTTATCCCATAAGACAGGTAAATAAATTGGGTGGTACCAGTTTTCCATACCTTCAGACATTTCCAGATGGTATTCTAGAACACACTGAACTAAGTTCAGGGCAAAAAGACTTTTTGAATAAAATGAATTAAGTGAATAAATAGGGCAAGTAAACAGCTTGCAACCCAAAAGCACTACTGGCAAATATTGAGCTACCAAATGCCAAAAAAACACTACTGGACATGTGAATTTAAAAGCATCTCATATTATTAAAAAAAAAATGGGGGCAATGTTTCAGAGTCAGAAAGTCATTGGGTCACAATGATAAAATGACAATAATACATGGAATTTTTATAGCTTTATATCTTGCAAAAAAACAATTCAAAGCGCTTGCATTCGACCTATACAACACACAAAGCAACCAAGTACAAAATAGTTTTAACCAATTCGAATGTATACTCACACACGCACAAAGATTACACTTTGGTAGGGTGATGGGGATTTCAGGGTTAAAAGCAGAGACAGATAGGAGACGACATTTATTTCAAACCTAAAATTTTCTCCCGTTTTGTTGGATTAAAAAAATGATGCTTCGTCTATACATAGGAAAAAAGAAAGGCAACTCAATGGTGAAAAAGAAACCACACAGCAAACATGTCCTTACAGCTGGGGACTAGGTAAACCCAAGACAGGCAAATGTTTTCATGAGCAAAACTAACAGAGTCAATACAAACTGTAACAATGTCCAGCTATGTTGGAACAGTGATCTATTAGCAAAACCACAGAGTCAATACACACTTAAGCGATGGCACAATGAGTCTACACACACTTAAACGATGGCACTAAGTCTACACACACTTAAGCGATGACACAATGAGTCAATACACATTTAGCGATGACACCGAGTCAATACACACTTAAAACGATGGCACAATGAGTCTACACAAACGATGGCAAACTTAAACGATGGCACGCTGAGTCAATACACAAACGATGGCACAATGAGTCAATACACAAACAATGGAACAATGAGTACACAAAAACAATGGAACAATGAGACTACACAAAACAATGGAACAATGAGTACACAAAAATGGAACGAGTCTACACAGAACAATGGAACAATGAGTACACAAACTTTAACAGTGGAACAATGAGTCTACATAAACTTTAATAATGGTACAATGAACGTACACAAAAACAATGGGACAATGAGTGTACACAAAAAACAATGGAACAACGAGTGTACACAAAAACAATGGAACAATGAGTGTACACAAAGTTTAACAATGAAACAATGAGTGTACACAAACACAGTGGATCAATGAGTGTACACAAACTTTAACATTGGAACAATGAATTTATACAAACTTTAACGATGGAACAATGAGTGTACACAAACTTTTACAATGGAACAATGAGTGTACACAAACTTTAAACAGAACGATGAGTGTACACAAACTTTTAAAACAGAACGATGAGTGTACACAAACTTTTAAAAAGAACGATGAGTGTACACAAACTTTTAAACAGAACGATGAGTGCCTACAACAAAAAAACAATGGAACAATGAGTGTACACAAACGTTTACAATGGAACAATGAGTGTACACAAACGTTTACAATGGAACAATGAGTGTACACAAACTTTTACAATGAAACAATGAGTCTATACAAAAAACGGAACAACGAGTCTACACAAAAAACAATGGAACAACGAGTCTACACAAAAAACAATGGAACAACGAGTCCACGAACTTAATTGAACATCGAGTACACAAACTTTAATGGAACAATGAGTGTACAAACTTTTACGATGGAACAATTAGTCTATACAAACTTTTACAATGGGACAAAGAATCTACACACACTTTTAAAATAGAACAATGAGTCTACACAAACTTTTACAATGGAACAATTAGTCTACACAAAATGGGACAATGAGTACACAAACCTAATGAGACAATGAGTACACAAAATGGAACAATGAGTACACAAAAACAATGGAACAATGAGTCTACACAAAAACAATGGAACAATGAGTCTACACAAACTTTAACAATGGAACAATGAGTCTACACAAACTTTAACAATGGAACAATGAGTCTACACAAAAACAATGGAGCAACGAGTCTACACAAAACAATGGAACAATGAGTCCACACAAACTTTAACAGTGGAACAAAGTCTACACAAACTTTAACAATGGAACAATGAGTCTATACAAACTTTAACAATGGAACAATGAGTCTACACAAAATCAATGGAACAAAGTCTACACAAAAAACAATGGAACAATGAGTCTACACTAACTTTTTTAATGGAACAAGGAGTGTACACAAACTTTTACAATGGAACAATGAGTGTACACAAACTTTTAAAATAGAACAATGAGTCTACACAAAATAGAACAATGAGTACACAAACCTAATGGGACAATGAGTCTACACAGAATGGAACAATGGGTCTACACAAAAACAATGAGTACACAAACTTATTGGAACAAGGAGTGTACACAAACTTTAACAATGGAACAATGAGTCTACACAAACTTTACGAATGTCTGGCGATGGTGGAATAATGAGTACACAAACTAACGATGTCTGGCTATGATGGAATAACGAGTCTATACAAACTTTTAAAAAATGTCTGGCTATGATGGAAAAATGAGTATACAACAACAATGTCTGGCTATGATGGAAAAATGAGTATACAAACTAACAATGTCTGGCTATGATGGAAAAAAGTCTATACAAACTTTAACAATGTCTGGCTATGATGGAAAAATGAGTCTATACAAACTTAAAAAAATGTCTGGCTATGATGGAAGATACCATGGAATAAGGAGTCTACAGAAACTTTAACAATGTCAGGCTAAGTTGGAACAATGATCTATGGGCACAGTGGTTGACACTACTCAAATTCTCCCATCTATACCGAAAAGAAAAAAAAGGCATCAGCAATATCTGCTTCACATGGCTTTCAGTTCCTCAGAGTACATAAAAAACAAGAATAAACGGAACATCAACTATCAGTAATGAAGTCTAATACAAATATGATAAAATGTTTCAATACAAAATATTAAAAATATGATCCAAAGAAAAGTGTAAAAGGCAATGGTTTTAAATACAAAACTATGCAGCAGAATTCCTAAAAGTACACATTTTTCTTCTGCTCTAAGTCATCAAAAGAAAAAACCAACCAAACAAAAAACCCGAAAACCAACCAAACAAAAAAAAATAAAATCCCCATTATTACAGCAAACGTTTCGTACAACTGCTTGTAAACATTTTACGACCAATCGCTAAAACAAAAGCCACATATATGCTAAACCCTTTTCTACTTTTACCGAACCAAGGTTTCAGGAGAAAAAAGCAAAGAAAATGGCTGAAAAAAATCACAAACGACCTATACCACACTATTATCGCTGAGATCTGCTGTAATATATTAGTTCAAAACAGCTTTACTGGAATTTTAGAACACATTTCAAGTAAAGTTCTTTCTTGCAGCGAATCACACAGAGAGCTAACCAACAGATGCAGTACAAAGGCCGGACAAATGCCAGAAAGTGCATATGAAATGTAGGGATGAGCACTGATCAGTCAGTCTCTTTAGTCTTGCCAATACAACTAGATTTTTTTTGTGGGACGACAAGTTTTCTCCACTTTTTCTTCTCATTCTTGTATTTTTCGCAATTTTTTTGTGGGACGTCAAAATCAAATAAAATTTTTATTTCCAGATGGTACATTGAATAAGCATTGATTTGCTTTTTCATCAAGCCATCTATCTAAGAAAACCCAACCCATTTCACCAACAATTGACTAACATGATTTCACCGGCCTTGCAAATAAAATATACCTTAGAAAATACATAACATGATTTCACCGGCCTTGAAAATAAAATATACCTTAGAAAATACAACAAAACACACACACACACACACACACACACACACGAGTTCGCGCGCTCGTCCACACAGCACGTATGCACGTACGCGCATACACACAAAAATTTTAAAAAATCATAGAGTGTCACACAAACAGCTTATTTCGTGACAATGTCCCCAATACCATTGTTTGTGATTGAAAAAAAAGAATTCTGAAATGTCAATAAGCAATTTATGTCAGATTACAATATCTGCATACTTCAGTTCATACTTTATATATTAGAAAGAAAAAAACAAACAAACTCGACAATACTATATGATAATACCCATCACCACTGAGAGGAAATAACAAACGCTTACAAACATAGAAACAAAAAAACAAAAACAAAAAACCAACCAAACAAAAATAAAAACAAAAAAGGGGAGGGGAGTGGGAACAGATGGGGAGGGGGTATCAAGGAGGAAGGGGGAAAAACACAAACAGCAAACAGAAGAATTATAGTAATGATTTATGATTATATTAATAAAAACCCTACACATACGAACAATAACAACAAAAAAACCAGAACAAAAAAAGGCTTTAAGCACTAACCAAAGTAATAAATTCAATAGTGCTAATATTCCCATTAATAAAAGTAAAATAAATTCAAAAATTTACGTCTGAATATTCACTTATTTCTTTTTTTTCGTATTTTCAGGTATTCTGTGTTTTTAATAGAAGTTGTATAGCGAAGCCTCCAGCACCTTTGACCCCATTTTTTACTATTCAGATTCAACAACAACAAAATCGACAACAACAACAACAAAGGAATAAAGATATGCGATACAGCACGTGTGTGCTGACTAATGGAAATGGAGACTGCGAGGATATAACTATGCAAATGAGGCCGTCAGTCTTATCAATGGACTGGGGGATCAGACTAAAAACCGAGGTCCCGTGCGCGATCGCACGCTGAACATCTTGCGCACACGTTTAAACCCGTTCCTCTTTTCGGAAGAGTAGGCCATTGTGTGCCAAGTGGGAACTGAGGACAAAATCGACAAAAACTGCATACACAAGCGGGCTGGATGTTTAAAAAAAATCATACAGTGCTTATTCCAATATCCTGGAAATAAGATTAAAAAAAATATATAGGGTTACCACCCGAACCTTCGGTAAAGCAAAAAGAGAAAATATGTAACAGGGCACACCAATAGAAGATGCCAGTGATCTTATACACAAGATAGAAGGCAAAGGTTTTCTTACACCCGAGTTTGTAAAAATATAAAGGGGGAAAATGTCTTTTCGAATACCAGGTCGTTACATCATATGTACACAAATTATAAAAAAAAAAACCACCTCAGTTTTATATGACATACCAATACTTTATCCATATCTATTCTTTTCAAAATTACGGCAATATTTTTTAAAAAGTCAATGTTGGTCACAGCTGTGAAGCCAGCAATATAACGTTTCTTTCAACCGTTCACACACAGAACTTGAATTCATAATATTTCAGTAAGTTCCATTTTCCACTTAACCTCAAAACACACACAACCGCTTTTTGTGCTGGCTGGATAAAGTATACACTTGGTGACAACACACACACACACACAAAGGGTATGCAAATTCTGCGCTGGCTAGACCATATAGCAGACACTTGTGACAATAATACCTGTGGTGTACCATTCCATAAAATTTGCATGTGGCACAAACACTTCCTACATACACACACACGCATGAGCGCGCATATCTACTTTCTAACCCTCCTCTTTAATACCCCTTTTCTGTCAAGGATTTTCACCGTCTTCCAGTACTCCCCCCCCCCCCCCAGCGATTATTCAATGATGCATTCTATAACTGGCACCTTTACTTCTGATTTCAGATACAATTCCTGAAACGCTCTCCAGTTTCAAATGATTATTCAAACCACACATTCTAAAACCAGTTTGAGAAAATCTAAAATGCTCTCTGTTCCCACCGTTCCCTGACCTAATAAGTTTAACCGCTGTCTATTTCCTCCCAATACGATAAGTATTTTATACTTTGAAACACACGAGAAATTCCTCCCCATCCTTAGTCACTACACATCCTTTCCTCATCTTTATAATCATACCAAAGTATTCTAACACCCATCCCTTTTTCATAGCATTCTTTTACCTTAAATTCTAACATTCCTCCTATCTCTATATACCAAAATAGTGCAACACCCATCCCCTTCTCATAGCATCCTTTTACCTTAAATTCTAACATTCCTCCTATCTCTATATACCAAAATAGTGCAACACCCATCCCCTTCTCATAGCATCCTTTTACCTTAATTTCTAACATTCCTCCTCCTACCTATAATACCAAAGTATTCAACACCCATCCCCTTTTTATAGCATCCTTTACCTAAATTCTAACATTCCTCCTACTACTTATCTCTACATACCAAAGTATTCTAACACCCCCTTTTCATAGCATCCTTTTACCAAAATTCTAACATTCCTCCTCCTACCTACCCTACTAGCAGTATTTATTTTTCATATTATTTCTTTCAGAATGCGGCTACCGTAATCGTGAGCAAAAATGTTCACACATACAAAAAAATCGGACATTGGTGATCCTCGGACCTCTAGCTAATTAACGAAGAAAGTATTTGATCAGGATAATTACATTTACTTTTGTGCTTTACAATTTGGATCATTATTGTTTACGTACATTTTTTATTGTTTGTTTTTAAGCATGGTCTAAAGAAACTGCTCATCTAATCTCAAACAATTCAATTCAAATCGAAATAGCCACTGTGCTCTGCATCTACCACGTGATCTACCTGCCTTTTATGTCCACATGTAGGGCCAGGGTTAGCGTTGAGGTTACAGTTAGTGTTAAAGAGTGTTAAAGAGTTAGTGTGTAAGGGTTGTCTGTCAGCTGGTCGGTCAATGTTAAAATGCATGTGGACATAATAGCACATAGACCAAAGGTATGTAGCCAGAGACAGTGGTTTATCATTTCGTTTCTTGTTTATAGCCCCGACCGACAAATAAGGGCATACATATGTAGCTCCCAATAGTATGGAAGCTTTGAATCAGAATCACCAGTACTATCGAGAGCTAAGACTATGCATTGGACTTTGGTATCCACAAATTTTGAATCATAAAACCGATTTCAGTCCTAAAACATTTTTGAACAGGTTGCATCCATTTCAAAAGAGTCTAAACTAAGCATGTTAAATAAAGAATCTTTCAGCTAGCCCCTAACATTTTTGAACAAGTTGCATCCATTTAAAAATGAGTCTAAACTAAACATGTTAAATCTTTCAGCAAGCCCCTAACATTTTTGAACAAGTTGCATCCATTTAAAAATAGAGTCTAAACTAAACATGTTAAATCTTTCAGCAAGCCCCTAACATTTTTGAACAAGTTGCATCCATTTAAAAATAGAGTAAACTAAGCATGTTAAATCTTTCAGCTAGCCCCTAACATTTTTGAACAAGTTGCATCCATTTAAAAATAGTCTAAACTAAACATGTTAAATCTTTCAGCAAGCCCCTAACATTTTTGAACAAGTTGTATCCATTTAAAAATAGAATCTAAACTAAGCATGTTAAATCTTTCAGCTAGCCCCTAACATTTTTGAACAAGTTGCATCCATTTAAAAATTAGAGTCTAAACTAAGCATGTTAAATCTTTCGGCTAGCCCCTAACATTTTGAACAAGTTGCATCCATTTAAAAATAGAGTCTAAACTAAGCATGTAAGAAAAGAATACCAGCTAGCCCTTTTTTGAACCCCACTGCTCTAAATGTGCATCTGTACCCGTTCTAAAACAATCCTTTCCCTTCCTTGCCTCCCCTTCCAAACTGATGTCTTCCCACATCAATGCCCTTCACACACACACCCATCCACCTACAAACCCACCCACCCACACTCACAAACACCGATTTAAAAAAAGATCTCAATTGTAAATTCTAGACCTTATTCCCAAAGTCAGAATGTGGCTACCTTAATGGTGGGCAAAAAACGGTCCTATTCCCGCAAAATTCTATGATAAACCTCAAGCTGTAGCCTAGGAACGTTTTTTTTTTTTTTGGGGGGGGGGGGGGTTGGAATAATTTTCTTCATCAAAATTCTACCATTAAATCTGATGTGTTTGATACCACAATACAAAATGATTGGAATGGTATAACACTGGCAAATCATCACACCGACTGATTCACTGTACTGTGAAACTAGTTGCCCGTTATAATGTGAAAAAAATGTCTCGTGAGTGAACTGCTCTGTCATAAAATCTAAAGTCATTGACAGGAATTTTTGCATATTTTTCAATTTCTATTTTTGGAGTTTCTGGCATTTAAGTGCTCAGTAGCCCCATAGGTTATAGAATACATTTACTTATTTTCAAATAATTGTTAACTTTTTCTGTTATATAAAAAGCCACATTACAATGATCTGCCAGTTTTACAAACGTTAAAGGGCAGGTAAATGCTTTTGTAAAGATTTGAGTATTTTTTCAATCATTTGATCGGATTCAGTGAAAAAAAAACAAAACATTTTCAAAATACTGTGTCCCGTGAGCTTGTTATATCAATAGACTTAATTATAAAGAAGTTTGGAAATTTTTTATGTGAATTAGAATTTTTAAATTAATTTTTTTTTTTTTTTTTTTTTTTTTTTTACTACATTTCCTCAAGTGACACTTTGTAAACATCTAAAAAAAAAAAAAAAAAAAGGAAGCACATTTTTTTTCAGGCATTGGTCTGCTTCTTTGCCACCTCTCTCATCTCCTCAAATAAATTCGATAAAACTTTAGTCATTAAACAAAAACAAATTGAAACCGATCATATCAAAACATAGACCAATACATATTTGCCATGAACCACAAAGAAATCAATGCATGGATTTTTAAACATCAGTAGAAGTTATGTCAGAAATGGAGTATTTTCTTAATCATTTGATCAGATTCAATCAAAAAAGAGTAAAAATCATACAAAACATTCACAAGATAACCGTCTTGAAAGCTTATAGGACATGTAAAAAAAAATTCAATTATAATTTGATTAAAAACATTTTGCCACACTTCCTAAGTGGTACCACAAAACATTTTTAAAAAGAACATTCTCAAGCATTTATCTGCTTTTGTCACCTCTCCATCTCCTCCCTCAAAAGTACTTCTGCTCATAGTGTGTGTGTGTGTGTGTGTGTGTGTGTGTGTGTGTGTGTGTGTGTGTGACCATTTCATTTACTTTCTGAGAGCAGTTTCTGTTCAGTTTTTTTTTTTAAATGGCTTGTAGCCCACATGGATTTCTCTGTTGAGAGAATAAAGTAGTGGTATGGGTTACTCTTCTTCTATGCTACTAGAGTTAAGGAGTATCCATTTAAGATACCCTCATAGCACACACGTAAAAAAAATCAAATAAAGCAAGTTTAAAGTGTAACCACAAACTCACGACAAAAAAGCCCCTTTGAACACATCAAGAAAAATACTAACAATTTACTTCAAACAGATACTAATTCTCTAAAATAATGAAACCCTGTCTAGAGCAATAACTGCCCTAATGCGAAATGCATGCACTCTGAATATAATGGGAACAATTCATTTGCCTGTGTGTGTGTGTGTGTGTGTGCGCGCCTGTGTGCGTGTGCGTGTGTGTGCGCGCCTGTGTGCGTGTGTGTGTGCGCGCGCGCGTGTGTTGCAGATCTAGTGTGAACCAATGCCTGCAGCCTTTCAGTGGGATTGTTGGTTATATTTATCAGGATTTATTGTTGCTCAAGTGTTAAATGCCATTATTACTCATCCTCTCTGCTTGTTACGTCAACGTCTTCGACGATTCTTGTGATGTCCATGATAGATTTCCGGCTTGACAGATGTGGTCGTAAAATCTGAAAAGAAAAACGATTGTCACGACTTGCTTTGGAAAAGGCAGGAGAATAGAATAAAGGCAGGAAAGAAAGACGGGAAAAGAAAGGAAAAAGACAAACAAAAAAGGGATATAAAAGAGAAATTTATCATCAGGGCAAGATAAGGACTAAACTGTGTGTGTGTGTGTGTGTGTGTTGTGTGTGGTGTGTGTGTGTGTGTGTGTGTGTGTATGTGTAGGACAATTTACAGAATTACACTATTATTCTTTAAAAAACCCCAACCCTTTTCTACTTTCCTTTATTAGTTCAAATGTTAATTATGTTTTATTACGTAAAATAATGAATTTGATGCCATTTTGTAACCAAATAATTTCACAATTATTTCATAAAAAGATCACATCGATTCATCTTTTGCTTGACTAGATAAAAAACTTGTAACAAAATGATTTGATCTCAACATTTAGTAACGAAAGAAAATCAATCATCACATCTTGTGCTTTCTATCTCAAATTCAAGGAGTTCAATCTATCACTTTAAATAAATAAAAAATTCAGAAGTTTCTCACACTTGTTTTTTTGCTTTGTCAATGTGACAGTGTCATACCCGTGTTTTACCGACCATGCTGATCTTCCAAACCAATACCCCAGTTCATGATGGCTAAATTCAAACACGAGGCACTTGGGTCCAGCCCCACAGCTGCTAAAAAGCAAAGGGAGTCCTAATCCCTAATTTAAAGTTCAGATCGCCTCCTTGGCCAAACTGACATTTACCTGATCACGTTTCTTTGTAAACTAAATACAGCATTACTGTTTACACACTGTATCCCATTATGAGATGTACACTATCAGTTTATCTATTGCAATGTTAACACTAATGTAAAATGTGATCCTTCAACCCTTTGTCTGAATAGAGTTTATCTTTTACTGGCGACTCAAGTCTGAAAATGTACACTAAGACCTTACGAAAACAATTTTTTTAAACTATATTTTACACAGGTTTTTTTTTTTTTTTACCAGCAATAAGAGAACATATATGAACATTTTTTAATGCTTTTGTTACCAAAGACAGCAGCAGAATTTTTCTCACCTGGATTTGTAAAACAATACCGAGTCATTTTGAATCCATGTCATGCAGGCACAGATGGACTTGGGAGTAGTGATGCTGGTCCCCATGGGGCCAGGCTCCTTCGGACTCGGGAGGGAGACAATGGCTGCGTGTTTCTCCTGCAGTCGTGCTGGAGATGGCCTGGTGTTGCAGCCCCTTTTGACTTCGGATTTTGTTGGAACTGTTCTGGCTGATATGGTATCTGGTTGAATAGACAAAAGTCAAACTTTAGAAAACAGAAAAAAATCTTACATCAGCAGTGACATTTACAAATTCTAAGATAGATAAGTGACCAGCTGCCATGGTGCAGTAGCTAACACACTGAACTAGTTGCTAGTTCTTAAGTTTGAATTCTATATAAAAAAGCTCCTGTCTACTTCTACCCTGATCAAAACCTAGACGCTCGAGGGAAGACCGGGACAACAACATTGAGCATCAACCGCCTTACAGACGCAATATTGAGAAATACTTAAAATTACACCAACACTGAAGGTGTCTTACCTCTCCTAACAGAACAGGTGACAAAGATTTACAAAACTGCCCCCACACACGGACTGGATGTAAAAAAAGCACACACATGCTTATTACATTATCCTCTATATAAAAGAATAAATAAATAGAAATAAATGCATCCAAAACCAGGTTCTGGTAGGAACTGCGGAGCAAACACTTTCAAGTAGTCTTTAAGTTCTAATACTATATCATCACTGCTTTATCATACACAGCAACAACTTGTGTACTTTTAACATTGTTTTCTGATGGTTGTCCGCCTACTGTTCTGATCCCACAATGACTTCAGTCGTCCCTACTGTTCTATGCTCGAGGCCCAAAGAGAAAAGAGGGAAAGACGATGGAAGTAAGAAACAAAAATGGAAGACAGGCTGAAACAGGCAAAAAGACGAGCGGAAACAGTTATACGAGCAAGGACAGAGAAACTAAACTGAAAAAGGCAGAAACGAGTTGACAGACAAAGGAACATCAAAGACAGACATACTGGGTCAGGCAGACATCTTGATGATGCTCTTAAAGGTACCTGATAATTTCTGTTGTCTGTCATGAGAAGTGTCTGGTGGTGTTGAACTTGCCTGGGGGTGTTGCACTTGCCTGGGGTGTTGCACTTGCCTGGGGTGGTTGCACTTGCCTGGTGGTGTTGCACTTGCCTGGTGGTGTTGCACTTGCCCGGTGGTGTTGGACTTGCCTGGTGGTGTTGGACTTGACTGGCATTCCCCTGTCTCGTAGGGTACCTGGTAAAACATGAACACCATCCAGTAAAAATATGGACAAATAAGCATTCAAACAAGAACAGAACCAAAGACGTACAGGACCACAAATACAATTCTAAACATTCAGTAAAGATTATACCAGGAGATAGGATAGGCTATTTTTAAACAAAAAATGAATAAAAACAGAAGTTAGAAGATGGAACGTATTAAGTACTAAACCTCTTCAAGTCTCTTCACTTAAAAAGAAAACAGGGCAGACAAAATGGACAAGATTTTGAAATAAAAGAAAACACTTTAAAACCCAAGAGCCCCAGACAAAGAAATGACGTAAGAAATTTAACAGAAAAAAGCAAAAATAGAAATACCTGGTCAAGCTTTTAGAAAATACGGGTCATGATGGCTGCCCTCATGTCAGGTCACTGCCCCAGGATTCCAGCCCCAGAGCCTCTGAAAGCAGAAAGTCATCAGTGTGACTGAATACACCCAGTTGGTTTTAATGGCTCAGTTACAAAAAAGAAAAATCACTTAAGCTTCACCAATCGGTCAAATTTTAATCCACTCAGTTTATAATGGTTCCAATGCTCAAATATGTAAACTGACCATATGGTTATTTCAACCAATTAACTTTTCTAGTGTTTTAAAAAAGGGCAAACAAAGAGGCACTTCTGTCAGCACAATCATGTTACTATTTTAGATACAGAAGCTAGGTCTGCACCAACCACACACAAAAGGCTCCATAAGTCAACGCCTAAACAACCGTTGTTTTGAGAGAATGCGAACTTTTTTCCTGCATAAAATGACATGAATCGTGTATAATAAAGTCAACTGTAGCTGTACAGCTCTTATGTACTTACCACATGCAGGGACTTGATGAAGCAGATGAAATGACTCCCAGACGACCCACACGATGATTCAGATTAGGACCCATGATTGATAACGATGAGAAGGCTATGGATGTGTATCAGAGTCACTACGCATCCTGCCTAGTGTCTCAAGAGTCATTTTTGGGGGTGGTGATATTTTCGGACTCCTCGTTCGATGTGTGTGAGAAAATTAATGGCATGTCCTTTTCAGCTCATTTCGTGGGCTTTACAGCTTGGTTTGCAGGTCATCTCTGTCGGCCATACAGTCTTCCTCAGTTCGCTGTGTAGCATGTATTTTGAAGGGTGTGCTCGCCAGTGAGGTAGGGGAAGGACTGTTTCAGCTTTGTGACATGTGATGTCTGCTGGGATGATGGGAAGTAGGTGCTCTTTTCTCTAATGTGGGTCGGCCATTAATTTGATTTGTTAAAATTTTTTTTTAATAGGTGAGGCTATTTTCACACTGCTTTTTGTGCCCCTTGTTTTGCAAGTTCATCGGACTGTTCGTTGCCAGTGGACATGGATCCATTACAGGGTTTCGCGTTTGTTTTGTGCAAAAAGCTGTAGTTCTTGTTTGTCTGCGGACAGGGCATGTAGAACTGACAGGGCATTGGTGGAAAACTTCACTAGCTGGCGTTCATCTCTGGAGCGTCTGACCAATGTTTGGACAACCACATCAGCGTCAACCAGATCACTGTCACCCAGATTGCACTCAGATTCCTGCATTTTTCTCCCATTTTTATTTCCTTTTATTCTCATTGCTAATTTTATGGCTGTTTTTGTTTTATTTTTTTATACCTTAAGATTTTGCTTTATTTCCTAACCTTCACCTTAGTTTATTTGTCTTGTTTTATTTCAATATCTCATTTTATCTGTTAATTCTATTTTATTTCAATCTATTTTTCGTTTTATTTCTAAATATTTTTTTGATCTCAGTTTATGCTTTATTTATTTTTTTCTCATTTTATCTAACTTTATATTAATCTGATTTATTTGATTCTAGGATTTGCTTTAGTAAGGAATACTGGTGCAATCGGAAGTTGGTGCCCAGTGATCATTTTTGAAGACAACTGACAGGAAAATCCACAATGGCCAAAACTGAAACCAAAGCCAGACATAAGAACTCGAGGGGCAAAAACTGGACTAGAGCAGAGGACACTGTACAGGTGACATCTGTAGACTAGCTGAGTAAGGCAGCCGCTGCGTGACTGGTAGGTTTGCATGGTAGACTTCAATGGTGAATGTTGAACTGCTGCAATTGCTCACTGCCCCCTTTTCTGTTCCCTACACTCTTAACATCACAGGCCTAACAAGGTAACATCAGTGCGTTGGTGTCGGTGTCGAGAAGGTCAAAGATGGCTGCAGAGTGTCTGAAAGACAAACAAACATGCGATAAGTATGTAGCGTCTAATCCAGGTAAATTGTGCGTGTGTGTATTTGTTTGTGTGTGTAAATATATATATATATATATATATAATATATATATATCTAATTATACGGTGTGTGTGTGTGTGGTGTGTGTGTGTGTGTGTGTGTGTGTGTGTGTGCGTACGAGTATGCGCGCGCGCGCCTGTGTGTAACATTTTCAGGTCTAAGCAAATTTATCTGATCTAAGAAATGTTGCACAAAAAAAAACCCATACGTTTCAGTTTGTGTGTGTGTGTGTGTGTGTGTGTGTGTGTGTGTGTGTGTGTGCGCGTGCGATCCTGTGTGTACCTGTGTGTGTGTGCGCGTATGCGTATATGTGTATGTGCGCGCGCTCTGTGTGTGTGTGTGTGCGTGCGTGCATGCATGCGTGTACGTGCACACGCGCTCATGCAGGCGCGTATGTAGCCTATGGGTGTAAAGTGGCTACTTTAAGCCCACAAGTCTCTAAGGTTCGAAAACTTTACGACGCTCCAGACTGACGCTAACGAGTCAGTAGAAGTGGTCACATAAATTCTCTGTTGGCCCTTATTTCTGCTGTAGGCTCTACGACTTTTGAACAGTATTCACTCACTGTGGTGAAACGCCTTCCACCCTGATGTAAAATCTTTATAGAAAAAAATGCCCATAATTATGCACTTGAATTTATCGGTCTATGAGACAAAGTGGTTTTGAAGTTGAAGGGGTTTCAGAGTCAAATCATAATCGTCTACTTTAAAAAAAAAATATTCAGGGAAAGCTAAAGACCCAGCAAGATGAATTAAAAGCGGTTGTGATGGTATCACAGTATCTTGTGATCCAGCCAAGCTGCCCTGAAGTGAGGAACATGACTAACATCACCCACGATAATCCACTTTGATCCACGCAGTCGGAATGTAGTTACCATAATGGTGGGCAAACAAACGGTCACACACGCAAAATGTCACCATTGGTTAACGGGCGGACGGAGGAAGGGAGGGGGGGGAGGGAGGCGGAGGCGGGGGCGGGGGCGGGATAGCCTTATGGTCAGAGTGATGGGCTTGTGATCTGCTGACCCGGGTTCGAATCTCGTTCAAGAGAATTTTTCCTCTGGAGTTATCAGTGTCAACTCCACTCCCCCATAAAGTACTTCGGATGAGGCTATAAACGTAGGTTCCCTCAGCAAACGCACGCAGAACATCTTGCGCACATGTTAAAACCTGTTCCGCTTTTCGGAAGCGTAGGCCATTGTGTGCAGGTGGGAACGGATGACAACAAAACTACATAGACATAGGGGACTGGATTTTAAAAAAGCACACGAGAGCTTATTTCATTATCCTCGAAATACAAAAAAAAAATTAATAAAAACGACTTCACAGCTCTGAGGTACGAAAAAAAATCCCACGTTTCGGAATGCAGCAGCCATAAAGGGGGAGCAAAAGGTCGCATACGCAAAATCTCACCATGGGTGAATCTCGGAACTCTAGCTTAACTCAGGAAAAAAAATCGTACTCACAGATGATGGCTTGAGTTGCACGCCCCCATCGCTGTGGGAGTGACATCCACAGCTGCAAGAAGCTGGTTGGCCTGGAGTTTTGCTGGCGCGGAGTTCCCGTTCTTTTGCCTCGTCAGATGGACAGCTCAAGTCTTTGCGGTAAAGGCTGGGGTATGTTGCAGGTCCTCCGAGTTGCCGTAGAGCTGCTTGTCCACTGGGGTGGGGTAGGCTGGATTCTCTTGTTTCGTGTCGAAGGCAGGGCTGCATGTAATGCACGTCTAGCTACCAGTCTTGCAAATGTAGGTTTCATGTATCTGAGATGATTTGAATCAATGTGCCTGTCAATAGTGTAATTGCCCTTCATGGCATGTTTGTAAAGTGTTTTTGACTGACTTTGCAAGGACACTGTTCTATAATATGACTGATGCGGAGTTTTATGTACATGGTAGATCACGTAGTTGTGGCCTGCCCCGAGCCTCAGCATAACTTTCTCCCGTAAGGTCAGCAGGTCATTTGGATCTGAAACACACATATACAAACCATGTACCACTGACTATCATGCAATAAAAAAAAAACTCGGCGCTACCGAAGCTAAAAATTCATTGGAGAGGATTTTCCCCATGGAGTTAATGCTGACTCCACTCTCCCCAAGTCTTTCGGATGAGACTGTAAACCGAGGCATGCTAAAGTTAGAGCGCCCTGCCTGTGATTCGATAGGCTGGGTTCAGTCACTACCAAGGTACCAATTCAAGGGAACTTTTCCAATTAACACTCGCACCGACTCGACCCCCTCTGAATGACCTTTGGATGATATTACGAACTGAGGTCCCGTATGCGAACGCTCAGTAGAATATATTGTAAACGTGTTATAACTCGTTTCGCTTTTCGGCACTGTAGGCCATTGTATGCTGGTGGGAACAGATAATTCGAAAACCACACACACTGGAGGGACTAATGAAATGAAGCGGCTACCTACATGGTGGGCAAAACCGGTTGCATACGCAAAAATTTCACCATTGGTGAACGTCGGAGCTTTAGGCGCGGATCGGGATAAATTTTTTTAAAATAAAAGATTAACACGAAAATAACCCCAGTTCTGAATTCGGACCCGGGCTACCAAGTTCGTTTCACAAACGCGTATAATCTTCAAGACTGCTATTTCTTTTAGTGACGCCACTGGCAAAGTTGTGTTTAAATGCATATTTTTGTAAACAAGCCTTCTCAGTCGAAACTTGAAAATGATTTTTATCTGGACTAAAGTTAAGGACTGCCAAGTCCATAACGCGGGCCTGTATTTTGGAAACTGTTGTGCCGCGAAATGAAGGTCAGAACCAAAGTTACAGCCTGAATGCATTAACCTGTAAATTTCTCAAATTAAAGGAAAATCATTTTTTAACCAACCCTTCGCGAAGAGACTACTGTCTTAATTTTCTTTGGCACTTGGTTTAAGACAGCAGAGAGCATTTACCAGTGCTACAAAGCTCGCAATCTCGGCCTCCAGACTGAACTCACTTTCCCGCTCAAATCATCCTACTATACCAAGTCATGTGACATGGTGGGGTGACGCTCTGCTAAATTAGCCAGGGACGGGTGCGGGAGGTAGGCCCTAAAATCTACGACCAGCCTTGCCATGCTAGACATTTTCACCAGGATATGTTTCAACAGCCATTACTTTCATGCACATTTCCTAACTCGAAAATATGTAATTGAACCCTTAAAAAAAATCCTTTTCCCGTGGAGGTCACATGTCAACCTTCGCACACAGTCTTATCGCAGAAAAAGTCAGCTATGGCGAATGCAATGGGCGACATGGAAAGTGGTGGGTTCGCGAAATTCGCCTAGCACTAAAACATTGCTTAAGTACCTTACTCAGTGCAGTGTCCACAAAGGCTCCTAAAAGACGTAGTAGAAGTTAGAGAGCACTCGGAAATCTTCCCAACTACTGCAATACTAGACTAGTCTATGCGACTTCTCAACTCGGAATACGAAATTTTTTCCTTCTTGCTTTTCAAAGTATTTTCATTTCAAATATTTCACATCATCCTAAATAGGCCTAACCAGCAAAACAATGCAACTACGTACAACAGCCTACCTGTATCCTCCGGTAAGAACAGCACTATGTGGCGACGATGCATGGGCTGGATTTTCTGCATGCGTGTACACAAACGATCTTGTCTCAGTCGTCGCCGAATCAAAAATGCGGGAGCGAGGCTAGGAACGCAGTTTTTAAACCTTACGTGGGTGAGTTGAGTTCGAACACGGAGCAATCAGCATTGCCCGTGATACCTTGTTAGGCTTTCTTTTTTCCCTCCCTTTTTTTCATTGGCTGACTAGAATTTCTATTTTCCCTCCGATCTTTCTCCCCTTTTTTCTCATTGGCTGGCTAACTGGTTTAGCCAACCAATGGCTAAGCTGGTTTCTTTCAGCTTGGTGTTTGCCTAACCGGGGTTTCTCGCTTTGCTGGCCTGTGTGTTAAAATAATTATTTGCTGACTAAGAATGGTTTTGTGTGACTACACATAATAAGAAAAAAAAGTTTAAACTTTGTGCGGTGGTTCGAATCCCGTTTGGGCCCAATTTCAAATTCAAGCCACCGCACACTCCGACCCGGACTTTTTGCTTTGTATGCAGGCGCGTTACCTCTAGAGCACCGATCATGAAGAGGTGGTGTGTATACAATCAACATTACAAAACATGTTGCATAGGAAACATTAGTAAACGGAAGAAAGGATACCTAAAGTACAAGCGAGAGAGAGAGAGAGAGAGAGAGAGAGAGAGAGAGAGAGAGAGAGAGAGAGAGAGAGATCTAATACAAAAGCACAAAGAAAGGGAAAAAAAGAGTGAGGAAAATTAAACATAGAAAGAAAACGATGAAAATGAAAAGGAAGAGAAATAAACACCAAATAACAAAAAAAAAGAAGGAAAAGAAAAAGGAAAAATAAAACATAGAAAGAAAGAAAGAAAAAAAAACAACGATGAAAATAAGAGAGAGAGAGAGAGAGAGAGAGAGAGAGAGAGAGAGAGAGAGAGAGAGAGAGAGAGAGAGAGAGAGAGAGAATGAGAGAGAGAGAGATAAAGAGATAAAGGGAAAGAATAAAATTATATAAAGACAGAAAAAAGAAGAAGAGAGAAAAAAAGAAAAAAAACCCAGAAAGGCAGATTTTAGGAAGGTAAGTAGGAATGAAAACTGAAAAGCTACGCAGACAGACAGAAAGAAAAAAAAACAAAGACAGAAAGCCTTGAAGAAGAACAAAAGAAGCAGTACAAATAAAACAAGAAAAAAGAAAGGAAGAAAAAAGTCAAGGAACAAAGGAAGAAAGAAACAAAAAAAAAAACCCAAGGAAAACCAATTTAATACCCCTCCCCCACCAAAAATAAATGTGGAGAGAGAGAGAGAGAGAGAGAGAGAGAGAGAGAGAGAGAGAGAGAGAGAGAGAGAGAGAGAGAGAGAGAGAGAGAGAGAGAGAGAGAGAGAAATGACGGACGGACCTAGATATCAGATTAATCAACGAAAAGTTCGCAGACACACGCACAAATACCTACGTGTGCGCTCACACACACACACACACACATACACACACACACACACA
>CM060322.1:9588561-9591061 GCA_030674155.1 Stramonita haemastoma | reverse complement strand
AGATTAAAATTGCTATTATTACCCTAGTATCATCATCATTATCAGCATTCTTCTTTTTCGTCTTGGTGTGACTATATGATGATAATGATGATGATGATGACGACGACGACGACGACGATGATGGTGATGTTGATGATGAAGATGGTGATGAGGATGACGACGATGCCGATGATGAGGATGATTATGATGATGACTACTAGTACTATTATCATTACTATTATCATATGTTCTACGAATCTCTTTCTGTTTGTTTTTTTGTGTCTAAAGGTTCTGGTATTTTTATCACCCCGACGTCGGTACTTCGCAGTACACAGTCTATAGGCCTGAACCTGGTCGTCTGGACTCTGGGAGGAGTTATCAGTCTGTTTGGTAAGTGATTACCATATCTCTCTACCCATCCTCCCCCTCGTCCTTTGTATGTGGATTTCTTCACTCCCAGAATTCATTGGTTAGTATGAATCATGGCTTAATTCCAAGCAATTTATTACAGTTTTGATCAGTTTTAAGGACCATTAGCAAAGTACGTTTTTGATTGTATGCGTGGTCGGTGACTTTTTCCTGTATAATCTCGTTTACTTGTGTCTACAAGCCTTCTGGGATTCTAGGGCAATAAAAGATGTTCTTGTTCTTGTTGTACAAATGTTAGGAGACACAAAGACATGAACTTGTAGCAGGATAGATAAGCTATAGGTTGTCATAATGTGAGTTTCACTTTTTGGTTAAACATATATCCTCTAGGGAGGAAATAGCTCAATGCTCAGAGCACTGACTTTCCTAAAGCTTGCTACTGTGTCTTGGCTATTCATACGACCTTTTAAATTTTTGTTTTGTTAAACCCAACACTTTTAGTCCCTGTTCAGTCAAAGGGATATTACTCGTACTATTAGCTGATATAATCTCATTTCAAATGAATTTCTTCCCTTCAACTGTCAATGACTTTATGTGTATACTTTTGGACTTTTCTTACTCTCATTGAGTGTTTTTTTTTCATGATGAAAGTGGTCACAGAGAAGAGGAACGGGGAGAAAGAGGCAGTATTGGCAAATTTTACGGCAAAGTGATTCCTGAACCTCAGGAAATACTACTGCTTGTGAAAACAATGTTAGTCTTTTTGTGGATTTACTGATGGGTACTTACACCTACCTTCATTAATGAGGTAAGTTGTGTGTATGTGAAAAAGTTTTTTTGTAATGGTTTATAGCATTCACTGACTTTCTTTATGGCAAAGCAATAAAAAAAAAAACCCAAACAAAACAAGACCAAACCAAACCCAAAACAAAATTGGGAGATATGTGGACAAATATTGATATTTATTTTGATATTCAATATGTCTGGTTTATCAATCTGAGACTGATATATATATATATATATATATATATATATATATAATATATATATATATATATATATATATATATATATATATATATATATATATATATATTAAAAATGGCTAAAATAGTACGTCATAATTTTGTCAAGGTGTGAAATAGATTGTGACACCATGGAGTTTGAACTAACTAAGCTGCATTGAGTGTAGTTGCCAAGTGGATGAGAGAATGTTCATGAGCCTTGGCCTTGGATCCTGTGTGTATGTCAAAAGTCTTTTTTTGTTCATAGCCTTCTCTGAATTTCCCCAAGGAAAAAGAAACAAAAAACCCAAACAAAAAACAAGAAGAAAAATTGGGAGATACGTGGACAAATATATTTGTAGATCCTAAAAGTTCTTTAAATAAACTTCAAAGAAAAGTTGCATATCAAAGTAAAGTTCATCTCAAATACTTTTAGGATTTGCAAATATATTTGTCCGCACACCTCCTAGTTCAGTTCACCCAGCTGTAAATGGATACCTGCCCTCTTTAGGGACAGGGAAGGTAAAGTAAGTGAGGGAAATGAGATGGGCACTGCTAGCGGCAATATGCTGACCCCCTAGAGAAGCTGAAGTCTCTGACATCTCGCTACCCCAACGACCACATAGGTTATTGGGATGTTGTTGATTATATTACAGTCCCAGCGGAGGTATTCGATTTAGAGACTGTGGTGTACAAAAAAGCAGCCAACTTCCTCTCACTCACTCATCCAGGTAGGAAAAGCCAAGCGAAAGGTCCCACTGACCTGGTGAGGGTTTTTGCCAACACCTTTTACCTTGCTATAACATTTTTGTTTGTTTGTTTGTTTTTGTTGTTGTTTGTTTGTTGTTTTTTGGTTTGTTTGTTTGTTTGTTTAATTTTTTTAAAACTAATATTCTCGTACTCGTGCACTTTTGCTCTGTGAATTAGCAAATCTTTATGGCAGGGTGATCACTGACTTCATGTCACCGCTCTCTTGACAACCGAAACGGAAAAGACAGCAGACAGAGGCGTTGTCAGCGCATGACTTAGCATGAAAAAAAGACATCGGCCACCTTACCTTACCTTATTATTTTACCCTCGTGTCCTATCGTCCTACTATCCCATTGCTCTTTCACTTTTCTCAGTTGTGTGGGGTCTGGACAATTTTT
>CM060322.1:9581061-9583561 GCA_030674155.1 Stramonita haemastoma | reverse complement strand
CTGTCTGTCTGTCTCTGCCTCTTTGCCACTGTCTGTCTGTCTCTGCCTCTTTGCCACTGTCTGTCTGTCTCTGCCTCTTTGCCACTGTCTGTCTGTCCCTGCCTCTTTGCCACTCTCTGTCTGTCTCTGCCTCTTTGCCACTGTCTGTCTGTCTCTGCCTCTTTGCCACTGTCTGTCTGTCTCTGCCTCTTTGCCACTGTCTGTCTGTCTCTGCCTCTTTGCCACTGTCTGTCTGTCTCTGCCTCTTTGCCACTGTCTGTCTGTCCCTGCCTCTTTGCCACTGTCTGTCTGTCTCTGCCTCTTTGCCACTGTCTGTCTGTCCCTGCCTCTTTGCCACTGTCTGTCTGTCTCTGCCTCTTTGCCACTGTCTGTCTGTCTCTGCCTCTTTGCCACTGTCTGTCTGTCTCTGCCTCTTTGCCACTGTCTGTCTGTCCCTGCCTCTTTGCCACTGTCTGTCTGTCCCTGCCTCTTTGCCACTGTCTGTCTGTCTCTGCCTCTTTGTGTCTCTGCCTCTTTGTGTCTCTGCCTCTTTGTGTCTCTGCCTCTTTGTGTCTCTGCCTCTTTGTGTCTCTGCCTCTTTGTGTCTCTGCCTCTCTGTGTCTATGTCTCTGTGTCTATGTCTCTGTGTCTCTGCCTCTTTGTGTCTATGTCTCTGTGTCTATGTCTCTGTGTCTATGTCTCTGTGTGTCTATGTCTCTGTGTCTATGTCTCTGTGTCTATGTCTCTGTGTCTATGTCTCTCTCTCTGTGCCTATGTCTCTGTGTCTATGTCTCTGTGTCTGTGTCTATGTCTCTCTCTCTCTGTGTCTATGTCTGTCCCTGTCTATGCTTTTCTGTTTTGTCTTACTCTGTCTTAGCCTCTCTGTTTGTTTCTCTGTCTTTGTCTTTGTCTCTCTGTCTATGTTTCTCTGTGTATGTTTCTCTGTGTATGTCTTTCTTTGTCTTAGTCTGTTTATGTTTCTCTGTCTATGTCTTTCTCTGTCTTAGTCTCTCTGTTTAAGCATCTCTTTATCTGTCTTAGTCTCTCTGTTTATGTTTAGAACTCTGTATATGTCTCTGTCTATGCCTCTGTCCCTGTCTTTCTCTGTCTTGGTTTCTCTGTCTTTGTCTTTCTCTGTCTTTGTCTCTCTGTTTATGTTTCTGTGTCTTGTCTTAGTCTCTCTGTTTATGTTTCTCTGTCTATGTCTTTCTCTGTCTTCGTCTCTCTGTTTATGTTTCTCTGTCTATGTCTTTCTCTGTCTTGGCCTCTCTGTTTATGTTTCTCTGTCTTTGTCTTAGTCTCTCTGTTTATGCTCCTCTGTCTATGTCTTTCTCTGTCTTGGCCTCTCTGTTTATGTTTCTCTGTCTTTGTCTTAGTCTCTCTGTTTATGTTTCTCTGTCTATGTCTTTCTCTGTCTTGGCCTCTCTGTTTATGTTTCTCTGTCTTTGTCTTAGTCTCTCTGTTTATGTCTCTCTGACTATGTTTTTGTCTGTCTGTGGATCGGTGGTCTAGGTGCTAACGCGCCTTGCCTAGAAAGCAAATAGTCCGGGTCGGAGTGTGCGGTGGTTCGTACCCCGTTTAGGCCCAAAACTTTCCCCCATCCATTCCAAAACTATACAAAACTCTGCAGCTCGTCTGGTCCTCAGAAAGAAAAAAATCTGAGCACATTACCCCTCTCTTGCAATCTCTTCATTGGCTGCCCATACCACAGAGAGTAAACTACAAGATCAATACCCTCTGTTACAAATGTCTCCACAATACTGCACCCTCCTACCTCTATGAATGTCTTCACTTGTACACACCTTCTCGCTCCCTCCGCTCGTCGGCAGATACTTTGTCCTTAAGAATACCAGATTCAACCTATCTACCATTGGCCGCCGCTCTTTCTCTGTTTCTGGTCCATCGATCTGGAACGACCTTCCTCTCTCCCTCCGGCAAAAGCCTACTTATGACATTTTCAAATCCAACCTCAAGACACACTTATTTCAAACCTAAGTTTCTCTCCTTCCACTTCAATCTCTTACCTGTCCCTACCTTCAACATCCACCCGCCAAAGTGCATAACGTTTGTAGGTGTGTGGTGTTGTGTGCGCGCGCGTGCTGCGTGCGTGCGTGCGTGCGTGTGTGTGTATATTTGAATTTGTTAAAACTGTAGATTGTTGGTGATTGTGTGTTGTGTAGGTCGAATGCAAGCGCTTTGATTTGTTTTTGCAAGATATAGCGCTATACAAATTCCATGTATTATTATTATTATTATTATCCATTAGACCCTGACTGATGGTCTGGGCGCTAGTCTTTCGGATGAGACGATAAACCGAGGTCTCGTGTGTGACACATCACTATTTAGTGCACGTAAAAGAACCCACGGCAACAAGGGGCAAAATTCTGAAAAAAAAGCCACTCTGATAGGGAAACAAATACAGTTGCATGCAGGAAAAAGAAAAAAAAGGGTAGGCGATGCACTTGTGGCGACGCTCTCTCCCCAGGGAGAACAGCCCGAATTTCACGCAGAGAAATCTGCT
>CM060322.1:9556061-9566061 GCA_030674155.1 Stramonita haemastoma | reverse complement strand
GAAGAAGAAGAAGAAGAAGAAGAAGAAGAAGAAGAAGAAGAAGAAGAATCCTATATGTTAAAGAACCAACTTTGATCTTTGCTTTACTTAAAGCCTAAAATTATGGTTTTGGTCCATTCGTCCTGATAGCTGTATATTAACCAATGAATCCCTTGATACAAAAACAAGGTCTGTGAATATTATTTATTTCGGTAGAATCTTAGAAACAGCGTATTATGTATCACTATCTTTGTTTGAATCGTTTTGTTTTTGATCCTTGTCACTTTCTGTTGATCAAATCCGGTAGAGATTTTAGACCGAGGTGTTTTCTTTCATGTGTTTTCTTCGGTTTGTATATTTTTTTCAGTTGGAATACACCTAACTTAGATATTATTTACCAATGTGTACTCAGTTTTGCTCTCTATGCCTTGTTTTTCCCCCCTTATCCATAAGGAAGTTTTTGATGTAACTTTGTATATCTCTGTATAACTTGCGTGCTTCTAATTTATTATGAACATTAAATTGGTTCAATTGATTTGATATTATCAGAAAAAAAAAGTTGCATGTGACGATCTGGATGGCTTACTTTTGGTGTGTGTGTGTGTGTGTGTGTGTGTGTGTGTGTGTGTGTGTGTGTGTGTGTGTGTGTGTGTGTGTGTGTGTGTGTGGTGTGTGTGTGTGTGTGTGTGTGTGTGTGTGTGTGTGTGTGTGTGTGTGTGTAGTGAGTGAGTGAGTGAGTGGTGTGTGTGTGTGTGTGTGTGTGTGTGTGTGTGTGTGTGTGTGTGTGTGTGTGTGTGTGTGTGTGGAGTGATGATTTGGATGGTTTGCTTTTGGAGTGTGTGCTATTACAGATTAGCATATCAACCACGGTTTTAATATATTTCTAAAGCTTTGTTTTGGTTGCGTCTGCGTGTCCGTTAAAAATGAACATTTCTGTTGGTTTTAATCCCCTTTAAACAGGAATTTTGACACCTTTGTTCTTTTCCACGCAAAAAGAGCATTGTACAAACAAAAACTGCATGATTGTCTACCCTCACATATTGCAATGTATGTATGTATGTATGTATGTATGTATGTATGTATGTATGTATGTATGTATGTATGTATGTATGTATGTATGTATGTATGTATGTATGTATGTTGTGTGTGTGTGTGTGTGTGTGTGTGTGTGTGTGTGTGTGTGTGTGTGTGTGTGTGTGTGTGTGTGTGTGTGTGTGTGTGTGTGTGTGTGTGTGTGTGTGTGTGTGTGTGTATGTATGTATGTATGTATGTATGTATGTATGTATGTATGTATGTATGCATGTGTCTGTCTGTCTGTTTGTCTGTATGTCTGTCTGTCTGTCTGTCTGTCTATCTATCTATCTATCTATCTATCTATCTCTCTATCTATCTCTCTATCTAAACATATATACATACATACATACATACATACATACATACATACATACATACATACATACATACATACATACATACATACATACATACATACATACATACATACATACACACATATATATATATATATAAATATATATATATATATAATTGTAGGTATCCTTCATTATCGGAAGATTATGGAGTTGCTCTCCAGGCTCTAGAGCGCAAAGCCCCCCTCCCCACGTCGCACTACATCATACTGTTCCAATAGTGTAGTAAGAAAAAATTGCTGTTGGTTTTTGCCTAACTGCGAATTAATCTATGATAAACAGGTGTATGGGAGTTGGTGCACTGATTGTAGAACTTACCGTAGAGATAGACCACCTTTGCACATCCATCCATCCATCCATCCATCCATCCATCCATGGAACATACACTGACTCAAGCAATCAGCTAATCACTTTGCCCCGGCTAATAATGTATTAGTATGTTTGTTTGAAACACAGCACAGTCCAGCCACGCACACAACAAAGTTAATTAATCTCATTGCTTTTTGTCTGTATATTTGATTATTTATATGTTTATTTCTGTGTTTACGAATTGATAATGTAAATTTGACCTTTTCATGCCTCTATCACACCTATTCTTACTCTCCCCAAAAGTCTTTCGGATGAGACTTTAAACCAAGGCCCCGTGTGCAAACGCACTCAGAACATCTTGCACACACGTTAAATCCTGTTCCGCTTTTCGTATGAGTAAGCCATTGTGTGCCGGTGGGAACAGACTACAAGATTTACAAAACTGCATACACACAGGGACTGAATGTTAAAAAAGCACAAGAGTGCTTATTCCATTATCCTCAATATAAAAATAAATTTAAAAAATAGATAAAAATATGATTGTGGAGTACTTTGTTTTCGTCAGGAACTGTTAAAACCGAAACACGATTTTCCTTTCCCTCTGTTCTCAAGTTTTGGAAGCAAACACGCAATGCCACACAACTGCACCCAGTTCAACCCTTACCACAGCCCTCAGTCGATCTGAGTGACAATGGTTTTTAGCTTCAAGAATTTGTTTTCAAAAGCATTGGCGTGTTACTACTGTGCGTGTTTGTCGATATCGTCTAGAAGTAAAACGGATTGGAAATTTGTTCGGCAGATTCTACGGATGATATTGTTTATTTCTTTTTTGTGAAGTTTGCTTTATGTTTTTGCCTATGGTGTTTTTCCTATCGGAACAATCCTGAGCAAGAATGTAAAAGTGGAATAAGACGGAGGGTGGTTGTGGTGGTGGTGGTGGTGGTGGTGTGTGTATGTGTGTGTGAGGGGGGGGGGGGGTGCATGATGCATCATATACAGGAAATAAGAGGTTCAAGGAGTGTGTATTTTTCGATCACTCACTCACACAAAAACGCATAACTAGATGATTGACCAAAGACTTTTTTTTTTATATCATTACATTGTATGCAAATGGATAAACGTTTTCAAATCAGACTTCGTGAATAAAAAACGAAGTGGAGGATAAAACGGTTAAAAAAACCCCAAACTATGAATTGGCGTTCCTTGAGTGGCACAGCCATTACAGAACGACACATTCAAAAGGAAAAAAACGGCTAGAACTGTGTATAAAAGAAATCTCCAGCAACTCTGAAACAAATACATATATATAATTAAAATATATATATATATATATATATATATATATATATATATATATATATATATAATATATATATATATATATACACATGCATGTGTGTGTGTCTATCATGGCTAGCACTTAAGATTTAGACCAAAAGAAAAGGCACAGGTGATGTTTATGGAATAGAATCGCATCGAATTTCAAAGCTGAGTAGCAAAAACCCGTCTTAGTGGTAGTTTTTTTAAATTTGCAGCTGAACTGTCAAACTGGCTGAGAAATGGAAATAGATGACTTTCTCAGGGATTACAGAAGACCGCTTTTTTTGAGGGGGGGGGCGGGGGGGGGGGGGGAGGCAGTGTTGGCTGGCCGGTGAAGAGTCTCATTGTCTGCCGGTCAGAGCACGTTAACTTTCTTCCCCAGAAAATAATCCTACAATTTATTCCGAAGTAAAGATTTATTTCACTATCATTATGTGTGTCCCTCGTTTTCTCCTCCTCGTTCCTCTTCTTGTTCTTGTTTTTATCTTGATCTTATCCCCGATAAGGAGGGGACTTGATGTAAAAAAAAAAAAAAAAGCGCAAAAGTGTTTATTCATTATCCTCCAAAAAAAAAAGAATTTGACTCGACTTGACTTGTTCTCCTTAGTCAAATGACCGACAACAATAGGTGCTGTCTGAGTGTTCGACATCGACGAAGAAGAATAAGTGATAGCTCCCCCCCACCCTCCCTTCCCCCTCGTTTTGTCAGTTTAATAGAGAATTGTGTTAGCAAAGTAACTGGATCCGCTGACGATGTTTTCTTTGTTCGTTGCTGAATTAAATAAGATTGCTCGTTTTGCTGTATAATTGTGCGTTTTATAACAGCTTCATGGCGTGTGCTTTGATATCAATCCGTTTGTGTCAAACTAATGTGCCGGGAAAACAAAGTGTCGTAAACAGGGTTACGGTAAATAACGCCAAGCTGACATAGAAAGGAAGGAAACAGACACTGTTCAACATTGTCATCTGAAAAAAACAAAACCCCAATTAAAACAGATAATCCGAATCGTAGTCGAGAAGGAGATCAGCTCAACATTTGCAGACAGCTACTGTCCTCAAAAACAAGAGCAGACACTGTTCAGACAGAAAAAGAAAAAAAGAAAAGAAATTCAATTAAAGGAAATTAATTTGAAGTTTTGACAGATAAACTGATAACCAATAACGCACCTTGCATACGAGAATCTAACAAACAAAGAATAGTTGATTTTCTGTTGAATAAACTGATCAAACTGTAGTACATCCACATGTCTAATTTTGGCCTATACTTCAGCCTTTTCTTTGGCCTGCATCTTCAATTATTCTGATCTTTTTAATGCTTTTTGTCTCAATTTCGAAAAGAAAAAATATTGGCAGTCCCAGGCAAAGAAACTGCTCTGAAACAGAAGAGCATGCAGTCAGCTGAACATCACTTTCCCTCTATCTTTCTTCTTCCTTTCTTCCATCCCTCGCCATCACCCATTCTCCCTTTACCTGTCTGTTCATCAGCCTCTGTGTGTGTGTGTGTGTGTGTGTGTGTGTGTGTGTGTGTGTGTGTGTGTGTGTGTACGTGTGTGTGTGTGTCTGTTTGTTTGTCTGTCTGTCTGTCTGTCTGTCTGTCTGTCTGTCTCATTTAGTCCCGGTCTCTGTCTCTCTCTCTCTTTCCGTCTTCCTGTCTCTGTAACTGTCTTTGTGTGACTCGTGTGTGTGTGTGTGTGTGTGTGTGTGTGTGTGTGTGTGTGTGTGTGTGTGTGTGTGTGTGTGTGCGCGCGTGTGTACGTGTGTACATGTGTGTGCGTGCGTGCGTGTATGTGTGTGTGTGTGCGTGCATGCATGCGTGCGTGCGTGTGTGTGTGTGTGAGACAGAGACAGAGACAGACAGATAGAGAGACAGACAGACAGAAACAGAAAAAAAGTATAACGAGAGGGAAAGAGAAAGATGGATAGATAGATGGATCGATATATATATATAAAATAAATATATATATATGTATATGTATATGTATGTATAATATATATATATATATATATATATATATATATATATATATATATATACATATATATATTATATATATATAATCTATACAGAGACAGAGACAGACAGACAAACAGAGACAGAGACGATCACACAGATACAAAAACACAGACACATAGACAGACAGAAACTTAGAAAAAAAAAAAATAAAGAAAGAAATAAAAACAAACATAAAAACTAACAAACAAACAAAAATATCCTGGCTAAATCGGCTTTTCTTCGTATCGGAATATCTCAAGAGAAGCAAGGGAACAGTCTTGAAGAAAAAAACAACAACAGCAAAGAATACACTGTAAAAAAAATCTTTCAGATAAAACCAACAAAAAAAAGACAGAAAAAAGAAAAAAACAGACAGAAAAACATATAACAGCAAACCAAACGAAAAGAAAAACGGAGAGAAAAAAAGGGAACGACACACAACCAGAAAATCTTAAAGAAACTGAAAGAAAAGACTGCTGATCTCGAGCAACTTTGGAGAAACACGTACAGACTTTATTAAACACAACACACACACACACACACACACACACACACACACACACACACACACACACACACACACACACACACACACACACACACACACACACACACCACACACAACCCCCCCCCCCCACCATACCCCAAAGCATCAAACTCTCTGAATTTGGATTAGATTAGCTAATCATTAATTTCGATTAACAGTTATCGAGATGATAACAGTATACAGAAGATTTGAATTTCGATCTTTGACATAAGGGTATAATGTTTGCTTTAATGAAAGAGGCTAGATCAAAACGTATTATTAGTTTTGGCACTTTCATTAAGAAGATCTTCTGTGGTATTAATTCTGTTTTGATTTACACACAGCACTATTCGAACAAACGCACATGTAAATGAGATAAAATTGTAGGTAAATGTGCTTCAGAGAGAGAGAGAGAGAGAGAGAGAGAGAGAGAGAGAGAGAGAGAGAGACACTGACACTGACACTGACACTGACACATTTTATTGCTTTAAAGCTGTACAAGCTCATCAAGCATGCATCGCGAAAGATCGAATCGAACACGACGCGAAATGTTTGACATGGAAACCATAACAAACAGTTTTTCTTTTTTATATCGGAATTGACAAAATTTGTCAGTGACTGTCATTTCATATGTACACGTCAAACAGCACACTGGTCCACGGTACACGGCCGTCATCACCCCAGGTAGAACCAGATGAGGTCACGGAGCACCTGTAGTTTGCGCAGAGCACGTGCCTGTGTGTCGGGGTAAGCAGTTCTGCCAGCACGCCTTCCCCTCCGTAGGTTGTCCAGTTTCGTCACCTCTTCTGTCAGCATGTTCTTTCTTTCTTGCTTGACATACCAGAATACACAGTCATTCTCACTCTCTGTATGTGCCTTGCAGGAAAATTCTAGCACTATGTCATCTGACTCACAGAGTAAGAGATCGCCGTTTTCCGTGGTATGAAGTATAACTTTTCTGAATAACTTATTTCGGTCTCTGTCTCTTAATCGTCGTTGCACTGTTTTGTTGGTCATGGCAGAGACGTAATCATTTACTACACCTGCGTTGAACCCATCTATTGTCTTCTCGATCCTATTTTCCTCATTCGTGTCCAGTTTCTGGAACAGCCAGAGAGACACTGACGTCGCAATCAGCGGCACACGAAGTGTCTAGTACGTTCTGCACGTGCAACACACCTGACACCCCCCCTTCACTGTCTGACTGGTCTGTTTGTGTTGTCAGGTGTGTAGGGTTGAGATTCTCCTGTGTGCATGGCGATTCAAACACATTTTCAAGCACAGGCAACACATTTGGCACTGAGTCACCTGAGAGAGAGAGAGAGAGAGAGAGAGAGAGAGAGAGAGAGAGAGAGAGTGCGCGCGCGCGCGCGCGTGTGTGTGTAGTTGTGTGTGCATGCAGGGGTGGTAGTAGCGTATAACCTATGTACAAAATATGTTTGTTTTCATTCACACACGAGACTTGGTGTACAGATTTATCCAAATGTCTTACGAAGGAATCGAGATAGAGTTAATATGTATAAAGAAAAAAGCAAAAAGCCACAAAAAATAAAACATTGAACAGACGTCTCAGCGGGGACGCGAACCCGCGGCTTCAATAACTGTAAGGTTACGAATGTGCCGCTGTAACCACTGCGGTATATCTCCCCCACTTTTAGAGTCTAGTGTTCGAGTAAAGTAAAAAGTAAACACTAACGTATTTTCAAAAGTGCCTTTGAGTCAAAATAATATAGATAATCTAAGCATAGTCTGATTTTTACAAAAACGATTTATACTACAAAAGCAACATATTTCTTCATTTGTTTTTAACTTATAGCTCCAACAAAACAAGAAGGAAAGCAAGCATAGTTTGTTCCTTTTTTTCCCTGAAGTTTGAATGCAGCTACGTCCATAGTAGGCTACCCCGCCCCCTTGCCCCCCCCCCCCAAAAAAAAAAGAAGAAAAATCGACCACAAAACAAACTCAAACCCAAAAGCAACGACCACAACAAAAACCCTGTCTCAAACGCCAAAGCCTCACCATTGGTAAACCTTGGAGCTCTAGCCGAGGAAGAAGAAACAAAGTCCCATTGTTTTTTTCTGAAAAGGCCTTACAAGTATAAAGTTTCACGGTATCAATAACAACAGAGAAGTTAAAACATCTACAGCATGATTGCAAATACATGTCAATTGACAATAACACGATGCAGAATTTTCAAAGCGCATACTCAAGGACGCACGCAGACAGCTTGCACGCACGCGCGCGCACACACACACATACACGCACGCGCGCGCGCACACGCACACGTCCCCTGCCCCCCCCCCTACACACACACACACACATACACGCTCCCACGCACGTACAACTTATGTTATTATTGTACATTCTTGTCAGTGCAACAGGGAAAAAATATAGGAAAAAGATGCAAGAATACAGACAAGAGTCTCGTCAAGATGACCTCATCTTCTGCATCATTTTTGTACAAAAAAATCATGTCTGGTTCTTCAGAAAAAGACATGTAACTTCATGACACAGGAATGAATTACGTAGGAATGTATGTATCTTTTGCGACGGCACCATGCGTAATTGACAGCAATAATAACGACAAAAAGCCCAAATGTTTCCCCCTCCCCTCCCAAAAAAGACGAAAGAAAGCGAAACAAAACTCCCTTCATAAAACGTCTCAGGTGCTACTTTCAAACCCAAGCGAAAGGAAAATAATTGCCCAGGTCTTGTCAGTTTATGGAATGAGCAAATTAACAACGCATATATCAAAATATATCATATATATAAAAATACATATACATATAATATTATGTTTATGTATATCTATATCTATATCTATCTATCTATCTATCTATCTATCTATCTATCTATCTATCTATCTATCTATCTATCTATCTATCTATCTATCTATCTATCTATATATATATATGCACAAGGTTGTAATAGTTTAAAACGCCCTGTGTGTATTGTGTTCATCTACAGGTAGGCATCTGTCAGCCTCGGAAGACTAGTTGCGCTCTAGGCTCTAGAGAGCAAAACTTAGGTAAATAAATATGGAGCACAAGCTGTTACCCATGCAACAGACCCCTCCTCTCCATGGCGCTAGAATAATCCATTGGAAAAGCAATCGCCGATACAAATGGTTCCAGTGCCGTCGCAGTAGCCACCAGAATGTTGCCATATAGGCATATAGCCCCGAACCGCCCTGGATACTCCAACTGCCCGATTTTTCCTCAGGGATGTTGTCTAATTACGATGTTTGCGTGCATGCTTTTTTTTTTTTTTTTTTACTTTGTGGTAATCCGCTCCTTCCGGCACACGATGGCCGCTCTTCCAAAAGACGGAATGGGTTTTTAACGTGTGCGCAAGATGTTCTCCATGCGTTCGCACACGGGGCCTCGGTTTATAGTCTCATCCGAATGGCTTTAACAATCAGTTCGAGTTTTTCATCAAACTATGAAGAGAGGGCGAAGCTGGGAATCGAACCCACAACCTCACGGTTTACTTGTTTCCCGGTGAACATCTAAACCATTCTGCCACCTTCATTTATGACGAACTCCTAACATAAGAACCCATATCCTAACTAATTGAAGAAAGAAGGCAAAAGGGCTTCTGAATTCAGAGTATGTCTGTTTATATGGCGGAGTCTTTAAAAAAATGAAACACACTTTATCATCCAGTGTGCACTGTCAAAGTGATTCCCAGATGTGTTGATGGAGTGCATAGTCTATTCTTGTTGAGCTCCAGGATGCTTAACTTGGGGGAAGCAAAAAGAACAGCAACAACAACAACAACAAAATCTACAAGAAAAAGGAGAAGAATAATTGCAAAGAAAAGAAGAATTGCGAAGAATTGCGAAGAAGAATTGCGAAGAAGAATTGCGAAGAAGAATTAAGAATTGCGAAGAAGAATTGTGAAGAAGAACTGCGAAGAAGAAGAAGAAGAAGAAGAAGAAGAAGAAGAAGAAGAAGAAGAAGAAGAAGAAGAAGAAGAAAAAAGAAGAAGAATTGCGAAGAAGAAGAATTGCGAAGAAGAAGAAGAAGAATTGCGAAGAAGAAGAATTGCGAAGAAGAAGAAGAATTGCGAAGAAGAGGAAGAATTGCGAAGAAGAGGAAGAATTGCGAAGAAGAAGAAGAAGAAGAAGAAGAAGAAGAAGAAGAAGAAGAAGAAATTGCGAAGAAGAAGAATTACGAAGAAGAAGAATTGCGAAGAAGAAGAATTGCGAAGAAGAAGAAGAAGAATTGCGAAGAAGAAGAATTGCGAAGAAGAAGAAGAATTGCGAAGAAGAGGAAGAATTGCGAAGAAGAGGAAGAATTGCGAAGAAGAAGAAGAAGAAGAAGAAGAAGAAGAAGAATTGCGAAGAAGAAGAATTACGAAGAAGAAGAATTGCGAAGAAGAAGAATTGCGAAGAAGAAGAAAAAGAATTGCGAAGAAGAAGAAGAAGAAAAGAAGAAGAAG
>CM060322.1:9543561-9553561 GCA_030674155.1 Stramonita haemastoma | reverse complement strand
TCGCTCGCGCGCGTGTGCGCGCGCACGCACCCCCTCCCCCCACACACACACTCACACACAATTGCACACAGACACAGACACAGACACACACACACGTGTGCGCGCACGCCAACTATCTGATTGGATGTAAACACACACACACACACACACACTCCCCCTCCACACACACACACACATACACCCCCCCCCCCCTCCACACACAGACCTACACGCACACACACAAACACACACACACACACCTACACGCACGCACGCACCACACACACACACACACACACACACACACACACACACACACTCCCCTTCCACACACACACACCTACACGCACCCCCCCCCCCCCCCACACACACACACACATTTTAGTCAACGATCGCAATGTAAGCAAAAGTCGTATTCAGTAGCTTTGAAATGAACTTTGTGAAGACAGTGTTACTAACATTTCTGCTTAGCATGGCAATGTGAAAAAAACAAAAAACAAATTGAACAAACAAAAAAGTACCCTAAACCAAACTGTTACTGGCCGTAGTGTTTAGTTTTGACGTGTCGTGGACAGGCAACAGCAGAAACAACATATTTATTTATTTATTTATTTATTTATTTATTCTTTTATATCGAGGATAACAGAATAAGCAATCATGTGCTTTTTTCATCCGGTCCCCGTGTGTATGCAGTTTTGTAAATATTGTCATCTGTTCCCACCGGCACACGATGGCCTACTCTTACGAAAAGCGGAACAGGATTTAACGTGTGCGCAAGATGTTCTGCGTGCGTTCGCACACGGGGCCTCGGTTTAAAGTCTCATCCTAAGGACTTTTGGGGAGAGTGGAGTCAGCACTGATGTTAACTCCAGGAAGAAAATTTCCTCGACCGGACTCGAACCCGGGTCGTCAAATTACCAGCGCAATGTTCTGAGCACTAGGCTATCCGTCCCCCCATAGAAGCCGATAGAACGTGAGAAAATGGGGTTCTACTGAACAGGTCTGGAAAGGCAGGCAAGGAAGGCTTTGTTCTGTAGCCGGGAAAAGATGAGGACCCTCAGCCAATGAATGTGGCTTCAGAGCCAGAGAAATAGGATCAACATTATTTCTTCTTTTTTGTTTTGTTTTAAAAAAAAGAATCAACATTTTGTTTCTTAGGTGTAAGTTTTAAAACTCATTTATTATTCATTTTATTCTTTTATTGCTAAGATAATGGAATAAGCACTCACGTGCTTTTTTTTAACATTTAGTTCCTGTGCGTATGCAGTTTTATAAAATTTGCCATCCGTTCCCACCAGCACATAATGGCCTACTCTTTCAAAAAGCGGAACGGGTTTTAACGTGTGCGCAAGATGTTTTGCGTAGTTCGCACACGAAACCTCGTTTCATTGTTTCATCCTAAGGACTTTTGGGGGCAGTGGAGTTAGCACTGATGTTAACTCCAGAAGAAAAAATCCTCTTGAACGAGATTCGAACCCGGGTCAGCAGATCACGAGCGCATCACTCTGACCACCAGGGTATCCCTTCCCCTGGCTGTGACAGTCTGGACGCGTTAAGGGCACGTGAAAAACACAGAATAAATGAATGAAAAAAACCCAACACCTTTACCTTTTATTTTAATCTTTTAAACAATATTTTATTTCAGAAAACAATACAAAGACTTACAATAGAACAACATCAAGTCATAAATCCACATGTATGCAATTTAGTGTTTAAAAAAAACCAACAGGCAAAGTATCCCAACAATTTCAAAAGTGAAATTCTGCTTAAAAAATCCATTCCAAGAGATACACAGACATCATATTTTATCATAAACGCTTTCAAAAGAGGAGACGGTATTAGATGCACAACACTGCAATGGCACTCTTTGATTTAAGCACATGGTCCAGTATAGGCCTACCATGCAAAAACAATACTTCTTGTCGTCATTGTTGTTGTTGTCGTTGCTGTCGTTGTTGTTGTTGATGTTGTCGTCGTTGCTGTCGTTGTTGTTGTTGTTGGGTGTTCCCCAGCTTAACACCTTTGGTATTGCCCCAGACAATATACTTTGTCTCACTGTCACATCTGCGAACCTCTGTGAGACCATAAGAATATGCACTGGATCAGAAGTTTGCGTGTATGCCTACTTCCAAGTACTTCGCCGTATAGGCAGCCCTACTCCGACTTCAGAAGATGATCTTTGCTAAGAAAATATGTCTTATTTGAACCCGTAATTGTATGTTCTTAATACACTGCGCAACGTAAATACCAAAACAATTTTTCACACGAGATCAAAAACTGAACTTTTGATACTTCTAATTACAAAAAAGAAACACGTTGAAGATACACAAGTAAGATAATTAAAGTTAAACGTGTTTGCTGCTGGATAATTATTTCTTACGCATAAAAATAAACGAACTAAAATGATGAACAGTGATATCAAAAATACACCTATAACCATCAAAATGAAAACATATCACAGAGGACTAATACATAATGCAATGTCTCTAAAGCGTATCAAATCAAAACCAATAACATTCAAAAGCTTTGGCTTTTTGATTTCTTTCTGAACTTAGGCATTCGTTGCGCACCATACAGAAAATCCTACATAAACAATTAAAGCATACACTCGCAGAATAAACAAGGTACAGGTAAAGGTGTCCTATATCCTGTATGGTCGTAGAGGAGCGAGGCGTCAGAAACCTCACCTTTTCTAAGGGCCAGCATGTTGAGGGCGGAGCCCCATCTCCTCTCCCACGCTGCTTTACCTTCCCTGACCCTAAAAGTTTTTAAAAATTCAAAAAGGAACTGAAAACTTTCACTGAGTCGGAAAGTAAGCTGTGAAACATGCCATTGACTTCATCACTACACAGGACGAAAAGTCTCAGAGGCAAAAATACAAAGTTTTGTGGTTGTTGCTGTGGACTAGCTGAGGTTCAGAAAGGTTCCAGTCTAGCCACCCACTTGCAGACTTCTCATTTGAGGCCAGTGTAGGGGGCCGGAGGACCTATTCTCAGAAGTAGCTGCAGGAACCTCACCACGCCATCTGTAACATACGTCATAATTTTCTCTCTCTACGTCATCTCTGTCTCTCTGTCTGTCTGGGGGGGCGGATAGCCTAGTGGTCAGAACATTGCGCTGGCAATTTGAAGACCCGGGTTCGAGTCCGGTCGAGGAAATTTTCTTCCTGGAGTTAACATCAGTGCTGACTCCACTCTCCCCAAAAGTCCTTCGGATGAGACTTTAAACCGAGGCCCCGTGTGCGAACGCACGCAGAACATCTGGCGCACACGTTCAATCCTGTTCCGCTTTTCGTAAGAGTAGGCCATCGTGTGCCGGTGGGAACAGATGACAATATTTACAAAACTGCATACACACGGGGACCGGATGAAAAAAATCACATGATTGCTTATTCTGTTATCCTCGAAATAAAAGAATAAATAAATAAATAAATAAATAAATAAATAAATAAATAAATGTCTCTCTATTAGGGGACTCGTGCTACACGGACACACGGACACAGACGCAGACACACAGAGACACAGACACACAGACACAGACACAGACACACAGACTCACACTCACACACCAACACATACACACACTCATTTTCACACACACACAAACCAACGTATACACACACACACACACACACACACGCACACACCAACGTACACACACTCACACACACGCACACACACACACGAACACACACACGCACGCACGCACGCACGCACGCACGCACGCACGCACACACACACACACACACACACACACACACACACACACACACACAACACGGGAGGACAGGATAGCCTAGTGGTCAGAACATTCGCAATTTGACGACCCGGGTTCGATCCCCGTTCGAGGAGATTTTTCCTCTGGAGTTAACATTAGTGCTGACTCCTCTCTCCCCAAAAGTCCTTCGGATGAGACTTTAAACCGAGGCCCCTTGTGCGAACGCACGCAGAACATCTTGTGCACACGTTAAATCCTGTTCCAATTTTCGTAAGAGTAGGCCATCGTGTGCCAGTGGGAACAGATGACAAGATTTACAAAACTGCATACACATGGGGACTGGATGAAAAAAAACACATGAGAGCTTATTCCATTATCCTCGATATGAAAGAATAAATAAAAAAATACACTTCCACTCGCGCGCGGGCGCGCACCCCCCAACATACACACACACACACACACCCCACATACATCCCCCCTCCTCGAACACACACACACACACACACACACACACACACACACACACACACACACACACACACACACACACACACACACACACACAGACACACACACACACACACACACACACTTACACCCCTCTCACACACATAAACACACACACAAACACCCACACACACACGCACACACACACACACACACACACACACACACACACACACACACACATACCCCTCAACCCCCCTCCCTCCCCCCCCCCCACAAAACAGACCAAAACAAATCAACTGACCACAGCAGTGCGTTTTGTCCTTGAAGTATTTGAAAGCGTAGAAGCAGACCAATGTGATGAAGAAGAGAGTGAGGGTGAAGTAGAAGCTGGTGTTCCACCCCGTCTGTCAGGGGCACCACAACCAGGTACATGCAGAACAGCATGAAGAAAATGATCCCGGGAGTGGTTGCTGTGTGGAGAAAAAAGAAAACAACAATACAGACACACATGCACGCACAGACACACATATACACAACACACACACACATACATACATACATACATACATACATACATACATACATACATACATACATACATACATACATACATACATACATACATACATACATACATGCATACATACATACATACACACTTACATACACACACTTACACACACACACAAACACACACACATACATACAGTAAGTCATTGTATGCCAGTGGGAACAGATGACAATATTTACACAACTGCATACACACGGGGACTGGATGAAAAAAAGCACATGAGTGCTTATCCCATTATCCTCGATATAAAAGAAGAAAAGAAAAAGAATGCACATACACACATACACATACACACACAACACACACAACACACACACAACACACGCACGCACGCACGCACACACACACACACACACACACACACACACACAAACACACACACACACACAGACAACACACACACACACACACACACACACACCACACCACACCACACCACACCACAACACAACACAACACAACACAACACAACACAACACAACACAACACAGCTCAAACTAAGTCAGTCATATTTCCCCCGCATGAAACTGATTCAAATAGAGGGATAGAAAGAGGGAATTCCTAACCACAGAATTTCCAAAAGGTCGAGATGCTATTGATACTGACAAGCTCCCCCCCCCCAGCAATTCCACGGGTGAAATACATTATTCTTATCATTATGCATGTATATATCATAGACTAGTGGATTGGTAGTCTCGGAGGTAACGCGCTTGCCTAGATAGCAAAAAGTCCGGGTCGGAGTGTGCGGTGGTTTGAATCCCGTTCGAGTCCCTAAACTTTCCCCCAATCCATTAGACCATGAGTGGTGATCTGGGTGCTAGTCTTTCGGATGAGACGATAAACCGAGGTCCCGTGTGTTACACATCATTATTTAGCGCACGTAAAAGAAACCACGGCAACAAGAGGGCTGTCTCTGGCAAAATTCTGTAGAAAAAAGCCACTGTGATAGGGAAACAAATTAAAGTTGCAGACAGGACAAAGAAAAAAATATAATGGGTAGCCGCTGCAGTTGTGGCGACGCGCTCTCCCAAGGGGAGAGCAGCCCAAATTTCACGCAGAGGAATCTGCTGTGATATAAAGTAGTATAAATAAATGAATAAATAAATACGTAAATAAACAAATAAATAAATAAATACATCATAAAGGTAAAGGTGTCACGTAACCTGTGTGGTCGTAGCGGAGCGAGGCGTCAGAGACCTCAGCTTCTCTAGGGGCCAGCATGTTGAGGGCAGCGCCCACCTCCTCTCCCTCGCTGCTTTCTTTACCTTCCCTGACCCTGAAGAGGGTAAGTACCCATTTACAGCTGGGTGAACTGTGGGGGAAAAACTGTACTGAAGCCAAGGCGTGCAAAACGGTCACCCATCCAATTGGCAACCACGCTCCACGCTGCTTGAGAGAGAGGAGATAGGCGCCGCCCTCAACATGCGGGCCCCTAGAGAAGCTGAGGTCTCTGATGCCTAGGTCCTCTACGACCACACAGGTTATGGGACACTTTACCTTTACCTCCACGCTGCTTAACCTTGACTGGGCGAGCGCTCTGACCACTGAGCTTTCCCACCCCCCAAATACCTCATACCCAAGGACGGTGGCAGGATGGTTAAGACGTTCGCCTGCCAATATGTAAACCGCGAGTTTCTGGGTTCGTACCCAGCTCGCCCTTTCTTCCCAGTTTGACGAAAAAAATCGAACTGAATGTCAAAGTCATTCGGATTAGACTATAAACCGAGGTCCCGTGTGCAAACGCACGAAGAACATCTTGCACACACGTTAAATCCCGTTCCGCCTTTCGGAAGAGCAGGTCATCGTGTGCCGGTAGGAGCGGATGACAAAATTGTATAAAAAAAAAAGCCCAGCATGTACACAGGTGTCGTGTTTAGACACCATCCCTGAGGGGAAATAAAAATAATGGGTAGGCGCTGCACATGTGGCGACGCGCTCTCCCCGGGGAGAGAGAGCAGCCCGAATTTCACGCAGAGAAATCTGCTGTGACATAAAGTGGTATAAAATAAAATAAAATAAAATAAAATAAACCACGCTCAACGCTGTTTAACTTGTCTAGGGGAAAGCGAGCGCTCTAACCACTTAGCTAGCTCTCCCGTCCCCACATACCTCATACCCTAACTGAATTTGCCAGGCTGACCTTGAAAGCCACGTGCATGTCCTTGGGCTGGCGGCGCCGTAAGATGAGGAGGGTGACGGCGTTGAGGAAGTAGAAGAAAAAGACCGTGGACTCCGCCACCGTGATCAGCTGCCTGATGTCCGAGGCCGACGTGTACACGATGGCCAGAGAAATCTGCCCGTGCGATATTGTTTATTTTAAAATTTTTTGATTTTTAATTTTTTTTAATTTCTTTTTTCTCAGATCACAAAATCGAAGAATACAAAAGCAACAATAGTAAATGAAAATATGTGTGTGTGTGTGTGTGTGTGTGTGTGTGTGTGTGTGTGTGTGTGTGTGTGTGTGTGTGTGTGTGTGTGTGTGTGTGTGTGTGTGTGTGTGTGTGTGTGTGTGTATGTGTGAGTGTGTGTGTTGTGCGCGCGTGGGTGGGTGGGGGGTGGGGGGTGGGGTGTATTTTATAACATGTGAAGCATTGTAATCAGCAAAAGATCAGGATGCACAAGTTCGCACCCAAAATCAAAATAAAAATTTTGGTGGCTATCCTAAGTTATTAATAAAGATTACTAAGTAATTATCCACAGTTCATTTGAACTAATTATTACTTTTTTTTCAAAATATTGTGGGCCCATCCATACTAAAGATTTACAGACTGTAAAATCTGACATCCTAAGATTGCTGCCTGTGCATACCTAAATTTACAAATTTCGTAAAAATGTTATTACTTTTGGAGCTGTCACATCCTTTTTTAAAGCTTTTTTAAAAATTGTATTTTATACCAATTTATGTCACAGTAGATTTCTCTGCTTGAAATTCGGGGCTGCTCTCCCCGGGGAGAGCGCGTCGCCACAGGTGCAGCGTTTACTCATTATTTTTTAATTGTTTTTTATACAGCACTAAGCCACCCTGGGGACTTCAACTCCCCGGTTTTTCTTCAGGGATGGTGTCTAAACACGACACCTGTGTGCATGCTGGATTTTTCTAAATATAATTTTGTCATCCTCTCCTACCGGCACACAGTAGCCTGCTCTTTCGAAAGGCGGAAAGGGGTTTTATGTGTGCGCAAGATGTTCTGCATGCGTTCGCACACGGGGCCTCGGTTTATAGTCTCATCCAAATAACAATAGGAAGTGTACGTTAAAGACAGCATTACATTAGTGTACGTTAGGGACAACACAACATATAAAGGTGAAGGTGTTTCATAACCTATGTGGTCGTAGGGCGGGCGGGGGGGGGGGGGGGGGGGGGGGGGGGGGCATTGGAGACCTCAGCTTCTCCAGGGGCCAGCATATTGAGGGCGGCGCCTGTCTTCTCTCCCTCGCTGCTTTACCTTCCCTGACCCTAAAGAGAGTAGGTACCTATGTACAGCTGAGTGAACTGAGGGACTGTACTGAAACCAATGTGCACAAACGGTCACCCATCCAATTAGTAACCACGCTCGATGTTGCTTAACCTTAGCTCGGGAAAGTGAGTGCTCTGACCACTGAGCTATCCCGTCCCCGATAATAATAATTATTATTATTGTTTTTTTTAAGGACAACACAACATAGAATGTATATTTAAGGACAACACTACATATGGTTGGATGGGTGACTGTTTGCACGCCTTGGCTTCAGTACAGTCTCCCCGGTTCACCCTGCTGTAAATGGGTGCCCGCCCTCTTTAGGGTCAGGGAAGGTAAAGCAGCGAGGGAGAGATGTGCACTGCCCTCAATATACTGGCCCCTAGAGAAGATAAGGTCTCTGATGCTTTGCTCCCCTACGACCACACAATGGGACCCTTTACCGTTTTTTATTTATTTATTTTTTTTTTACCTTACTACATATTGTGTACATTTAAGGACAACATTAAATGAATGTACATTCAAGGACAATGCTACACTAGTATACATTTATGGACAATACTACATTATTATACCAGTTGGATGGGTGACCGTTTGCGCGCCTTGGCTTCAGTACAGCCCCCCCCCCCCCCTCCCACAGTTCACCCAGCTGTAAATGGGTACCTTCCCTCTTTAGGGTCAGGGAAGGTAAAGCAGCGAGAGAGAGGAGATGGGCACCGCACTCAATATGCTGGCTCCCTAGAGAAGCTGAGGTCTCTGATGCCTCGCTCCCCTACGACCTCCAAGGTTATGGGACACCTTTACCTTTTTCTATCTGTATCTGAGACACTTACAATGAGAGAAACAGACAGGAGAGGAATGCGGCTGTTCACGTGCAGATAGCTGAACACTTCAGGGAAATTGCCGTCCCGTGCTGCTGCGAACACCATTCTGAACACATAGACAGACACACACACACACATACACACACACACACCCAAGCACACACATACACACGCACACAAACACACCCAAGCACGCACACATACAGACACACACACACACACAACACACACAAGCACAAGCACACACACACATAATACACACACATACACACAACACACAGACACACAGACACAAGCACACACAGACACACAGACACACAGACACAGACACAGACAGACAGACAGACAGACAGACAGACAGACAGACAGACAGACACACACACACACAACACACACACACACACACACACACACACACACACACACACACACACCATAACACACTTTATTATCCTAAACAGAAAAAAAAAGCATTTCTGTTACAAGCAAATGACTAAATATCTGAGGCTAAAAGATTGAATCACCTGCGTGTCATCACAGATCTTAAAGTACTATACAGACTCAGCACATTACTTATTCATTTATTTAATTGTTTATTTATTTATTTATCTGTTTATTTATTTATACTTTTCTATCGAGGATAATGGACTAAACACTTATGCGCTTTTTGTACATCCGGTCCCCGTGTGTGTATTGTTTTGCAAATTTCGTCATCTATTCCCTCTGGCACACAATGGCCTACTCTTCCGAAAAGAGGAACAGGATTTAACGTGTGCGCAAGATGTTCTGCGTGCGTTCGCACACGAGGCCTCGGTTTATAGTCTCAACCAAAAGAATTTTGAGGGAGAGTGGAGTCTGCACTGATGTTAACTCTGGGGGAAATATCCCTCTTGAAAAGGAATCGAATCTAGGTCGTCAGATTTCGAACGCAATGTTTTAACCACTAGGGTATCCTGTCCCCTCTGGGCACACAAACAACACATAATATCTGGGGATTTTCC
>CM060322.1:9531061-9538561 GCA_030674155.1 Stramonita haemastoma | reverse complement strand
TAGCTCGTGAGTGTTGGTCTGAACGCCACTAGTCTTTCAGGTGAGTCAACAAATCAAGGTCCTGTGTGCAAAACGTTTTCAGCGCACGTTAAAGAACCCACGGTAATTGCCCCTGGCAAAATTCCCTTAAGTGAAAGCAGTTCTGAATGGGAAACAAATACACAATGGAAACAGGATCTAGTAGGGAAAATAAAAAGAATGGGTGGCGCTGGTTTTATGGCGACTCCCTCTCCCCCCTACCCCCACGGCCCGATTTTCACGCAGAGAAATCTGCTGTGACTTAAAGTGGTGTGCAGATACAATAGAGAAAATGAGCATCACTGATATCAGTTTTGCTGAGTCCCCTATAGATCAATCAGGGGACGCGATAGCTCAGTGGTCAGAGCACTCGCTTTCCCCCCAGCCAAGGTTAAGCAGCGTCGAGCGTGGTTGCCAGTTAGATGGGTGACCGTTTGCGCGCCTTAGCTACAGTACAGTTCCCCCCAGTTCACCCAGCTGTAAATGGGTACCTGCCCTCTTTAGGGTCAGGGAAGGTAAAAAAAAAAAAGCAGCGAGGGAGATAAGATGGGCACCGCCCTCAACATGTTGGCCCTTAGAGAAGGTGAGGTCTCTGACCACACAGGTTATGGGACACCTTTACCTTTGCCTTTTACCTATAGATCCTACTGTACCTACCCTGAGCCAGAACCACCAGCCCTCCCACAATGATGATGACCAGGGCCAGAACTTTGGTGAAGAGGAAAACTACGTTGGTTCTGACGCTGAGGACATTGCTCGTCATGTTCACCGCACACAGCGTCACTGTAACATGACGTCATCATGTCTGACTGTTCTTACGACATAGCCTAATTGTTTTGACGTCAATCATGGAGGCCATGTTGATGTTTGAAGCTCAGTAAAGGTAAAATAACTGTTTTTTAAAATGAAATTTATACACACACACACACACACACACACACACGATACATAGTTTTGCAATTTTGTTTTGTAGTTCATGGGGTTGGGTCTCTATGCTGATAGTCTACCAACCCACAAATTTGCAATGATAAAAGAATATTGGTTTTCGTTTTTCTGACTATCTATCTATCTATCTATCTATCTATCTATCTATCTATCTATCTATCTATCTATCTATCTATCTATCTATCTATCTATCTATCTATCTATCTATATATCTGTCTGTCTGGCTGGCTGGCTGGCTGGCTGGCTGGCTGTCTTTCTGTCTGTCTGTCTATCTATCTATCTATCTATCTATCTATCTATCTATCTATCTATCTATCTATCTATCTATCTATCTATCTATCTCTCTTTCTTTCTTTCTTTTTTTCTTTCTTTCTATATTTCTATCTATCTATCAATCTCTCTCTCTTTATCTACCTATCTGAGAAAAGAAGAACAAGAAGAAGAAGAAGAAGAAAAAGAAGAAGAAGAAGAAGAAGAAGAAGAAGAAGAAGAAGAAGAGAAGAAGAAGAACAACAACAACAACAACAACACTATCAACAAGAAAAAGAAACAACAACAGCAACAACAACAAGAACTACAACAAGAACAAGAAGAACGAGAAAAATAAGAAAAGAAAAAGAAGAAGAAAAAGAACAAGAACAAAAACAAGAAGAACCCCCCCAACCCCCAACCCTCCCCCCAAAAAAAAAACACACCCACATCCTTTACCTATGAGAATGATCGCAACGAGAGTGACGGGCAATTCAGGGGAGCCACACAGGTTGACCATGGTCATGAAGTACTCGGAGAAGGTGAGGCTGATCACGGCCATGCCTGTGGGGGTCAGCAAGAGGATGCTGGTCCAGCCATACACGAAGGCCAGCCAGGACCCGAACCCCTCTTTCAGGTAAGCGTACATGTTGCCGTGTTTCGGCACCCGGCAGGCCAGTTCCGCAAAGGTGAAGGTACCTTAGGAATCAAGTCAAAGTCAAAGTCAAAGTCCAGTCCAGTCAAAGACGCTTTAAATCATCCCTGAAGGGCAATTACAATAGGTACCTAGGAGTCAAGTCAAGTCAAAGTCAAGTCCAGTCAAAAACACTGTAATCATCCCTGAAGGGCAATTACAATACTGACAGGCATGTTGATACGAATCGTAATCAAAAGATACAAGATAGCTTACATTTCATATTGTTCAAACATTATACTTTCAAATAAAAAAAATCACAATACACACTCGTAAGCGCGCGCGCATGCACATACACACACACTCACACTCACACACACACACACACGCGCGCGCGCGCGCGCGTGCGCATACACACACACACATACACACCACCAATATATGGACACATTGTTATTAAAACTATTAAATAGAAAAGACATAACCACTAGGAAATTGTGAAGGTGTAAAAGGGTGTTTTTTTATTATAGAGAAAACATGGTGTTTCTATTTTTAAGAGGGAGGAAAGACGTTTTTGAGGAAGTAAAGGAGGAAGGAAGGGAAGAAAGGATTGTTGGAGGAAGAAGGAAGGAAGGAAGGAAGGAAAGAAAGAAGAGAAGGAAGAAAGGAAGAGAAGAGAAGAAAAGAAAGGAGGAAAGAAGAATGGAATGAATGAATTAAAGAATGAAGGAAGAGATTTTTCTCCTGGAGTTAACTAACATCAGTGCTGACTACACTCTCCCCAAATGTCCTTCGGATGAGATTGTAAACCGAGACCCCGTGTGCGAACGCACACAGAACATCTTGCGCACATGTTAAATCCTGTTCCGCTTTTCGTAAGAGTAGGCCATTGTGTGCCGGTTCGGAACAGAGGATATTTACAAAACTTCATACACACGGGGAGTGGATGTAAAAAAAACCCCACACGAGTGCTTATTCCATTATCCTCGATATCAAAGAATAAATAAATATAAAAGAATAAATAAATATAAAAGAATACATAAAAATAACTAAATACCACGTACTCATGAAAAACTTTAAAAAAAAAGATCATCAAATAAAGATTCATGGAGTCGCTATATACAGTGTTGACTCTGTGCCTACCTATCACGGCTACGAGTCTAGCAGACGACAAAGGACTGTACTGATGGGAAGTAACTCACCAAACAGGGAGACAACTCCTCCGATTGTCCAGATGACAAAGTTCAAGCCCACAGACTGTGTGCTGCGGAGCACTGATGTGGGGGTGATGAAGATGCCAGAACCTTGAAAATAAAAACGAAATTTTAATATGTTCATCATCTCCACTAATGTACTTTTTTTTTAACCAATACGCCAGCTGACCAACCAACCAATCAACCAACCAACTAACCAATTAACTAACCAACCAACCAACACACACACAATACACACAACACAACACAACACACACACAACAACAACACACACAACACCCCCCCCCCACACACACACACAACACACACACACATACAACACACAACGCACACATACACAACACACACACAACACACACACAAACAACACACACACAACACCCCCCACACACAACACACACACAACACCCCCCACACACAACACCCCCCCACACAACACCCTCCCCCCCCCACACACACACATACACACAAACAGTGACTTGGTTTTTACCAATCATGCTGCCCATGTTAAAACTGATGGCTCCAAGAAGAGTGACTGTGCGTCGCAGTTTCAAACCTTTAGTCTCTCCCCCCGCCGATATGTCTTTATTATCTACTCCTTTCTCCTTCTGCCCCTTCTCCTGTCCTTCCTTCTCCTCTTCTCTCCTCCTTCTCCTATGGCTTCTCCTCCTCCTCCTGCTTCCTGCTCCTCTCCTGCTCCTGCTCCGGCTCCGGCTCCTGCTCCTCTCCACCTCTCTGCTGTTTATCTCCTTCTGTCTGAGTATGGGGGGTGCTGGGTGTTGTCATCTTGTGATGTGTTTGGTTCAGGTCTTTTGCTTTGTGCCTTCCCAGGTGTTAGTGAACTATTATTACACAGCTGTTGTTGTTGCTGCTGCTGCAACTGTAACAACAGAAACAACCTCTAAATAACTGCAAAAAAGAAAAAAACAAAACACAAAACCAGCATACGAAGCATGGACACAGAAATAACAAGTAGGGTTATTTATTTATTTTATTTATCATTTTATATAGAGGATGATGGAATAAGCACTCTTGTGCTTTTTTACGTCCAGTTCCCGTGTGTATACAGTTCTGTAAATCTTGTCATCTCTTCCCACGGGCACAGAATGGCCTACTCTTACGAAAAGAGGAACAGTATTTAAAACGTGTGCGCAAGATGTTATGTGTGCATTCTCACACGGACCTCGGTTTATAGTCTCATCCAAAGGACTTTTAGGGAGAGTGGAGTCAGCACTGATGTTAACTCCAGGGGAAAAGTCCCCTAGAACGGGAATCGAACCCGGGTCTTCAAATTGCAAGCGCAATGTTCTGACCACTAGGCTATCCCCCCCCCCCCCCCCCCCCCCATAGCAATCCTCGACGTAGGAATGCAGCTATCTTAATGGTGGATACTCGGTCGCATACACAAAATCTCATCATCAACCAACTTCGGAGGTTTCGTCGAGGAAAGAAGAAAAAGTAACAACAGCCAAAAACATATAGCAATGTGTTTTCTTTGGCATAGCATAGCATAGCATAGCATAGCATAGCATAGCATAGCATAGCATAGCATAGCATAGCATAGCATAGCATAGCATAGCATAGCATACCGTACAGCGATATACAATATTTTACATTACATTAGTATAGCATAGCATAACAGAGCATAGCATTGCAAAGCATACCATAACAGAACATAACAGAACATAGCATATCATAAAGGGATATACAATATTTTATATTTCATTAGTACAGCATAGAATAGCATAGCATAGCATAACATAGCATAGCATAGCAAAACAAAACAAAACATACCATACCATAACATAGCATACCATAAAGGAATATACAATACTTTATATTACATTCTACTATATCATATTAAAGTCAGTATAAGGTAATAGCGTATTTGCCCAAGCTTGCAGATAAAACCATGGATATAAACACACACACACACACGTGCGCGCGCGCGCACGCACGCACGCACTCGCTCACTCACCCTCTTCATTTACATAACACACTGACTTGAACCACTGTCTCATCATAAACAGAACAAATAAGAAAAGCATGAATTAATCCTCTATTTTCCTGGATTCTAAATAATAAAATATAACCAGGGAACAAACAGGCTGATTTTTTTTTCTTGATATTTAATCATCCCTTAAAAACCCCAACAAAAAGCCTGGCGCTTGCAAATCCTTTGAAAGCAAAATACACGTTTAACAACGAAACAACGACAACAACAAAACCCCAACAAATCCCAAACAAAAAACTAATCTAGTCAAAATGCTACTCTACACTTGTCCCAAGTAAACAAATAACAGATAAAACAACCTAACAAACACTGTGAAATAAAAGCACAAAATAAAAAAAAAACATTAGTCAAAGTATCTTCCTCAAAAACTTGCCAAACGCAAAGAAGGAACAAGATGATAAGAATGAAAGTCAAAATCAAACTTTTATTTTTGAGATGGTACATCGAATAAGCGGTGCAACAGCTTTTTTCCATCAAGCCATCCATCAAAGAAAAAAAAATTATGAACAGTAGTTTCCATATTGAAGATGATGTTGTTACTTGAGCACAATATCAGCTTTTTTTCATCTTTATTGTTGTTATACTGCTCATACACTTCCAACCGGTCATGTAATTTATAATCCTGCCGACTACAAAGGTCACATCACATCACATCACGGCTGTCACCACGTAGAGATTCAAATCTTAGATTAAATCTGAGCAATTTCGTGCAGATTACAGGTGGTAACCGGTACAGTTGGATCGGTAGTCTAAAGGATAAAATTATAACGCGCCTGTCTAGAAATTGAAAAGTCCCGGTCGGAGTGTGCGGTGGTTCAAATCCCGTTTGGGCCCCAAAACTTTTCCCCTATCCATTAGACCATGAGTGGTGGTCTGGGTGCTAATCTTTCGAATGAGACGATAAACCGAGGTCCCGTGTCTTACACAACATTATTTAGCGCACGTTAAAGAACCCACGGCAACAAAAGCGTTATCCCTGGGAACATTCTGTAGAAAAAAGCCACTTTGATAGGGAAGCAAATACAGTTGCAGACAGTAAAAAAATTATGGGTGGCGCTGCAATTGTGGCGACGCTCTATCCCCGGGCAGAGCAGCCCGAATTTCACGCAGAAAATTCTGCTTTGTGTGTGTGTGTGCGAGGGTATTTTTTGTTTTTTTGTTTTGTTTTTTTGTTTTTTATTTTTTGTTTAGATTTTTTTGTTTGTCTGATTTTTTTTTTTCTCTCTCCTCTTTTATCAAAATGTTAAGTCTTATATAACTTATCTTGATGATAGATGGTGGTGGATTGATGTGTTAAGTCATTTAACCTATCATATTCTCATGTTTACTATTTAATTATTGCGCTTTTTTTATAATTCAAATCAAAATCATCATTGATTCTTACTTCTTATTTTCGTTTCTGAATGAGTGCCTTATCATATTGTTACCTTATTATTGTATCTCTGTCTTATTTCTTACCTGTTGTTTGATACTTAGTATGGTTTCTTGTTCTTGGTATTTGGATCATAATAATTGTTCTTGTTTAATTGAGGCTATCTTTTTATCTTGACTTTATCCCTGAAAAGGGCGGGGACTGGATGTAAAAAAGCACACGAGTGCTTATCTATTATCCTCGAATAAAAGAATTTGCCTTGCCTTGCCTTGCCTTGCCTTGCCTTGCCTTGCCTTGCCTTGCCTCTCTCTGTCTCTGTCTCTCTCTTCCTTACCCCTAACACCGCCCCCCCACACGCTAACACACGCGCACGCACACACACACACACACACACACACACACACACACAGACACAGACACACACACACACACACACACACACACACACACACACACACACACACACACACAAACACACCAGTAACACTACCCAGCTTCCCAACTTTGGTTACAGCATTGGCACCGAGGCCACACACCTCCAGTCAGCAAAGAAGAAAGAGAGGACGCTTAAAGGAGAAAATTGGTGGTGGTCAACTTATAAGGTCAGATTATGAAAACCTCTAAGTGTGACCTTCAGCCTCCAGCCAGAGCATTATGAATGCATGACTCTGGACACTGGTCAGTGATGAGAGAGGGTGGTCACTGTAGACCCCATAAAAGCACCCTTGTCTTCGGTATTGCTTTTTTAATGTCTTATTTCGTCGGTTCAGGCGTGAAGAAGGTTTTGTAAGATGGTGATGTAAGTAAGGTTACAAGGCTAAGATGGGGTTTGTCAAAAAATCTTTTATTTCGAGAATAATTCATTATTCATTATTATTTTCTAAAAATTCTTTTATGTCAAGAATAATGGAATAAGCACTCATGTGCTTTTTTTTTTTTACATCCAGCCCCCGTGTATATGCCGTTTTGTAAGTCTTGTCATCCGTTCCCACCGGCACACAATGGCCTACTCTTTCGAAAGGGCTGATCGAGTCTTAACATGTGCGAAAAGATG
>CM060322.1:9521061-9526061 GCA_030674155.1 Stramonita haemastoma | reverse complement strand
TATATATATATATATATATATATATAATTGAAAAAATATAGTGAAGAAAAACAAGTGCATGTAATCTGTTACAACTTCATTCTCATCATAGAATTGATGGTATTCAAAGATTTAAAAAAAACAAACCCCACAATAAGAGAAAAGTCATAAAAGTCAGCATCTGGGGAATTATTGAGTAAGGACCATGCTTTGGGCCTGACCTGACTCGAGATTCGATATATATATATATATATATATATATATATATATATATATATATATATATATATATATATATATATATATATATATATATATATATATTATATATATATATAACCTTTACCTGAAGTACTTCTTGTGGGTCATCTTGTGCTCTTTTTCAGCTGAAAAAAAAAATCTGACGTCTAAGTCTGACCCTTTCTCGCGTTTCGCTTTTTCGCTGTTTTGTTCTGCGCTTTTTGCTTTGCACTTTTAACCTCGTCCTGCAATTTTGAAATTAGCTTTCTGGTTTGGAGCTGTCAAAGGTAAAGGTGTTCCAGAAGCGTAAAATCCTGTTCCGCTTTTCGTAAGAGTAGGCCATCGTGTGCCGGTGGGAACAGATGACATTTGCAAAACTGCATACACACGGGGACTGGATGAAAAAAAGCACAAGAGTGCTTATTCCATTATCCTCGATATATAAGAATAAATCAAATCAAATCAAATCAAATACCCAGTCACTGGGTAACCCCACACCGTCATTCCTCCCTCAGATACCTCAGCTTCTCTAGGGGTCAGTTTATTGAGGGCGGCACACATCTCCTCTACCTCGCTGCTTTACCTTCCCTGACCCTAAAGAGGGCAGGTACCCGTTTATCGCTCGGTGCACGGGGGGAACTGTGCTAACGCCAAGGCACACAAACTGTCACCCATCCAGTTGGTAACCACGCTCAATGTAGCTTAACCTTCGCTTGCAGAAAGCAAACTGTAAGCAAGGATCAATGTTTGACTATGTATAGTAAAAAAAAAAAAAAAAATCGGACTTAAAAATCGGATTTTTTGCAAAAAAGTTTACAACGCACAGTTCCTAGATATACATACAATTTATAGCAGCATAAAAAGCGCTCAGACCAGTTAGTGAATTTGCAGAAACATTTGACAAAATGCTGACGAATGAAATTAAAATGGTCTTATTTGAAGAAGGTTTATTTTCTACCTACATTTAGAAATAGGCATAAAGATACATATACCGACACACGCACAGACAGACGAACAGAAATACAAACATACATACAAAGTGCACGCACACGCCGTCACATAAGCTTACATCCATTTATGCACCTAGGAACACACACACACACACACACACACACACACACACACACACACACACACACACACACACACACACACACACACACACACATACACACACACACACACACACACACACACACACACACACACACACACACACACACACACACACACACACACACTCACGTATGGACAATCCTTCGAGTGATACTATAAACCAAGGTCCTGGTACAAACGCTTGCAGAACTTCTTGCGCACACGTTAAAACCTGTTCTGCCTTTGGGAAGAGCAGGCCATTGAGTGCCGGTGGGACAGAGGACAATTTACTAAGCCACATGCACACAGAGGCAAAACCACAAAAAATCACACGAATGTTTTTCCATCACCATCGAAGAAAAATAAGAAATATTATAATAAATATGCATACACAACTTATTTCTTCCACACTTCTTGTCTGTAACTAATTGTGTTTGCACGCGTGCTTGTTTGAGTGTTTGTTTGTTTACTTGTTTCCTTTTAGCCAGATTGAAAGCTTTCAGGGGAATATGCTTTCGCATGACAATGAGAATAGTCAATAGAGGAGAAGGAGAGGAAGAAGAGCAAAAAAAAGTAAGAAAAATAAGAAGACTTGGGAAACAGAACTAACAGGAGTAATCGGATTTGTGTGTATGTATGTGTGTGTGTGTGTGTGTGTGCGTGCGTGCGTGCGTGTGTGTGTGTGTGTGCGTGTGTGTGTGTGTGTGTGTGTGTGTGTGTGTGTGTGTGTGTGTGTGTGTGTGTGTGTGTGTGTGTGTGTGTGTGCGCGAGAGACAGATATATAGAGAGACAGACAGACAGACAGAGAGACATAGACAGAGACATAGAGAGAAAGATTTATTTTGTTTATTATTTATTTATTTATTTATTTATTTATTTATTTATTTATTTATTCTTTTATCTCGAGGATGATGGAATAAACACTCATATGCTTTTTGTTTACATCCAGTCCCCGTGTGAATGCAGTTTTGTAAATATTGTCATCCCTACTCTTACGAAAAGCGGAACGGGATTTAACATGTACGTACGATGTTCTGCGTGCATTCACACACAGGGTCTCGGTTTATAGTCTCACCCGAAGGACGTTTGGGGATAGTGAAGTCAGCACTGATGTTAACTCCAGGGCAAAAATCCCCTCGAACGGGAATTGAACCCGGGTCGTCAAATTGCGAGTGCAATGTTCTGACCACTGGGCTATCCCGTCCCCCCTATATGTAGACTGTCCGTGGGTTTCCGATCTGGAGGATGCGACATACAGAATCTGGGTATGGCTGGGACAGAGAGACCTGCGGGGACCAGTGTGATAGCAGGTAAAGGTACAGAGGTAAAGGTGTCCCGTAACCTTTCTGGTCGTAGGGGAGCAAGGCATCAGAGACCTCAGCTTCTCTAGGGGGCCAACATATTGAGGGCGGCGCCCATCTCATTTCTCTCGCTGCTGTACCTTCCCTGACCCTAAAGAGGGCAGGTACCCACTTACAGCTGGGTGAATTGGGGGAGGGGGGGGGGGGGGGCTATACTGAAGCCAAGGCGCGCAACCGGTCACCTATCCCAACTGGTAACCACGCTCGACGCTGCTTAACTTGCCATGGGGAAAATAAGGGCTCTGACCACTTAGCTATCCCGCCCCCGCATGATAACAGCAGAACAGAGACGGTACTAAAAAATGGAGCAACACATACGGAAACAGATGTGTAGCTATTGCTAGTAAGTTAGTCAGATTGTTAGTTAGCTAGCTACCTAGCTAACTAGTTTGTTAACTAGCTGGTTAGTATTTTTGTATTTTGTACCACTTTATGTCACAGCAGATTTCTCTGCGTGAAATTCGGGCTGCTCTCCCCGGGGAGAGCGCGTCGCCACATGTGCAGCGCCTACCCATTTTTTTTCTTTTTCCTGCATGCACCTGTATTTGTTTCTCTATCAGAGTGGCTTTTTTCTACAGAATTTTGCCAGGGACAACCCCCTTGTTGCCGTGGGTTCTTTTACGTGCGCTAAATAGGCTAGTAACTTAGTAAGATTGTTAGTAGGCTGGCTACCTAGCTAACTAGTTTGTTACCTAGCTGATTAGTTAGAGTGTTCATCTGTTTGATTAATTGTTAAATTGCTTTTATGTTCGTATGTTCGTTCATTTGTTACTTAGTAAGTCAGTGATTTAGTGGATTAATGAACGGAATGAACTATTGATCACCATGCACTCTAAACTTTCACAAATTAGCCACATCAGCCTGCAAAAACCAACTCTAACTGAACAGATACCTCACACCAGTCATAACCTCGCCCCATACACACAACACAGGATCCCTTTCAACCATTCCTGGCCACATGAAAGAAACTCAATCAGACCAGCTCCAAAGGCAAAAGGGGTCTAATTACTATCCCTTTCAAAGCAATCAAACCAATCTCATACATTTAAAATAGAACAAAGACTGATTGATAATTTGCGAAAAAAAAGGAATTCTATAAGGAGAGTTGTAGGGAGGATGACATCAATATTGGAGGACAAAGTTCTACTAATCAAGAGGGGAAAAAGGATTGCCGTTCAAGCTTTTGACTCGTTAATGAATGCCATTAAACAAAGAATCAACACTGCTGTCTCAACAAAATGCCTGCTTTTTTAAGGGTCGGTGTACTATTTTGTTTGATCACTGTGTTTGTTTTGATCTCAGAATATCACCATAAAGTGGCACTGAGTATGAAAGAAGCCATATTTACTTCACTGCATGTGTAAAGTAATTGAAAAAAAAGGTGGGGAACAGCCAAAAGTGAAAGGAAAAGGAATACAACATTCCAGAAAATCAGAACTTTGCGATAAAAAACATTTCAAACTTAATCAAACTTTAAAAAAAAGTTTATTACAAAGGAAGCACAAAAAGGTCAGAAAGAAGAAAAAGAAAAACTCTATGGTAAGATAAAAGAAGAGTAAAAGCACACACACATCACACAGATGTCTCTTTTCTCAAAGAAAACTGAGACATATAACTGAGTAAAACGCAGTTTTAGAAAAGTAATATCAAAACAAAAATTGAGATAACACAAAAATCTTCTAAATAGAAATAAAATAAAAAAGCAAGCAAATGGTGCTCTATGATCTGCATGCATCTGACGCCTTTTGAAAAATGATAACAGCGGCAGCAGCAGCAGCAACAGCAACAGGAGCAGCAACAGCAGGAGCAGCAGCAGCAGGAGCAGCAGCAACAAGAGCAGCAACAGCAACAGCAGCAGTAACAACAGCAACAGCAACTCAGCACACCAGACATAAACTTTTTTATATGACAAGGCACCCAGGTTTGACAACTGAGAGCGGAAGCAATTAAATTTGGAATAAAGTTTCCAACTTTTGAGTTTTGTCGATTGTAAAACAGTACAACATGAAACCCTCTCACCTAAAGTTTGTTCTTTGGTATCAAAGTGAAAAAAGATGATCAATTGCTATCGAAAATAGATTCTATGTAATTACTGTAGACTGCTGTCGTACTGATATGGCAGTCGAATTATTTTCCTCTTTTGCATCTCTCCAGCTTCTTAGGGTTTTTTATGTGAGTCTCTCTGTCTGTTTGTCTGTCTGTTTATCTGACTGATGTTTTAGTGTGTGTGTGTGTGCGCGCGCTAGCGCGCGCATGTGTGTAATACCTTTGTGTCTCTTTGTGTATATGTGTATGATGCATGTGCACATATGTGTGTGTATGTGT
>CM060322.1:9511061-9513561 GCA_030674155.1 Stramonita haemastoma | reverse complement strand
TGCTGTATCAGTGACTAGTGGCCAAGAGTTGTTCTAATGTTATTTCATTTCTCAGATAAATGGATTCATTCTTTTAACCGACACTATAGACGTATTTGTCAGTAAGTGAGGGTTTTTGGACTGTACTTATAAATTTTTGCAAAGGCAATAGAGATTAGATGCTTTCCGCAAACTTCTTGGGATTTCATGCAGGAATGACATCACTATTGAGGAAGTAAAAATCAGAATAAAGAATGCCATCCGACCATATGAAGAAGTGAAAAAACTCAAGCTAAAGTGGCACGGGCACGTCACAAGAACATCTGGACTGGCCAAGACTGTCCTACATGGAACAGTAAGGGGATGGAGACGAAGAGGCAGACAGAGGAAACGATGGAAAGACAACATCAGAGAGGGGACAGGCCTTTGGTGGATCGACATATTACAGAGGGCGAAGCACAATGAGGAGTGGAGGAAGCTGGTTGCAAAATCTTCATTGGTGCCCCACGGTCCGCGGAATTACGGGACAGGTGAAAGTGAATCAATTTGTAATTGGTTCAGTTTGTGATGATGATACAGTCAACATTGGCTCTGAAGTGGTATAATGTGGACTACAGAGTGCAAACAAAATATCAATACAATCAATTAGCTCTGCACACCAATGTCCTGCTATGAATGCAAAAATGTGCAGGCGCCCTATGAAATATAAAGTCTGTGGGGAGGGAGCTGTCAAAGACCTCAGCTTTTCAAGAGGCCAGCGTCTTGAAGGTGGCGCCCATTTCCTCTCCCTCACTGCTTTACCTTTCCTGTCCATAAAGAGGGCAGATACAGCTGAGGTGAACTGGGGGACTGTATTGAAGCCAAGGGGTAGGAAAGGTCACTTATCCACTGCAAACCGCTTTACATACTTGCTCATCCTCATTCTCTCTTGTTTCTCTGCTTTTCTTTACTCCATCTTTACCATTCTCACCACAATAGTCTCATCTCTCTTTTAGAAAGAACCCCCCCAACAACAACAACAACACCAAAACAAACAAAGAGAAATCTCGTTTATATAATTAAAATCGCTAAACCAACTTCAAGCACGTTGATACTCTGTTTACACTGAAAAACGATATCAACAAAGCTTAAACAGGGCAAAACAACATGCAGATGCTTTTAACATGTTACAGGGAAAAAAACGCTAGAAATGTCACACACTCAGTTCAGCTGAGAGCAATCAGGTTCAAGTGGGTGCTGCTGCTGTGGCGTGCGTGTTTGTTAGTAGGAAGAGTTGAGGATGGGAGAACAGTTTGAAAAAAGAAAAGAAATTCTCTCTATGTGGACAGTTCGTGTATAAAGCCATTGACTGGATCAGTGGTCTGTTGGTTCATTTTTACCCCTCTGTCTCTCTCTCTCTCTCTCTCTCTCTCTTCTCTCTCTCTCTCTCTCTCTCTCTCTCTCTCTCTCTCTCTCTCTCTCTCTCTCTCTCTCTCTCTCTCTCTCTCTCTCTCTCTCCCTCTCTCTCCCTGTGTATCTATCTATCTATCTATCTATCTATCTATCTATCTATCTATCTATCTATCTATCTATCTATCTATCTATCTATCTCTCTCTCTCTCTCTCTATCTATCTATCTATCTATCTATCTATCTATCTATCTATCTATCTATCTATCTATCTATCTATCTATCTATCTATCTTTCTATCTATCTGTCTATCTATCTATCTCTCTCTATCTCTCTCTCTATCTCTCTATCTATCTATCTATCTATCTATCTATCTATCTATCTATCTATCCATCCATCCATCCATCCATCCATCCATCCATCCATCCATCCATCCATCCATCCATCCATCCATCCATCCATCATCTATCTATCTATCTATCTATCTATCTATCTATCTACCTATCTATCTATCTATCTATCTATCTATCTATCTATCTATCTATCTATCTATCTATCTATCTATCTATCTATCTATCTATCTATTCTTTTATATCGAGGATAGTGGAATAAGTACTCGTGTCTTTAATTTTTTTAAGTCCAGTCCCTGTGGTACAGAGGCAACACGCCTGTATAAGCCCGAGCTTTCCCTTATCCATTAGGCCTTGAGTGGGGTCTGGGTGCTAGTTTAAAAAAAATTGTTTAGACGATAAACCGAGGTCTTGGGTGCAATACACATTTATTGCAAGTAAAAGAAACCGCAGCAACAGGGAAGCTGTTTTTGGTTAAAATCTGTAAAAAAAAAAAGAAAAAAAAAAAGAAAGAAGCCACTCTCATTGAGGACGCCATCACACATGTAAACACGGAAATGAAAAAAAAGAAAATTGGTGGCGCTGCTTTTGTGGCGATATTCTCTTCCCCAGAGAGAGAGCAGCCCAAATTTCAGACAGAGAAATCTGTTGGGGCTGAAAGTAGTTTACAATATTGTACAATTACTCCCCTGATGATTTTTCTAGATAGATATATTTGTAGAGTTATATTTCATATTATCAACAAAAAACCAAACAAGAAGCCACCCCCCCAAAAAAAAAGAA
>CM060322.1:9491061-9496061 GCA_030674155.1 Stramonita haemastoma | reverse complement strand
GCACATGCGCCCTGAGACTTCAAATTCAAATGCTTTTATTCTCAAAGAGAAATTCTCTATCTCGTGAATTTCTCTATGAGATAACAAAGATTTGAGACTTCCTAACGGAGCTGTGCTCTACACCTTCTATCATAATGCATCTGGGCATCAACCGGGCCTACACAATACAGACACCTGCAGTTTGTTTGGTACTTTGGGCAACACTCTCTATAAGTTGTATCCCTAAAGTTGATGATGTTCGACTGAGTGGTCCCAGTTTCCCCAGTGAACCCATAACAATCTTACTTAGAGACAGCTAGAACAGAAAAAAGCACCCTATGACTCTGACGGGATTCAAACCAACAACATTCCCCCGTAAAAATGCCGGGATCCTGTCAGTATAAATATAATATCCCTACCTTCTGGAAATTCTGTGGTATAAATCCCCTCTTTTCTATCCTTCTCTTTGTTTTTGCCTTGTTCCTTGTCTTCATGTCACCCCCCTTCTTGTACATATCCTGCCTATTGGCTCCATCTAATAATAATAATAATAATTATATAATAATATAAGATAATGATGAATAATGATATAAATAATACAAATAATAATGATATAATAATAATAATAATAATAATAATAAATAAGATGATGATGATATGATGATGATATGATATGAGATGATGATGATGATATGATGATGATGATGATAATAATAATAATAATAATAATAATAATAATAATATAATAATAATGATAATAATATAAATAATAATATACAATACTACTACTACTACTACTACTACTACTACTACTACTACTACTACTATACTACTACTACTACTACTACTACTACTATACTACTACTACTACTACTACTCACATCTACATACAATGGATTTGTATAGCGCTATATCTTGTAAAAACAAATCAAAGTAGGCATTTCCTACCTTTTGTTCCAGAAAAAAAACCTTAAAAGATAACAATTCTCTCCCACGACGAAATCGGATATTGACAGTTCAGGCGCTTCACAGCAGCGGACGCATTTTTGCTCATATGACCGACAAGAATTGTTGCTGTTTGATCGCTTCGAGGATGAAGGAGAAACCAACAAATTTTCTGCCAAAAAAACTCAGTTCGCTTGTCGTCGCGTGGTTTTCCAGTATCAGCATTAATATTTAATCAATCTTCATGGTCATTAGCGTCAACAGGCCTCTTAGGAATAGATAATGACAATCCCTCGTCACACATAATCTTAGGATTTCCCGGTCTTTCCGTCAATAAGTCATCCAGTCTTTGTTAGCAACCGCTTTAAAGAAGAAAAATTAGAAGAAGAATTACGAAGAAGGACTGCGAAGAAGAGGAAGAATTGGAAGAAGAATTGAGAAAACAATTGCGAAGAATAAATTGTAAAGAAGAAGAAAGAAGAAAAAGAAGAGAAGAAGAAGAAGAAGAAGAAGAAAGAAGAAGAAGAAGAAGAAAGAAGAAGAAGAAGAAGAAGAGAATTGCAAAGAAGAAAAAAGAAAAAAAAAAAAAAGAAGAAAGAAGAATTGTAGAAGCGAGGAGATGCAAGAAGAAGAGAATTGCAGAGCAAGATGGAGACAGAAGAATGCGAAAAGATTGAAGAAAGAAGATTTCTGGTAAAATAAATTTTGTCCTTGCGGAAAAAACAAACAACTTCAGTTACTGTTTTGAGCAAACCGGCATTAAGCCGAAATTGAAGTCTTCGTAGGCTGTAAAACGTTACGTTGGAATGTTTTTTTAGCCATGACAAGCTGTTAAATGGTACCTGCCCAGTTTTAGGGGCATGGTAGATAAAGCAGCGACATAGATGAGATGGACGCGCTGGCCCCTGGACAAGCTGATGGTCTTTGACATATCCCTCCCCAATCACCACATAAGTTGTGGGACTCACCTCACTCACTACTCAGTCCATGTCAAAAGACGTAGGGGGACATAGAGAAGAGAACGGAGACTTTTCCTGTTCACGTCCTGTGTGGCTAGTAGTGCGTTGCAGGGGTTGAGCATCCAGTCTTATTTGTCAACCATGATTTTTTTGGCGGCCTTCTTCACTTGCCCTCGACTGTTCCTTGGCAAGATGGTTTTGTAGGTGTTGTGTTTGTGTGACAACACTCAGCTTTCTCTCTTTATGTGGAGAGAAGCTCTGGGCCACACGCCTTGTTTCTTCACATAGTATTGTTGTGTTCTTTATGATTTGAGTCTCTGCACTTGTTCGATCTGGATCCTCTCTATTGCTGTAGATATGATGGACACTATACTAAATGTAGTAAACCTGCAGTATATCTAAAAAGAGAATACGTTCGGCCGGTTATGGCGAGTATTGAAAAACTAACAAAACTTTTACTGGCACTTACGTTCACTTGATTCCGTAACATTGATGAGGAATAGTTATATAGGACTATAATATTCTGGGTGATTCCCCGAGTGTTAACTGTAGACACTCAAAAGCAGCAGCAGCAGCAGAGCAGCAGCGGTGACGGCAGCAGCAGCAGCAGCAGCAGCGGTAGTAGTAGTAGTAGTAGTAGTAGTAGTAGTAGTATGTAGTAGTAGTAGTAGTAGTAGTAGTATAGTAGTAGTAGTAGTAGTAGTAGTAGTAGATATCAGCAGCAGCAGCAAGCATAACAACACAGCAACAACACAACAACAACAGCAACACATAAACAACCTCGGCTGGAGCATGCCCTGTGAACGGTCAGCCCAGCTGTCCCCTCTATGACTGATGTCTGTATCTACAGCCTCGCTGCCAACAGCTTTAAGATGGCGTCTGAGGAGTTAGAAGTCTTTGCTTGAATACTTTATTAGGACCAATCACAGCAAACAGCTTAATTAGACATGTTTTGGAGGAGTTTTCAGTCATTACCCATTGTCCCTGAATAAATCCCTGGTCACATAAATTTAATCTGGCGTCTGGGGATTTTCCAAATCTTAGTATCAGGAGAGGGGTAGCTCAGTGGTCCGAGCGCTCGCTTTCCCTCAGCCAATGTTAAGCAGCATCGAGCGTGGTTACAAGTTGGATGGGTGACCGTTTGGCGCCTTGGCTTCAGTACAGTTCCCCCCAGTTCACCCAGCTGTAAATGGGTGCCTGCGCTCTTTAGGGTCAGGGAAGGTAAAGTAGCGAGGGAGAGGAGATGGGCGCCGCCCTCAATATGCTGGCCCCAACGAGAAGCTGAGGTCTCTGACACCTCGCTCCCCTACGCACTTGGGAAAGGCAGGTTACCTCTTGACCACATGAGCTATCCCGTCCCCTATTTGATCGAAATCTTACTTAAAAAGTAATAAAAATGTCTCAAAGCAAATAGTTCAAGGGGAATTTTTTGATGACATTGTGCCAGCAATGTGTAGTGTATACATCATTTCTACTGTTTTTATGGAAAGCACGTACTTTAAATAAGTCAAGTCTGTGGGCTTTGAACATTCTGAAGTTAGCCACAGACACAAAGCATAATCAAGTAAACATCAATTTGCCCCCTGACAAACATGAAACTTGTTATGTATTCCACGTTCCAGTCATCTTAATGAAATATGGCACCACGGGAATTCCAGGCTTGTTTGGCGCGTGTTTGATTCTACTGTGTTCTCTTCTGTCTTCATCTGGTACTTTAGTATTTCTTACAGTTTAGTGATGTGCATTTCTCCCACAGAGTAGAAGAGAGAGAGAGAGAGAGAGCAGAGAGAGAGAGACAGAGGAGAGAGAGAGAGGAGAGAGAGAGAGAGAGACGAGAGAGACAGACAGAGAGACAGACAGACAGACAGAAGGAAGAGAGGGAGGGAGAGGAGAGAGAGAGAGAGAGAGGAGAGAGAGAGAGAGAGAGAGAGAGAGGAGAGAGAGAGAGAGAGAGAGAGAGAGAGAGAGAGAAGAGAGAGAGAGAGAGAGAGAGAGAGAGAGAGCAGAAGAGAGCAGAGGAGACAGACAGACAGAGCAGAGACGAGCAGAGAGAGACAAGAGACATGACACAGTCAGATAGACGACATACAGACCAGACAGACACAGACAGAGAGACAGAGAGTAATCTTTTCTTTCTATTTCTTTTTTTTTCAAGGGTAACAGAGTAAGTATTTGCATACTTTTTTTCATCCGGACCTTGCCTGATTGGCGAATTGAGGGGAAAAAAGAGAGAGATCGAGATCCTACAAAACAGGAGAAAAGCCAAAGCAAAGATAAAACAGAAAGCAACATAAAGGAAAAAACAACATCACCATCACCAAGAATAGAAGTTCAACCTTTGATAGTAAAAAGGAGATAAGTATAAATTCAACAAAATGCGTAGTCCCCGCAGGGTACATGAATACTTATTTAAGACAAAAGAGGTAGATATATATTCAACAAACACATAATCTCTAACCGACCAGACATTCATGTCAGGAGATACACATGTTATAATTAAATCAAATAGATTAAAGTTGAGAAGTGACAGCAGAGAAGAGAGGCAGCCCGAACAAAAAAAAGATACATATTAAAACGTGACGAATCTTTCTTTCTTTAAAACAATATTATGACCCCCCCATCCCCCCAAAACAAAAAAAACAAACGCCCCCGTAAAAAAAAACCAACAAAAAAAACTAACATCAAACAAACATTTGATCAAAAACATTTTGATGTTACGCCCAAAGATGACATTTTTCAAGTCGTGCTCAAGAACATAAGTATAAAGTGTTCAAAAAGGCGTAACATTTCATAATCAAAAAACTTATCTATCTAATGTTAATTTTAGGAAATAATATAAAAAAGTGGAAAATAGGTAGGGAGATGTGAGAGAGAAGAGAGAGAGAGAGAGAGGAGAGAGGGAGAGAGGGAGAGAGAGAGAGAGAGAGAGAGAGAGAGAGAGAGAGAGAGAGAAGAGAGAGAGAGAGAGAGAGAGAGAGAGAGAGAGAGAGAGAGAGAGAGAGAGAGAGAGAGAGAGAGAGAAGAAGAGAGAGAGAGACGAGAAGACAGACAGAAGAAGACAGAGAGAGAGAGAGAGAAGAAGAAGAGAGAGAGAGACAGAAGACAGACAGACAGAAG
>CM060322.1:9476061-9486061 GCA_030674155.1 Stramonita haemastoma | reverse complement strand
CACACACACACACACACACACCACACACACACAACACACACACACACACACACACACACACACACACACCACACACACACACACACAAACACACACCACACACACAAACACACACACACACCACGCACACACAACACACACACACACACCACACACACACACACACACACACACACACACACACACACAACCACCACACACACACACACACACACACACACACACACACACACACACACACAACGTTAGCAGTCAGGCAAATAGAAACAAACAAGCCCCTTTTTTAAAGCACCTGTCTGTATCTGTTTGTGAAACATCAACGAAGTATTATTGTGTTTTGAACAGAACAACGTCTGGATTTTGTTGCTCATGTCGACTAGACTATACTGTCTACAGTAGTTTTTATTTTCTTGTTTTGAAAGTAAGATTCCGAAGAAAAAAAAAAATCTCAAAAAAGCAAAGAAAACCAAAGAAATAAACAAAGAGAAAGTCTAGCTGCGCAAAGGGAAACCAAACCACGAGCGAAATAAGAAAGTAAAAGAAAAAAACAAGGAGAAAAACAGGACAATCAAAAGAAAAAGAGAGAAGAGTGGAAGGAAGGAAGAAAAATACAGAGAAATAAAGAGAGAGAGAGAGAGAGAGAGAGAGAGAGAGAGAGAGAGAGAGAGAGAGAGAGAGAGAGAGAGAGAGGAAGAGAGAGAGAGAGAGAGAGAGAGAGAGAGAGAGACAGACAGAAGACAGACAGACAGACAGACAGACAGACAGACAGACAGACAGACAGACAGACAGACAGACAGACGACAGACAGACAGACAGACAGAGACAAGACAGAGACAGAGACAAGAGACAGACAGTAACAGCAGACAACAGACAGACAGATACAACACAGAGCACACAGACACACACAGACACACACAGACAACACAGCACCACAGAAGACAGACAGACAGACAGACGAAAACACACACACATACACACACACATACACCGCAGCGCGCGCCGCCAGCAAGTGGATCACACGATGGGCACACCAAACACACATACAGATATACATACTATACACATGCGTGTACGACGTACCATGCATGTATACAGACACATACCACGAACGCCCCATCACCCTCCTCACACGCACCACACCACAACACACACACACACACCACACACACACACACACACACACACACACACACACACACACACAACAAACACACAACACACATCACGAATATTTTTTGTGAAAAACTAAGTTTTCTTAGTTTAACAACATGTATTAAAACTCAATTGCTGGTTAAAGGAAAAAGGAGAGTATTTCATCAAGAAAATGTATCGTATTTTCCTATTTGTAATGCAAGAGATGGATTCAATTTTTTAAAAAACCTATTCTAGTTTTTAAAACTAGAACAATTTTAAACTTGTAAGGGCAGTGTTCTTATAGGTAATGTTTTAGTCAACCCAGTACAAATTTAATTATATTTTGTGCATGCTAGTGTTGTATTCTGTGATAATTGTACTTTATAGAATTGCACTTCATAGAATGGGGACGGGATAGCTAGTGGTCAAGCTACTCGCTTTCCCCCAGCCAATGTTAAGCAGCATCGGGCGTGGTTACCATTGAATGGGTGACCGTTTGCACGCCTTGGCTTCAGGACAGTTCCCCATTCACCCGGCTGTAAATGGGTACTGCCTCTTTAGGGACAGGGAAGGTAAAGCAGCGAGGGAGAGGAGATGGGTGCCGCCCTCAAAATCCTGGGCCCTAGAGAAGCTGAGGTCTCTGACTCCTCGCTCCCCTATGACCACACAGGTTATGGGACACCTATACCTTTTATTTGAATGAACGAAGAAAAATTAAACTTGATTTTTCAAAAGAGCAAAGGTTGATCTTAACTTTGTTTTGTCTGTTCAATATCAATCTGAGTTTGTTTGATTATATTTTTTTTATATAATAACTCCATGAGAAGTGAAGAAGAGAACAGATGAGTTTTTGGTCGTTTTTTTTACTAGGCGAAAAGTGGTTCTAAGATGACTTCTAGAAGCCAGTAGTCAGAAAGAAGAACACATGAAAGCACTGTTGATGAACTCTCAGCACAAAGATTAAATGTTGGCTAAATTGATAAACGCAGTCTGAGATATGTTTGTCATGCAAACAGAAACACACAGACAAATCTGATGAAAACTATTCTCCAAGGTAAGGATGAGGACAGAAGGAAAATAGGCAGACCACCAACATCCTACATGGCAACATCACTGAGATCAGTGGTCTGGGATCGCTACAGGAGATCGTAGAACTCAGCAGGTACACAGAGAGAGATGGCAAACCATGATGGCATTGTGTGGAGCTCCTACCGACAACAGTGGCGATAGAGACAGTTGAGTTGAGCTGATACCAGGCAAACCATCTAACAGTTTGTTGGCTTTGCTTTGATGGACATACTAATTGACATTTTATTTTATTATTGTCTTTTGATCGAGTAAGGGAATAAGATTTATATCTTTTTTTTATTAGTCCCGTTTGTATGCAGTTTGTATAATGTATCTAGTTCAGCGATTTATTATTTCTTTGACAGCCGATCGAGCCCTGGTTCAAACCTCCATCGAACGACTGTTGAAGGAATTTTATTTCCCGGAATTAAACGAATTACCCAACATAAACTCCTACGAAAGCCTCCCTTGGGATGACACTGTACACCGAGGCCCTGTAGGCGAATACACGCAGTGAAAATGTTGAAACAAAGGAAACAACCCCAATAAGCCAGAAGGCAAATGAGGGGAAAAGGGTAAAAAACAAACAAACCAAGAAGAACAATAGAAAGGATGAACGAAAAAGAAAATATTGATATACAAATAGGAAAACAAACGCAGATAAATTAAAGGAAAGGAAGAGAAAAGAAAAAAACGAAGAAAAATGAAAATCACTCATGTTTCCCATAGGATAAGGAAAATAATCTGGTGTCCATCTTGTCCTGTAATCAACACACACACACACACACACACACACACACACACACACACACACACACACACACACACACACACACAACACACACATACACACACAACACAAACACGCACACACATATACACACACACCACACGCAAACACACACACACACACAACACACCAACACCACACACACACTACACACACACACACACACACCCACACAACACGCACACACACAACACACATGAACACACACACACTTTTAATTTGCATCCCCCACATTCACATCACTTGCCACACAGGTGTAAATTACGTCAGCTGGCCAAGTGCAGAGTCAGGGAGTGTAACAGCAGCAAGGTGTGAGCTAACAGGGATTTACAACAGATCAGAGAGCAGGAAAAGCTAGATGGTCAAGCCTTAGAAAAGCACATTCCTTTAGTTCATTTGTTTCTGCTCGCAGTGCCTTCTTTAAAAGGTTAAAAAAGGATATATTATTCATATCCATATCATTTTAGCTACATTGGCATCTGTTTTTCTTTGCTTCCTGCTCTATGTATTTTATATGGACACACATGTTCCATATTTTTATATTTCATATGGATGGTTGACCGTTTGCGAGCCTTGGCATCAGTGCAGTCCCTAAGCTTACCCAACTGTAAATCTCTGTGGGGAGTGGAGGAAGCTGGTTGCAGAATCTTCAGTAGTGCCCCCACAGTCTGCGGGACTATGGGACAGGTGAAAGTGAAGGGGAAGAAATGGGTGCCTGCCCTCTTGAGGGTCAGGTAAGGTAAAGCAGCGAGGGAGAGGAATCAAAGACCTCAGCTTCTCTAGGGCCAGCACATTGAGGGCGGCGCCCATCTCCTCCTCTCTCTCACAGCTTTACCTTTATAATTTTTATATTTATTAGAACTTTGATTTTAAGTGTTAGTGTTAGGTGGATCTTTTCATTAGCTGATACTTGCGTGTGGAACTCTCTATAAGCGCAAGGTCACATCTGTTGAAATTACACTGGGCAGATGTTGGACTTGCTGAATAAGCTATGTCAGCGCTTGAATGCATCCTGAAAAGTGGCATGGTTTCGCAAAGCTGATATAAATTGCGGAATAATTAACGTGCATAATTATAGGGGACAGGTTAGCCATAGGTTAGAGCCTCACTGCCACCGCCGGGACACCCGTTTGAGAGGACTATGCCCCAGGAGTTAACATGAGTACCGACTCCATTCCTGTAAAAAAAAAATCCTGAAGATGAGACTAAACTGAGGTCCCGTGTGCAAACTTACTCAGACCATCTTGAGCACGCGTTGAACCTGTCACGCCTTTGAGAAGAGTAGGCCATTGCGTGTCAATAGAAAGGGGTGGTAACATTAAATAAAAGCTCCAGCGTATGCAAGTTGGTGTCGTGTGTAGACATAATCCCCGAAGTTGGTGAGCAGCTATCTGAATGGTGGGAAAACCAACGCATTCGCCATTGATAAACCTCAGATCTCTAGCTTAGGAAAAAAAAGATAAATAAAACGTGTTTCTTTGTTCTTCTGTATGTGTATTTACACAAAAAGAGGATGAACGCATTGATTGGAGGGTTCTCAAGTATCTCTGAGAAATTATGACCATCCACCACGACATGAGTTGCTTAGAATCTGACCCACTTTTCCACAAGTAGCCATTTTAGGCAGGTGGGGGTCAGGTTGCCAAGTTTGAGATTTTGATTGATTATGAAACTGTAGTCGTTGTTCTGCCTTGCAATTAAATATCGTCATCATTTTATTTTATTTTGCTTTCAAACATGTTTAGAAAATACCCAAGCCCTCATTCTGACTACCTTTTAAGATGCTGAACTTGCCAATTTCTCATTTTTTGTCATTTTCTGTAGTCTATCATTTCAACTTGTTCATAGAATTGTCCGACTTTCAATATGGTTTTTTGGTATTATATAGCCATTTTATTGCAGAGTAATAACATGTCAATGACCAAAATTTGACATCTGGTGCAATGTGATCTATTATGTGGTGGAGCGTCACAATTGTGAAAAAAGCAGAAAAAATTTGTTTTATGTCAACGCCATATGTGAACAAAGGTTCTATGCCCGAGACTGAAATTCAATATTCTTTCAAACAGGATCATTCATTTACTATGGGTAGTATTTCCCCAGTCTATACACTTTTAGAGGTATCTCCTAATCAGTGTTCCCGATATAGCTTGCCTATATCTAGTTACTTACACTGAAGAAGAGGATTCATTCTTTACTACTAAATGTAGTTTTTTTGCACTTTTAATGCGTGCGTGGCCACACGCGCGCGCGCATGCAAGCACAAACACACACATAAAACACCACCCACCACACCACCACACACACACACACACACACACATACACACACACATACACACACACAAACACACATTTCTGATGAGACTATAAACCGAGGCCCCGTGTGCGAACGCACGCAGAACATCTTGCACATATGTTAAATCTTGTTCCGCTTTTCGTAAGAGTAGGCCATTGTGTGCCGTTGAGAACAGATGAAAGGATTTACAAAACTGTATACACACAGGGACTGGATGTAAAATGCACACGAGTGTTTATTCCATCGTCCTCGATATAAAAGAATAAATAAATAAGTAAAATAAATAAACACACGCTCAAACACCAACACCAACACCAACACCAACACCATCACACCACACCACACGACACCACACCGCACACAACACACACACACACACACACACACACACACACACACACACACACACACACACACACACACACACACACACACACACACACACACACACACACACACACACGTCTGCATATTTGCAGACAAAAAGAAAGACCGTTTTTACTTATCAGTTAATTCTGGAGCTTAAGAGTTTGGCCATCATTATTATTATCCTCAAAAACTGGTCTCTGAAAAAAAGCATTTCGTCATCAGGTAAAAAGGTATAGATAAAGGTGTCCCATAACCTGTGTGGTCGTAGGGAAGCGAGGCGTCAGACCTCAGCTTCTCTAGGGGCCAGCATGTTGAGGGCGGTGCTCATCTCCTCTCCCTCGCTGCTTTACCTCCCCTGACCCTCAAGAGGGCAGGTACCCATTTACAGCTGGGTGAAATGGGGGACTGTATTGAAACCAAGGCGCGCAAACGTTCACCCATCCAACCAGTAACCACGCTCTTATCAAGCACACCGAATTTCTTTCTTTAGAATGTTTATATGCAAATCTGAAAAGTGTTTGCAGATTTGCATATAAACATTGTAAAGAAGAAAATCGGATGTTCTTGATTAAGAAGTCAGTACTAATATCTTAAAAAAAAAAAAGGTGTTTGATGAAAAAAAAACAATCAGCAATTGATAACGGTAGTGAATGAATGATGATTTATTTTGATTTAGTTTTGTCAATAAATTGTTTTGTATGAAACATGTCCAGTTATGATTATGAGTATCCTTTTGGTATTCCAGTCCTTTTTGATGGGACTTTTGGTCTTTTCTGTATGGAATCTTTTTTTGTTTCGTTCCATTTCGATCTGTTTGATTGTTTGCCCCTTTTGAATCTTTTCTTTTTTGGTGTCTGGGTTTTGTCTAGTTTCTTTTTTGTTTGTCTGTCCTTCTAGTTTGCTCTTTCCCCGTCTTTGTCTCTGTCACTCTCTGTTTGTTTGTCTGTCTGAGTCTGTCTGTCTGTCTGTCTGTCTGTCTGTCTCTCTCTCTCTCTCTCTCCCCCTCTCTCCCACCCTCCCTCCCTCCTCCCCCCTCTCTCTGCCCTGCCTTTTCCTGCTCTGCTTTGCTGGGCTTTGCTCTGAGAAGAATCCCCCAAAGTTCCAATTTACATCCTGGAACGGAAAAGTCATTTACTTAGTGTTCGATTTTCCTGATTGTTCAAAGCATTCCACCATACCCTAGCTACCGCCCACGGTGATTGCCCCTTTTATATTCTCTCTCTCCCCCCTTCCTCCACAACCCCCCCCCCCTCCTCCCCTTCTCTTTCCAGTTCTCCCCCCCTTTTCAATTTCGTTCTATAGACACTAGCCTCTGTTCGTTACAGTCTGCTCTCTCCTCTACTTTCTTTCTTCTCTTGTTTGTCTTGTCAAGTTTCTGATCAGGTTAAATGGCCTTGACATCGAGAGGCAGGCGTTCTCTTTTATGCAAGTAGGGCTAAGTGTTATTCACCATACAATGGTTTGATCCTAACTTCTTTTTTATATATTTTTTCCGATGCCCCTCTTATGTTTTTCTTCTTCTGTTGCTTTTATTGTAATGTTTTTTTGGTGCGATGAAGTATCTTGAAAAGGTTAAGTGACCTTTTTTTTCTTTTTTTCTTTTTTTTTTTTTTACTGTGAGAGGGATGTGTTTTCTTTAGGACAACGGGAATCGTCACTAAAATCTATTCTGGTTGATAGCTTCCTCTTTTGTCATCAGAAAAGAAATGCAAACACCATTATTACAAGGTCAATGAAGTGATTTTGATAATGTCCTAGACCTAATGAGACTGCAGAAAACTGTCAGAGTTACCGACTTAGGTCAATATGAGTGAAATCTATTTTCCTGTCTTTTTCAAGAATGACCGAACAGATAATATATATCTCCCACGCCGAAGTCGGGTATGCTGGGCCTAACTTGTCAGGCTCTTAACCGCAGCGCAACGTTTTTGTCATTCATATGATAGGCCACAGAAGTTGCTGTCTAAGGGTTTGGCGATGAAGACGAAGAAGAAGAGTTCCCTTGTTTCTACCACCACTAAGCATGAGAGCAGTCAGCTTTCGGTTTTAAATTTTCAAAGATAATAAATAATAGCACTGACCCTTTTTGGTAGACTTTTGTTTTTGGTAGTGTTTGCTTTGATTTTTGTTGGAGTGAGTTGAATAGGTGCCCATGTGTTGCTGAGAAGGCTGCAGTTTGGTTTTGCTGCTGTAGATAGTGGGACGATTCCACTCTGTCAGTGTCATTATGCCACACTTTGAAAACACTTTGGCTCTGTTTATGTATTCTTTTCTGCTTGTTAGTTTGTGCTTGTGTTTGTTGCTGTTATTGTTGTTGTTGTTGTTGTTGTTGAATGTCTTTTATAATATGCAGTAAATGTACTTATCTCCCTGATAATATATTCCTTTTCCTCACAACTTTCTTCCTCCATAACAAATCCATCACACAAAAACAGACGACCTTTTATTTCCAAGGGGCAGATCTGAACGGGAGAGGGAGGAACGTCTGTGATGCTACACCAGCCAGATTAGCTCAACAGTAGCAGCAGCAGCAGCAGCAGCAGTGGCCACACAAAGACTGCAGCACAAAGAAACCAGAAATCTCCATTCAGACGCAGACGACACCACAGTTGGCTCAATTGAAACAGACGGGATGTGGTAGAAGAAAGCAGTAACAACGTTAGCGTATCCAAGCTGAGAGAATGATAGTGATTCTCTAGTATAAAAAAATCCCCAAATTCTCAAGGATAAAACAAAGAAAGAAACAAACAGAAAGACAGAGATAGCGATATAGGAGGAGAAAGTGTTGAGAAGTGCAGGTGTGAATAAGTGACACAGCGGGGAAAGTTTGTTAGGCACTTCAAGAAAAAACAGGGCAAAAAAGAAAAAGAGAGACGTCTTTGCTTTCAGAGGACAATGGCACTTTTTTTGTTTGAAAGAACACTGACCACTTTGTGGTAGACTTTTGTTTTTTGGTGGAGGTGTTTCTTTAAATTTTTTGTCAGGAGTGAGTTGAATAGGTGGTGCCCATGTGTTGCTGAGAAGGCTGCAGTTTGGTTTTGCTGCTGTGGATAGTGGGACTGTTCCAATCTGTAAGTGTAATTTTTCTCACATTTCGAAGAAAAGTTTGCCTCTCTTTATACATTTCTCTCTGCTTGTTTGGTTTTGGTTTTGGTTTTTATTGTTGGTGTTGTAATTTGGTTTTCCTGCTCCAATTCATATTGTTTTTTGGTTTTGTTGTTGTTGTAATTTGTCTTTACTGCTCTAAATCATATTTTTCTGGCTATTGTTTTGGTTGTAATTTGTCTTTACTGCTCTAATTCATATTGTTTTTCTGTAGCTGTTGCTTTGTGTGTTATTGTTGTAGCTGGTGGTGGTGGTGGTGTTGTTGTTTGTTTTTCTTGTACTTCTGGTTGTTGCTCTTGATGTTGGTAGTGGCAGTTTTGTGTTGTCCTTTTGTTGTTGCTGTCTCTGTTGTTGCGGCTGTTGCTGCTTTTATTTTTCTTCTTCTTTTTCTCCCTGCTTTTCTTGTTCTTTAAGCTTGTTCTTCTCGTTCTTTTTTTTTTCGTTCTTGTTTTTTCTTTTTTCTGTCTGTCTGTCTGTCTGTCTGTCTGTCTGTCTGTCTGTCTGTCTGTCTCTGTCTTTTTGTCTGTTTACATGTCTCCGCTACCACCCATCCCTCTCCATGTATGTGTTTGTGTATGTGTGTGCATGTGCGTGTTGGTTATGATTGTTAGACAAGTAGAAAAGAACACACACACACACACTCACACACACACACACACACACACACACACACACACACACACACACACACACACACACACACACACACACACACACACACACGTGGAGAGAGACACACCAGCACAGGGTTTCTGCACAGAAAGAGAGAGAGAGAGAGAGAGAGAGAGAGAGAGAGAGAGAGAGAGAGAGGAGAGAGAGAGAGAGAGAGAGAGACAGAGACAGAGACAGAGACAGAGACAGAGACAGAGAGACAGAGAGACAGAGAGACAGACAGAGACAGAGACAGAGAGACAGAGAGACAGAGAGAGACAGAGAGAGAGACAGAGACAGACAGACAGACAGAGACAGAGACAGACAGACAGACAGAGACGGAGACAGACAGATACAGACAGACAGACAGAAAGACAAACGGTCAGAAAGACAGACAGAGAAAGAGAGATATAGAGCGAGGCGGAGAGAGAGCCGAGTATTGCAACATGCAGAGTGGCAGAGAAAGACATAGAAAGGCAGACAAAGACAGAGATTTGATTTGATTTGATTTATTCTTTTATATCGAGGATAATGGAATAAGCACTCTTGTGCTTTTTTACATCCAGTCCCCGTGTGTATGCAGTT
>CM060322.1:9463561-9466061 GCA_030674155.1 Stramonita haemastoma | reverse complement strand
ACACACACACACAACACACACACACACCCCACACCACACACGCACGCACGCACGCACGCGTGCGCGCGTACACGCCCACGATATCAACAGCCTACACAACCTGCATGCACGTGCATGCGCACGCACAGACATTTACAAACACAAACAAACAGAGGTACACACACACATGCATGCATGCTTGCACTCACGCACGCGCACACACACATACATACGCATGCATTTACATACGCATGCATGCACACATGCACGCACACACACTCACATATAAACACACATACACACATATACACACATACATAAACACACATACACATACACAAAGGCACAGACCTTCATCCTCACAACTTCCCCCATCCTCCACACACACACATCATACATCTACCTCCACATCTTCCTTCCCTTCCACACACACACACACACACACACACACACACACACACACACACACACACACACACACACACACACACACACACACACACAAACACAACACACACACACACACACACACACACACACACAGACGCACACACACACACACGTGCGCGCCATCATTCCTTTTATTTAATCTATACTATCCCACACAATTCTTTCTCCGTGTCTGTGTCACTCTCTCCTTTTCCTCTTGATTTTTCTGAATGATATCTTAATTGTTATTAATATTATTATTATATTTGCATTTTATCACACGTTTTTTAAATATTTCTAAACATGTATCCATTTATGAGTTTTATTTTTGTTTACTTTTTATAATACTATGTTCCCTCACCCACACCTACCCAGTATCCCTTTATGTCGAAGGACGTTACATTGAAGCCTACTACTACTACTACTACTACTACTACTACTACTACTACTACTACTACTACTACTACTACTACTACTACTACTACTACTACTACTACTACTACTGCCACACCCACACATATTCACACACACACACACTCACACCTGCAAACACACACATATACACACACAGACCAACACAACAAACACAAACAAAACACAAAACACACACACACACACACACACACACACACACACACAACACACACACACACAACACAACACACAACACACACACACACACACACACAACACACACACACACACACACACACACACACACACACAACACACCACAAACACACACACACACACAACACACACACACACACACCACACACACACACACACACACACAACACACACACACACACACACACACACACACACACACACACAACACACACACACACACCACGCCCCCACCCCCCCCCCCCCCCCCCCCCCCCACACACACACACACTTGCCTACGTTACGTGCCGTTCTAGCAAAGCTAAATCTCTGAGCAGGCTTTGATCTTCTTTACCTGATGGATAGGGGTTTGTGTGACAGAAAGTTTAATTAGCGAATCGGATAACCCTACTGGGAAAAAGCACAAGGGCACAGCAGACACTGGGGGCAGAAACGGGATGGGGGTGGAGGGGTAAGGAATGGGGAGAATGGGGATTGAAGCAGATGGAGGAGGGGGTGGGGTGGGGGTGGGAAGAAGGGAGGGGGGGGGGGGGAGTGAATAGGCTTAGGAGTAAAAGCAGAGTTGATACATGGAAAAAATAGGTTCGAGGTTTCGGTGTGTGTGTTGTGGTGGGTATACGGGTGCATATGTACGTAGTGGGAGCGCTCTTTGTGTGTGTGTGTGTGTGTGTGTGTGTGTGTGTGTGTGTGTGTGTGTGTGTGTGTGTGTGTGTGTGTGTGTGTGTGTGTGTGTGTTGTGTGTGTGATGTGTGTGTGTTTGTGTGTGTTTGTGTGTTGTGTGGTATGTGTGTACATGAACATTTGTATGGGTGAGTATGTGCATGCCCACATCATATATGCGTGTTTGTGCGCACGTGAAGGTGCGTGCGTGCATGCGTGCGTTGGTGTGTGTGTGTGTGTGTGTGTGTGTGTGTGTGTGTTTGTTGTGTGTTTTGTGTGTGCATGTGGTGTGTCGTGTTTGTGTGCGCGTGCGTCGTGTTTGTGTGTGTGTGTGCCGTGGGCGCATGTGATGTGTGTGTGTGATGTGTGTGTGTGTGTGTGTGCGTGCGCGCGAACGCGCACGTATGTGTGTATGTGTGTGTTTGTAAGTGCGTGGGCATACATTTGCTAGCGCATGTCACTCACTTAATCAGACAGGAGATGTTAAATCAAACCATTAGTATGCACCACACAGGTGGGAAGGGAAACCTGAGGTCTGAATTGTTTGGACATTGTGTTTGTCCTCTCTTTAAAGGAGGATGTCTCTGACCCTGTGTGTAGCATTACACACTGTGTGTTTCCTTCTGTATCGTCTTTCTGGTTCGACATCTCTTCTTCTCCTTTGTCTGTTTGTTCTTGTTTTCTGTCTCTCGTCTGTTGTCTCTCTTGCTGTCTCTCTCTCTTGCTCTATCTCTCTCTGTCTCTGTCTGTCTGTCTGTTTCTGTGTGACTCTCTCTGTCTCTGTCTCTCTCTGTCTCTCTGT
>CM060322.1:9458561-9461061 GCA_030674155.1 Stramonita haemastoma | reverse complement strand
ACTTATAAAAGGACACTGACAAAAGTTTTTAAAAATAAATTTTGGCTTGAAGATATATAACACATTATATCCCTCAAGACGTTTATTTCTAAACATATTAATCTCATGTCAAACATTTCATTTTGACAAGGCCAAAAGTGTCATACATACAAATAGCCTAAACCTGTCTGTTATACATCGGGAAAAACATCTGAAAACAAGCGGATTTGGTTTGTATAATGGATTAAGTGGTATGCATGACAGCTGTCCATTCTTTCTTCTTTACTGTCACCATACTGAAGGCACATGTCACAAACTTTGGTCCTTTTTTCTTTTTCTTTTGGTTCCTAGGCTAGAGCTCCAAGATTTACCAAACGGTGAAGTTTTTCGTATGCGATCACTTTTGCCCACCATGAAAGTAGCTGCATTCCAACTACAGGGATGTATGCTGGGTATGTTCGAGTTTCTGTAAACCTACCGAATGCTGACATGAATGACGGGATCTTTAACACGCATATTTTGATCTTCATGTCTGTGGATATACACGACGGAGATTAAGGCACTAGCTGGTCTGGCACGTACAGTTAACCTGGGAGATCGTAAAATTCCCCACCCTGAATTCACCATATGTTACCGATGTATTTTCTCCTATCGTTATTCTTTTTGTGAGCCCACAAACCCCTAATATTTGTCAGGGGGGGTTCCCCAAAGAAAAGCTGATGTTAATTAAGTAGAATGATAGCTGACACAGTTGACCTGGGAGATCGCAAAATTCCCCACCCTGAATTCACCATGATATGTTGCCGATGTACTTTCTCCTAACATTATTCTTTTTCTGGGCTCACAAACCCTTGATAATCTTCCGTTTATTTTTACAAAGAAAAGCTGATGTTAAGTAGAATGATAGCTGCTGACAAAGCCATTTCAGGCTTTGAGATGAGGTGTGATGCGTGGTTCTTCAACTCTAAAATGTCATTTCTGTCTGTGATACTTATTATCCCCTGTAAGAGTCTTTTCATAAAAAGGCCCAGTGTCACCTATCCTCCTTCTGTAATGTACGGCATTCAGATCTTCAAACTAACGGGTTAGATAGGATATCTAATATCTAATAACACCTACGCAGACAGAGATTTGATTTATTCTTTTATATCGAGGATAATGGAATTAGCACTCTTGTGCTTTTTTACACCAGTCCACGTGTTTATGCAGTTTTGTAAATGTCATCTGTTCCCACCGGCACACGATGGCCTACTCTTACAAAAAGGGGAACAGGATTTAACGATGTGCGCAAGATGTTCTGCGCGCGTTTGCACACGGGACCTCGGTTTAAAGTCTCATCCGAAGGACTTTTGGGGAGAGTGGAGTCAGCACTGATGTTAACTACAGAAGAAAAATCTGCTCGACCGGACTCGAACCCGGGTCGTCAAATTGCGAGCGCAATGTTCTGACCACTAAGCTATCCTAGAGAGAGAGAAAAGAGAGAGAGAGAGAGAGAGAGAGAGAGAGGAGAGAGAGAGAGAGAGAGAGAGAGAGAGAGAGAGAGAGAGAGAGAGAGAGAGAGAGAGAGAGAGGACTGGGTATAAAGTATACAGTAGTGGGTGTAGTTTTTCAATAACCCATTAGTTGCCACGAGGCAGGTGTCTTTAAGGTAAGATGACAATTGCAAAGAAAAAAAAAACCGAAAAAAATCTTTGACAGGTGATTTTATTCGACTTTTTAGATCTGTTATTTTATTTCAAAGATAGTGGAATACACACTACTATATTCTTTTATACCCAATCCCTGTGTGCATGCAGTTTTGTAAATGTATTCTGCTCCTTCCGGCACACAATGGCCTATGCTTTCCAAGGCGGAACTGGTTAAGATTTTATACAGGCTAGTAACGGAACTAATTCTTCCCGAAGGTTCTGTTAGGTTTCATTCGGTCGATTAACTTTGTTAACCTGTACACTATAGTTCGTCACTGGTCTGAATAATCACAGAAATGCATTATCTCTTATGTACAGATTAAAACTTAACGCTTCAAGACGAAATACTCAAAAGATGTAAACTGTATGTGTGGTGATAAATAAAGAATAGTCATGTTCCTTTTTGTGGATATCTAAAACCATTTTTTACCTGCTGCGCCTAATCTATCACTGGATCAGTTTTTATCTAAACCATCGCAATTTTTGGACATTGTCTTAGCGCTAATAAGAAGTCCGATAATCAGTACTTGTAGTTTGTTACAGTTATTTTTATATTTCAATTTTGTTATCTGCATTTTTTGCCAGCTATTGTTCAATTTTCGTGTTCAGATTTTGGGGGGGTTGTCTAAAATTACTTCAGTAAATAGACGTTAAACTGAAAATAGAACACACGCATACAAACATAACTATATTCTGTCTAATATCACTATTTAGTAGAAAGACGTTAAACAGACAACAACGTATACTATATCATTTTGCCTGCGGGACCAACATATGCATCTCTGTATACGGTTATTGCGCACACATATACGCACAAGCATATCTGCATAGAG
>CM060322.1:9448561-9453561 GCA_030674155.1 Stramonita haemastoma | reverse complement strand
GCCAAGTGTTTAGACTTACACACAAAAGGTAAGTTAAAGACTCAAATTTAACTACAGAATGTTGATAGGTTACATACACATTTGTTGTTGATAGTTTGTCTTCTGAAATGCAAATTATGTGGGTGGTGGGTTTTTTTTGCATAAAATTTCATTTATCGCCTTATTCAAGAGATTATCGTTTTCTTATAACTAAAACAAATACATAGACTAAAGCATGGTTTTAGACCAGGTTTTAAATTAAATAGCTTAGATATTTGGGAGAAGATGCTAATCATCTGTCTTTTAAGTTACTATGCAAAAGAAGCAAACAAGCTACCATCAAAGTTTATTTTTGATGATTTATTTCTGCAACATCCCCAGCTAAATCATACTATTCGGGGGTTCTTTATTTGTGCTATGACAAATAGAGCAAGACACATGTGATATTTTAAAAGGATTATATTCTTTTCTTTTTTTTATAAATAAAAAGTGTCAGGTCGGCAATGGTTTATTCGATTAAAGATAGCGCCATTTTTTTCCCGCTTCGATTTTCCAACTGCAATATTATCACGACCATCACTCAAACTTAATGACAGTGAATATCTCTGCTGTCATTGTTTACTTAGAAAAAAAATACGGCCATAGTGTCTGCTTTATGTCAGTAGCTACAATATTCATCTTCGAAATGCTATCAACACTAGGATTGTGAACATTCTCTTTTTTTTTTTTTAACTGATTTGATATTGGTAAGTTGCTTGGTGATATTTCTGCTTCCTCTGTATTACTATGTCTGTCCTTGTCTCTGTTTGTCTCTCTGTCTCTCAGTCTTTTATCACTTTTCTATCTTTCTATTTCCGTTTTTCCATATGTGTCTGTTTCTACATTTTCTTCCTATTATCCCTAAAATCGGAATGCGGTTACCTAAATGATGGGAGAATAAAATAAAAAAAGGTCGCATGCGTAAAAATCTCACTATTAGTTTTTTTTTTAAAAATCCTCTTCTTGCCTGCCTGTCTGTCTGTCTGTCTGTCTGTCTGTTTGTCTGTCTGTCTGTCCGTCTGTTTTCTGTCTTCCCCTCTCTCTCTCCTTTTTTCTGTTTCTATTTTTCTTCTTTTCTCTTTTTCTCTTTCCCTTTTCTCACTTTTCTTTCTTTTCTCTTATTCTCCCTCTTCTCTCTCTCTATCTCTCTCTCTCTCTCTCCGTCTCTGTCTCTGTCTCTCTGTCTGTCTGTCTGTCTCTCTGTCTGTCTCTCTCTGTCTCTGTCTCTCTCTCTGTCTCTGTCTCTCTCTCTCTCTCATAAGGCAGGATGAAAAACAGTATGTAAAGCTTACTCTGTAAGCCTTGAAAAATAAAGATCATTCAATAAAGATTCAAAGATATCTCTTCTCTCTCTCTCTCCTCTCTCTCTCTCTCTCTCTCTCTCTCTCTCTCTCTCTCTCTCTCCTCTCTCTCTCTCTCTCTCTCTCTCTCTCTCTTCTCTCTCTCTCTCTCTCTCTCTCTGTCTCTCTCTCTCTCTCTCTTCTCTGTCTCTCTCTCTGTCTCTCTCTCCTCTCTGTCTCTGTCTCTGTCTGTCTGTCTGTCTCTCTTCCCTCTCTCTCTCTCTCTCTCTCTCTCTCTCTCTCTCTCTCTCTCTCTCTCTCTCTCTTTCTCCCTCTCTCTCCCTCTCTCTCCCTCTCTCTCCTCTCTGTCTCTCTCTCTGTCTTCTCTCCCTCTCTGTCTCTGTTCTGTCTCTCTCTCTGTCTCTGTCTGTCTGTCTGTCTGTCTTCTGTCTGTCTGTCTTCTGTCTGTCTGTCTGTCTGTCTGTCTGTCTGTCTGTCTGTCTGTCTCTCTCTCTCTCTCTCTCTCTCTTCTCTCTCTCTCTCTCTCTCTCTCTCTCTCTCTCTCTCTCTCTCTCCTCTCTCTCTCTCTCTCTCTCTTTTATCACGTCATTATCATTCACCCTACGTTGCTTTTTCTGTCACTACTATTCCTGTTTTCCTCTAGTTTCGTTCTCTATTTTTTCTCTCTCTTTTTTTTCTCAATGACGCTATCTTGTAATGGTAATGATCCTAGTGCTGTCATTACTTTTACCATGATCGTGCTACATTTTAATGCCGCTGTTTTCATCCATTCTCTGTGGTGCGGTATCAGGGACATTACTGTAACATCTTCCCTTCAATGTGACCAATGAAAAAATCATGAGATACCATATCGGTTAAAGTTGTTTTGAACTGAAAGCCAGCGGACAGGATAGCATGGCTGGTCAGAGCGTTGCACATTGCGCTTGTGATCTGCTGACCTGGGTTCAAATCCCGTTCAAGGTGATATTTGCCCTGGAGTTAACATCGGTGTCGGCTCCTCCCCCCCCCCCCCCCCCCCCCCCGAAAAAAAAGCAACAAAAAACAAAACAAAAAAAACCCATAACAAACACACACAAAAGTCTTTCGGATGAGACTATAAACCGAGGTCCAGTGTGCGAACGCACGCAGAACATCTCGCGTACACGCTAAAACTCGTTCTGCTTCTTGGATGAGTAGGCCAGTGTGTGCCGGGGAGGAACAGATGACAAAATTTACAAAACTGCATACACATGGGGACTGGATGTAAAAAAGCACATGATTGCTTATTTTATTATCATCGAACTAAAGCATAAATAGATAAAAAGATAAATAAATGAATGAAAAATAAAGAAATGAGTGAATGAGTGACTAAATAAATAAATAAATAAATAAATAAATAAATAAATAAATACATTAAAAAATATAAAATAAAGCAGCCTGAAGAGAACCAAAGTCACAACCAAAGCAGCCCAGAAGGCATAACGTGACGTTATGTGACTTGACGTGACGTTACATGACGTGACATGATGTGTAGGATGGTGGTCACTGAAGCAGAGAAGGGAGACAATGCAGTCTGTTGCAAGACTCCCGGCATGGAAGGTGTGATCTGAATCTGGCACTGACAGAAATATAATACTCTAGTCCTGCAAGCGCCGCCATCTTTGCGTGCAGAAGCGTTGTTTAGGGCCATGAATATTTCAAATTCCTGTCATTCTTCTTTCCTTCTCTCTCTCTCTCTTTGTCTGTTCTCAGTGAGTCGGAATGTAGGAAGCCAGCACTGTTTTTGTTGTTCATGCTGCAATAACTTTTTTTCTCCGTGGAATACTCTTAAGTTATGAATATTCTCTTTAGTCAAAGTTTTACTAGATAGAGGCTAAAGAATTTACAGCATTTTTTATGAAGGGGACGAGATTGCTCAGTGGTCAGAGCACTCGCTTGTCCCCAAAGCTAAGGTTAAACAGCATCTCTCTCTTTCTCTCTGTCTCTCTCTCTCTCTGTGTCTTTGTCTCTGTCTTTCTGTATCTGTCTCTATCTATCTGTCTCTCTTCTCTGTCTCTCTCTCTGTATCTGTGTCTGTCTGTGTCTGTCTGTCTGTATCTGTCTGTCTCTCTCTCTGTCTCTCTCTGTCTCTCTCTGTCTCTGTCTGTCTGTCTGTCTGTCTGTCTGTCTGTCTGTCTGTCTGTCTGTCTGTCTGTCTGTCTGTCTGTCTGTCTGTCTGTCTGTCTGTCTGTCTGTCTCTCTCTCCTCTCTCTCTCTCTCTCTCTCTCTCTCTCTCTCTCTCTCTCTCTCTCTCTCTCTCTCTCTCTCTCTCTCTCTCTCTCTCTCTCTCTTTTCTGTGCTATTTTGTTTCCCTCGTTCATCCCTTGTCTTTTCTGTCACAACAGTTGTATCTATCTAAATCATTTCAGCTCTATTTTCTCTTTTCTAACACTGTCTTTTTTTTTTTTTTGCTAATCTAACTATTCATGGATCTATCTATTCTATCGTGCATTCAATTTATGATGGTGCAAGCTTTCCATTACAGCAATGCCACCACTTCCTTTGGTTGCCACAGCTTTTAAATTTATTTTCTTCATTTATTTATCTATGTATTTATGCATTTATATAATATATACTTATTTATTTATTTGTTTGTTTATTTATTCTTTTATATCGAGGATAAGGGAAAAAAACACTCTAGTGCTTTTAACATCCAGTCCCCGTGTGTAAACACTATGCAGTTTGGTAAATCTTGTCATCTGTTCCTACAGGCACACGATGGCCTACTCTTACGAAAAGCGGAACAGGATTTAACGTTTGCGGAAGATGTTCTGCGTACGTTCGTACATGGGGCCTCGGTATATAGTCTCATCTGAAGGACTTTTATGGAGAGTGGAGTCAACACTGATGTTAACTCCAGGAAAAAAAATCCTCCCGAACGGGAATCGAACCCGGGTCGTCAAATTGCTAGCGCAATGGTCTGACCACATGGCTATCCCGTCCCCCATTATACATTCTCTGGGCTGTTTTGAAATCAATCAGATGACACTAAGCCCACCTTGAAACTATTCAAAGCAAAAAAACAAACAAACAACAACAAAAAAAGATCGTATGATATAAGACTTAGAAAAAAAAGTTGTTTTCATCATGTGAAAGCCAGCAACATCAAAGCAGTGGGCTGAGAACTAAAGTGACGACAATGCAAACCAGAAGCGTGACGTGTGGCGTGTTGACCACTGGAGCAGTGAATGGACACGATGAGGATCTATAGCTGCTGCACTGGCATGATAGAGAGATTGAATCAAATTGAATTGAATTGAATTGCAGTGAAGTGAAGTGAAGACCACTTTCAGTCATGTCAGATTTTTCTGTGCTTGAAATTCGGGATGCTCTTGTCTGTCTGTTTGCCTGTATTTTTGTCTGTTTTGTGTGTGTGGTGTGTGTGTGTGTGTGTGTGTGTGTGTGTGGTGTGTGTGTGTGTGTGTGTGTGTGTGTGTGTGTGTGTGTGTGTGTGTGTGTGTGTGTGTGTGTGTCTGTTTTGTTGTCTGTTTCTGTCTGTCTGTCTGTCTGTCTGTCTGTCTGTCTGTCTGTCTGTCTGTCTCTCTTCTCTCTCTCTCTCTCTCATCTCTCTCTCTTCTATCTATCTTCTATCTATCTATCTATATCTATCTATCTATCTATCTATACTATCTATCTATCTATCTATCTATCTATCTATCTATC
>CM060322.1:9441061-9443561 GCA_030674155.1 Stramonita haemastoma | reverse complement strand
TTGCAAAATTATTGTGAGAAGTTATTGTAGGGGACTGGGTATTTTGCCCATCATTAAGATAGCCACATTCTAACTGCAAGGATGATGTCTAAACATGACGCCAGTGTGCGTGCATTTTTCTTATGCGTTTTTTTGCAAACCAGTCTTACTGACATAAACGACCTACTTTTCTGATAGGCAGAATGGGTTTTAATGTGTGCGCAAGATGTTATGTGAACGTTTGAATATTATAGGACCATGGTTTGTTATCTTATATGGAGGATTTTTGGCAGAGTAGAATCAGGACTGATCTTAACTTACAGGGAAAAAAATATCCCCTTGAACAGAAGCATCTTGGTAGTTGTTTAAGCCTGACCTAGTCTCCAGCTGTCAAATAGCTAACACAAAGCTTTAACCAATAGGCTACCCCCCCCCCCCCTCCTCCACACCTATGAATATTTAAAAATTCGTGATTATTTTTCTTTGTCCTTGTGAGCGCTGCATGAAGGAAATAAAATCAACCATTCCCTCATGGTGTTCTAAACTCTGTGTTACCCATGATCATAAATCATGACTGCTGTCCTTGAGTTTGCGATGCAATGGTAGCCATGCAGAAAGATAGAGTGATAGCAGATGTATTAAAACTGTGCTTGCTTTAATAAAAAGTCATAATAGTTTATGAGAACGCGTGTGCATGTGAATGTGTGTGTATGTGTGTGTGTATTTGTGTATGTGTGTGTGTGTGTGTGTGTGTGTGTGTGTGTGTGTGTGTGTGTGTGTGTGTGTGTGTGTGTGTGTGTGTGTATTTGTGTGTGTGTGTGTGTGTGTGTGTATTTGTGTGTGTGTGTGTGTGTGTATTTGTGTGTGTGTGTGTGTGTGTGAGTGTGAGTGTGTGTGTGTATGTGTGTGTATGTAGTATGTATGTATGTATGTATGTATGTATGTATGTATGTATGTATGTATGTATGTATGTATGTATGTATGTATGTATGTATGTATGTATGTATGTATGTATGTATGCGCATGTGTGTGTGTCCGTATGTGTGTGTAATTGAAATGCACACAAGCTCACTCAAACACTTCCATGCTTTAATCTCTGCATAAATCCCCCGGAGTGGTTATGCAGCAGTATGAAACACATTAAAAGTCCAAGCAAAAAAACAGAAAAAAAAAAAAAATATTTTATGGACTTGCTAGGCATAAAAAGCTGAAAACTTCATTCATCTTCTCCTATCCCTTTCCGCAAGAAGACAGGAAAATAGCAATGACTGGAATGATCCAGGTCGTAAAATAGCATTCTAGACCTTTTATACGCTGCAGGGAAGGAGGGGTTTTGTGTTTGGGGTTTTTTTGTTTGTTTAGTTGGGGGGTTTTTCTTCTTCGTTCCTTGGCTTGGTGCTCCGAGGTTTAAGGTAAAAGGTAAAGGGTGTCCCCTAACCTGTGTGATCGTAGGGGAGCGAGGCGTCAGAGACCTCAGCTTCTCTAGGGGCCAGCATGTTGAGGGCGGCGCTCATCTCCTCTCCCTCGCTGCTTTGCCTTCCCTGACCCTAAAGAGGGAAGGTACCCATTTACAGCTGGGTGAACTGGGGAACTGCACTGAAGCCAAGGCGAGCAAACGGTCAGCCATCCAATTGGTAACCACGCTCGACGCTGCTTAACATTGCCTTGGGAAAAGCGAGTGCTCTGACCACAGAGCTATCCCGTCCTCGAAGTGTTTAAGAATGGGAATTTAAAAAAAAACTGTTTGCCTCTGTGACCCTTTTTTTGCCAACCACCGAGGTAGCCGCATTCCAACTTCGGGATGATGACTATTTTAACACAACATGAGTTTGTATGCATTTTTTTACATAGATTTTGATATTTGCTCTTATCGGCACACTCTTCCAAATGGTAAATTGGGTTTTAGCATGTGCGTAAAATGTTTTGCCTGCATTTGCATACGAGGCTTTGCATTATAGTCTCATCTGAAGAAGGACTTTAGGGGGAGTGGAGTCAGTACTGATGTTAACTCCAGGAGAAACCAAAGAAACAACACAAAAAACATCTTTGAATAGGTGGGCTAAATCTGGGCAGTCAAATAGCGAGAAAAATGTTCTAAGCGGTATAGACTATCCCATCCCAGGAATTTTTTTTTCTCGTATGTGTTAATGTCAGAGACGGGATAGCGCTCGCAATTTGACGGCCCGGTTTCGATTCCCGATCGAAGGGATTTTCCCCCTGGAGTTAACATCAGTGCTGACTCCACTCTCCCCAAAACGTCCTCCGGATGAGACTATAAACCAAAAGTCCTTTGGATGAGACTTTTAAACTGATGTCCTGTGTGGGAACGTATGCAAAACGTCTTGTGTCATTCATCCTTTGGAATAGTAGGTCTCTAGCTCTAGTGCCCATAACAAAGGATGGCATTTTTTAAATTTTAAATGGCACGTACACCGTTGTCATGTTTAGACATCATCCCCAAAGATGGAATACAGCTACTTTCATGGTGGGTTAACGGTCACATTCACAAGATCTGACCAAG
>CM060322.1:9421061-9433561 GCA_030674155.1 Stramonita haemastoma | reverse complement strand
ACTAGCACCGTGTTCAATATCGATTTTCGCGTCACGTTATTAATGGACTATGACAGCTTATAGCAATAAACTTTATTCATTCATTCTGTTTCTGTCTCTCTATCCGTCCCTGTCTTTATGTCTGTGTCTCTGTCTGTCTGTCTGTCTCTGTCTGTCTGTCTGGCTGTCTGTCTCTGTCTCTGTCTATCTCTCTCTCTCCGTCTTTCTGTCTGTTTGTCTGTCGTGTCTGTCTGTCTGTCTGCCCCCCCTTCTCTTCTCTCTCTCTTCTTCTCTCTTCTCTCTCTCTCTCTCTCTCTCTCTCTCTCTTCTCTCTCTCTCTCTCTCTCTCTCTCTTCTTCTCTCTCTCTCTCTCTCTCTTTTTTCTTCTGTCTGGCGATTTTTTCTTCATATTATATCATAATTATCAGCACATCAATCAGAATCTGAAACTATGTTGTGTAAACAATCCATACATTAGTCAGCCCACCATCTCTCTCTCTGTCTCTGTCTCTGTCTCTCTCTGTCTCGGGTCTCTATCTCTCTATCTATCTCTCTTCATCTCTATCTCTCTATCTCTTCTATTCTATCTTATCTATCTATCTATCTATCTATCTATCTATCTATCTCTGATCTTTTCTGTGTCTGTGTCTGTGTCTGTCTGTCTGTCACTTTATCTGTCTCTGTCTCTTTCTCTCCCAGTCTCTCAAGAATGTTTCAGAGAAGGAGGAAGAGAAGGAAGAGGAGGAGGGGGGCAGAAACAAAAGAAAAAGCAAGGAAAGAAAGACATTATCACCATTTACCAACCACATGACCTAGAGGGTCAGATAGGCAAGGGGGGAGGGGGGGGGGGGGGGGGGGCAGATAAGAGTTTTACATGACATGACAGTTTTACACATAGTGGGCTGTCTTTCATCTTTTCACATAAACAAGCCGTGTTATGTTCGGTCAAGTCTTTTATATCAATAGATAGAAATAAGTAGAGGTAAAGGTGTTCCATAACCTATGTGGTCGTACGGGAGCAGGCGTCAGAGACCTCAGCTTCTCTATGGGCCAGCATATTGAGGGCGGGCCTATCTCCTCTCCCTCGCTGCTTTACCTTCCTGACCCTACAGAGGCAGGTTCCCATTTACAGCTGGGTGAACTGGGGAACTGTGTTGAAACCAAGGCGTGCAAACGGTCACCCATCCAATGGGTAACCACACTCGATGCTTTTTAACCTTGGCTGGGGGAAAGCAAATGCTTTGTCCACTGAGCTATCCCGTCCCCTGTCACAACTGTATGGACTGCAGAAACAATGGCCTTTATGAGAAGACAAAAAGACATGTTCTCCTTAATTAAGCAAATGCATTAACAGACAAAACATTTTCTGTCTTTGTTTCTTCTTGTTGTGTTGTTTTTTTTGTTGTGTTCTTTTAGCATTTGGGTAGCATCCCATTTCTAGGTTGGCGGTAAATCTATTAAATTTGCAAAAAACTGCCCTAGACAACAATAGTGGTTTGTACAAAAAGTGGAGGTCTACATTTTAAGAGAATTTTTTTTTTGCTTTTATTAATTTGTTTGTTTCTTTATACATTTGTTTGTTGTTTTTTTTTAATGTGAGGTGGGTTTTTTTCTAGCAGAGACTGATTCGTGGAAATCTTTCTCTGTTATCCAGTCTGGTTGGATTGATCAATTTACGTACCTGTTTATCTTTTTCTTTCTTCTGTGTCTTTTTTGTTTGTTTGTTTTGTATCCCGTTTGTATGTCTGTTTGTACAAAAGAATAGAGGTCTACTTTGTAAGAAAAAATATTTTGCTTTTATTGATTTGTTTGTTTTATTGTTCGCTTTAATGAGAGGTACTTTTCTACCAGTGATCGATTTTTGAAAGTCTACAATGTTGGGGTGTACTGTCTGTTGGCTTTCCGACAGCCTTTTTATTTCAGGTTTCTCGTAGTCTCGCTTGGATGGCTGATCTACGCTTGACTTGACGTTATGAAGTGCTTTATGTTGTTGAAATGCCCTCATTTCCTTCTATAGTTTCCTGCAAAAGGTAATTCTAAAGCCGATTTTAGGTTTTTAAGGGGGGGGGGGGGGGGGGGGGGGGTTACTGTACTCTTTTCCAGTTGCAATTCAGGTTTGATTTACGTTTATGTATGGCTGGCTGTCTTTCTCTGTTGTCCTGTCTCATTTGATTGATGATTCTGCGTATTTTGCTTGTCTGAATATCTTTCTCTTTCTTTCTGTATCTCTCCGTCTCTTTGTTTATTTGTCTTTTGTCTCTCAGTTTGTCAGACAGTCAGTCAGATATCAGTCAGTCAGTCAGTCAGTCAGTCAGTCAGTCTGTCTGTCTGTCTGTCTGTCTGTTGTTCTGTGTTTCTGTTTCTGTCTCTTTCTTTTTCTCTGTTTCTGTCTCTCTGTATCTGTCTTTTTGTGTGTCTCTGTGACTGTCTCTGTTTCTAAGTTGTCACTGTCTGTCTTTCGCTGTCTGTCTGTCTGTATGTGATTACTATCTATCTATCTATTTCTATCATCTATCTATCTATCTATCTATCTATTATCTATCTATCTATCTATCTTTATCTATCATTATCTATCTATCTATCTATCTATCTATCTATCTATCTATCTTCAATCTATCTATCTATCTATCTATCTATCTATCTATCTATCTATCTATCTATCATCTATCTATTATCTATCATTATCTATCTATCTATCTATCTATCTATCTATCTATCTATCTATCTATCTATCTATCTATCTATTATCTATCTATTATCTATCTGCCCGAAATCAGGATAAAGGTGAGAGGATTAAAAATGAGAGAGGGACTGAGAGAGAAAGAGAGACAGACAGACATAGAGACACAGAGGCAGACAGACAGACAGAGAGAGCAGTGTACAAGTAAGCAGGCAGATGAACAGACAGGAAGAGGAACAGAGAAGCACACAAGTGCACAGATAGATAGACAAAACTAAAGATACATAGACAAACACACAAATTCATAGACAGACTAAAGATACATAGACAAACTAAAGATACATAGACAAACTAAAGATACATAGACAAACAAAGATAAATAGACAAACTAAAGATACATAGACAAACACAAATACATAGACAAACTAAAGATACATAGACAAACACACAAATACATAGACAAACTAAAGATACATAGACAAACTAAAGATACATAGACAAACTAAAGATAACAGACAAACAAAATACATAGACAAACACCAGATACATAGAGTACAAACAAGATACATAGACAAACCAAAGATACATAGACAAACACACAAATACATAGACAAACTAAAGATACATAGACAAACTAAAGATACATAGACAAACTAAAGATAAATAGAAAAACTAAAGATACATAGACAAACCAAATATACATAGACAATCCAAACATACATAGACAAACACACAAATACACAGACAAACTAAAGATACATAGACAAACTAAAGATAAATAGAAAAACTAAAGATACATAGACAAACCAAATATACATAGACAATCCAAACATACATAGACAAACACACAAATACACAGACAAACTAAAGATACATAGACAAACTAAAGATAAATAGAAAAACTAAAGATACATAGACAAACCAAATATACATAGACAATCCAAACATACATAGACAAACACACAAATACACAGACAAACTAAAGATACACAGACAAACTAAAGATACATAGACAAACTAAAGATAAATAGAAAAACTAAAGATACATAGACAAACCAAAGATACATAGACAATCCAAACATACATAGACAAACACACAAATACACAGACAAACTAAAGATACACAGACAAACTAAAGATACATAGACAAACTAAAGATAAATAGAAAAACTAAAGATAATAGACAAACCAAAGATACATAGACAATCCAAACATACATAGACAAACACACAAATACACAGACAAACCAAAGATAAAAAAGACTCAAAACAAACCTAGCTGCAAATTAGAAGTGGAACACTTTCATGCTCCCTGCATTGTTTGTATGTAGCGTAAACATAAGGACCTCTCTGGTGCCATGCCTCGTTTAAAACTGTTTCAGGTTTCGATTATCGGAACAACAGTCCCTGTAGTGCCGTTCACACTGGTCCTGGGGTCATTTCTTGCCGCTTGCACAACACATTAATTTTGTTACTGCAGGAAAACTTTTTCCCACCATCATGCTAGTATGGGTTTTTATCTTTTATCGTGTATAGGAGATAGGAGGAGTAGTGGTAGTAGTGGTAGTAGTGTGTAGTAGTAGTAGGTAGTAGTAGTAGTAGTAGTAGTAGTAGTAGTAGTAGTAGTAGTAGTAGTAGTAGTAGTAGTAGTAGAGTAGTAGTAGTAGTAGTAGTAGGTAGTAGTAGTAGTAGTAGTAGTAGTAGTGTGTAGTAGTAGTCGAAGTAGTGGTAGTAGTAGTCGAAGTAGTAGTGTAGTAGTAGCGAGTAGTAGTAGTAGTGTAGTAGTAGTAGTAGTAGTAGTAGTAGTAGTAGTAGTAGCAGAGTAGTAGGTAGTGAGTCGTGGTTAGTAGTAGTCGTAGTCGGTTGTTAGTCAGTGAGTCGTAGGTCGTGTCGTAGTGTAGTAGTAGTAGTAGTAGTAGTAGTAGTAGTAGTAGTAGTAGTAGTAGTTAGTAGTAGTAGTAGTAGTAGTAGTAGTAGTAGTAGTAGTAGTAGTAGTTGTAGTAGTAGTAGTAGTAGGGCAGCAGCAGTAGTGATAGTTTTAGGATGAGGTTGAGGAGTAGTAGTAGTAATAATTATGTGGTGGTGGTGGTGGTGGTGGTGGTGGTGGTGGTGGTGGTGGTGGTGGTAATCATGATGATGATGGTGGTGGTAGATATGCTGTTGCAGATGCTGCTCTCTACGTCTCAGTCGCTGTCTGCCTGTCTGTCTGTGTCTCTGTTTCTGTCTGTCTGTCTGTCTGTCTGTCTGTCTGTCTGTCTGTCTGTCTGTCTGTCTGTCTGTCTGTCTGTCTGTCTGTCTGTCTGTCTGTCTTCTTCTGTCTCTCTCTCTCTCTCTCTCTCTCTCTCTCTCTCTCTCTCTCTCTCTCTCTCTCTCTCTCTCTCTCTCTCTCTCTCTCTCTCTCTCTCTCATACTTTTTTCCATGTGTTCTCTTTTAGCGTAAAATATTCCTTATCTTTTGCAATCACCATTACAACGGAAGTCCTTTGATGTTGAAAAAAGCACTTGGAATTTTAAACAAACGTGTGTACGTGTCACTAACCCATGAAATAAATCACCCAACCACCATTTGAGAGAGCAACCCAAGCGTGAAAAATAGCTTTTCGTTCTTTCTTTCTTTCTTGTTGCAGCTGTTTTTTTTTTTTTTTAGCTATATACAAAATAGTACAACTCTGGTTTAACGGCAGTGCAACGTATTTTCGTCATATGACAGACAAACAGGTGCTGTCTGACGTGTTTGATAAAAAAGGAGAAGAATTGTGAAGATGAATTTTGAAAAGAATCGCAAAGAAAAATTGCGAAGAGGAAGAACTGCGAAAATTTGCAAAAATTTGCGAAGATTTAAGAAAAGAAGAAGAAGAATGACGAACAAGACAACGGGAACAACAAGAACAGCAAGAACTTTTTGTCAGTAGTGTATTGTGTAAACCGTTTCCCTGAGGTACAGAAATCGAATTTCTTCTCAGGAATTGATAAATAATCAGATTTTCATTGATATCTTAATCATTAGAAATACCCCAGTTCTTATCAAGTGCTTGCCTGGATTATATCTATCATTTTTTACAGAATGATTTATTTCTTTGAGTCAACACAGATTGAACTATTATATTTTTTTCTTTGTGACAAAAAGACACTGGTTCACACAAGACTATAAACCGAGGCCCGTGTGTAAACCACTCAGAACATCTTGCACACACATATAAATCCTGTTTCGCTTTTGGAAAAAAAGGCTATTGCGAGCAGATGGGAAAAGATGAAAAAAAACATTTACAAAATTACATAATGTACGGGGACTGGATGTGAAAAAGCACACGAGAGATTCCATTATCTGGATATAAAGAATAGATAATGAAGTTAAATAAATCTAGTGTGTCTACAGACAGCAAAGCCTTTGTAAAGAAAACTGTTTGCTTCTCTCTAGCATTGATGTAGGGTTGATTTCTTTGTAAGCAAAATGTCTAGACCTTCAGGACCAATGCCAAACAATGCCATTGTCTTCGTTTGGAAATGGAATCCCTTCTCAGTCTAGAAAGTCTTTATAAAATCAAATCCTTGTAGTGGTTTTCCAACAGTGATTGATTTATAGAGGTTAAAAAACCCACCAAAGTGGAGCTTTGTAGTCACTTGGTCGCAGGTCAACATGTTTAGTTTCAGTTCTATTCTTTAGCTTTCACTTGGATGATTACACTTGAATGGATGCATTAAGGACGTGATGTCGGTTTAATGTCCACGTTTTCCTCTCTAGTTCCGTGTACAATGTGACTTTGAAGCCATTTTATGACTTCGAGGATAATGATTCGCTTTGCTTTTCTGCTGCAGTTAATTTGAATTTAGTTTTTGTCTTTTTTATGTCTGGCGGTCTTTATTGTTATTGTCTATGAGACACAGTGTGTCTGTACTTGTCTGCTTGCTGGTGCACTTATTCATGCTGCCCTCTGTTTACGTCTGTTTGCTGGAGTGTGGCTGGTGTGAGTGTCTTATCTATCTATCTATCTATCTATCTATCTATCTATCTATCTATCTATCTATCTATCTATCTATCTATCTATCTATCTATCTATCTATCTATCTATCTATCTATCCATCCATCCATCCATCTATCTATCTATCTATCTATCTATCCATCTATCCATCTATCCATCCATCTATCTATTATCTATCTATCTATCTATCTATCTATCTATCTATCTATCTATCTATCTATCTATCTATCTATCTATCTATCTATCTATCTATCTATCTACTTATCTATCTACGTATCTATCTATCTACGTATCTATCTATCTATCTATCTATCTATTTATTCTTTTAGCAATTTATCTATTTAGCATCATATCTATTTCTATCTATTAATGAAACTATCTATCTTTCTATCATCTATTTTTCAATCTATTATTATAATCTAACCTACCTATTATCTATTTCTATCATCTATTCGCTAATTCTCTCTCTTATTCTCTATCTTCCTATTCTATTATTATCTATCTATCTCTTATCTTCTATTCTTATCTCTTATCTCTCTTTTCTCTCTATTCGTGTACAATTACTTTAACTATTTTATGATCTTCTAAATGATATTTTCTTTCTTTATCTTCTAATCTATTTTATTATTATCTATCTTTATCTCTTCTATTATTATCTATGTCTATAACATTTCTTACTTCTCTATGCTATCTATTATTCTATCTACTCTATTATCTGTATCTATCTTCTAGTTGTTCTATCTATCTATCTATCTATCTATCTATCTATCTATCTATCTATCTATCTATCTATCTATCTATCTATCTATCTATCTATCTATCTATCTATCTCTATCTACTATCTATCTATCTATCTATCTATCTATCTATATCTATCTATCTATCTATCTATCTATCTATCTCACTAGCAGACAGTCAGACATTTCTTCCTTAACACACAGATGAATAAAACAAAAAACAAACAAGCAAACACAACCAAACCAAAATCAATGTTGTAAATTAGCGGGAAAACTCATTCTTCTCTGTCCTTGTTAAAAAGCCAAGAGAAGACCCTCTCCAATTACCCCAGCTCTTTAAAACGGGATCAGTTTTCGAATATTGGAACAACATTCCCTGTAGTATCGTTCACATTGTTTCTGTGGTAATTTTCAGCAGCACAATACTTGTTGTTATTACAGTTCTGAAATTGTGCAGCATCATGACGAATAGTATCATGCCATCCAATATTTCTCTGGATGCTGTTGTTATCCTTTTCTTTTATTTCAGTATTGTTGTTGCTAATGTTGTTGTTGTTGTTGCAAGTGTTATTTTTTGTTTTGTTGTTGCTAGTGTTGTTGTGGCTGCTTCTAGCAGAAAGCATGGTGCATAATTTATAGGAGAAAAAAGAAAGAAGAAGAAAGAAAGAAAGAAAGAAAGAAAGAGAAAGAAAGAAAGAAAGAAATGAAAAAGAAAGAAAAGAAAGAAAGAAAGAAAGAAAGAAAGAAAGAAAGAAAAGAAAGAAAAGAAAGAAAAAAAAAAGAAAGAAAGAAAGAAAGCAAGAAAGATTAAATGATGATTGATTGATTGATTGATTGATTGATTGATTGATTGATTGATAAGAAAAAGGAAAGACCCGCAGAAAGAATGAAAGACACACAAACAGAAAGAAAAACAGAAGGAAAAGAAAAACAGAAAAAAAGAGAAAAAATTGATAAGACAGACAGGAAGACAGATAGAATAGAGATGTACAAAATACCCCGATAACCTCATGTCATTATAGTTTTGGTGTGTGACACAAATTGATAACCTACATGCTCATTACTTAATGAGGTTGCTAAATTTTTCGATTGAAAATTATTGGGTTTTTGTCGCCATAAATGTACAGCTCTCTTTCTTTATTTATTCCTTTATTTCGAGGAGAATGGAATAGGCACTCATGTGTAGTTTTACATTTAGTCCCCATGTGTATGCATTTTTGTCATTTTTGTCCTCCGTTCCCACCGCCACACAATATCTACAAGTTTTAACGTGTGCACAAGATGCTGTGTGTGGATGTGTGTGTGTGTGATGTTGTGTGTGTGTGTGTTTGTGGTGTGTGTGTGTGGTGTGGTGTGTTGTGTGTGTTTGTGTGTTGTGTGTGCATGTGTGTGTGTGTTGTCTGCTTGTGTAGTGTGTGGTGTGAGTGTGTGTGTGTGAGTGTGTGTGTGTGAATGTGTGTGTGTGATGCTTGTGTGTGTATGATTGTGTGTGTGTGTGTGGGCGCGCGCGCGCGTGCGTGCGTGCGTGTGTGTGTATGCGTGCATGTATGTGCGTGCGTGTGTGCGTTCGTGTGCGTGCACGCGTGCAAATAGGTGAGTATGTGTGTATGCATGCGTGTGTGTAAGTGTAAGTATGCGTGTACGTACACATGCAATCACGCACCCAAATAAAAATTAGGTATGTATAAGTATGAACAAGGAAAAAAATTCAGGGGAAGCATAGGGATGCACAGGTACTTTTGTGTTTGCATGCAAGATACTATCCATCTGTTTTGGGGTCAAATCTCCCGATTCTGGTGTTTGCCAATTCTGTGTGTGTGTGTGTGTGTGTGTGTGTGTGTGTGTGTGTGTGTGTGTGTGTGTGTGTGTGTGTGTGTGTGTGTGTGTGTGTGTGTGTGTGGTGGTGTGTGTGTTGTGTGGTGTGTGTGTGTGTTGTGTATGTGCTTTGTTGTCTGCGTGTGTTGTTGTCTGTCTGTCTGTTGTTAAATAGTAATAACCCATTTTACCCCACGTTTTTCGTCCAATTTTAAAAATTAAACGTGTAGATAGTTTGATTCGTTGTGTTTTTCCCGCTACATTGTAATGGGGTTGGATTCTTGGGTTTTTTTATTGAAAACCTTATCATCAGTTTGTTATCCCCGCACTTTTTCTCTGTGTGTCTGAAGTATGTCTGTCTTGTCAGCTGTCTGTCTATATCCATCTGCTCTGTCTGTCTGTCTTTCTGTCTCTGTCTCTGTTTCTCTCGGTCGTCTGTCGTGTCTCTCTCTCTTTTCATTCTGTCTCTGTCTCTGTCTCCCTGTCTCTTTGTGACACCCTTTATCTATTCCGTATCTACAGCTGCTGTCATTCTGATTGCTTTTGTCATTCTGTCTGTCTATCTTTCTCATGCACATGCCAGGGCAATTATTTTGCTCTTTATGCACGCTAGTAGGCATGCATGCACGCACATGCACACACCACTCAGAAATGTACACCACGCACGCACACACTACGCACAACACACACGCACCTACTCACGCACGCACGCACACACATACTCACTTGCTTGCACATGCTTGCTTGTACCAGTGCATATACTCACTGTGGTTATGCATGGAAAGAGACACCACACAACAACACACACATACAAACACACACACACACACACACACACAACACACAAACACACACACACACACACACACACACAACACACACACACACACACACACACACACACACACACACACACACACACACACACACACACACACACACACACACACACACACACACCACGACATACATCTGTCTGCATTCTTCATCTCATGATAAGCAATAAACAAGCAAACATTCGCGCACGGTATTGGTTTTCAACCATTCCTACAATCATTGATACTCTTAGCGAAACCTGCCAGCCTTCATTATAGCCACCCCGAGTGCTACTGCGTTTCACAAAATATATTCCTTTTTCCCCGTGAAACAAGATTCCAAGATATTATAGCCCTGAAAAATTGATAATAGTTTTTTTTCACAATGGTATGTTGAATATCTGACATCACATTTATCCAGGACTAGAAGGTTACTTTCCAACAGGATATATGGATGATGATGATGATGATGATGATGATGATGGAGGAGGAGGAGGAGGAGGAGGAGGAGGAGGAGGAGGAGGAGGAGGAGGAGGAGGAGGAGGAGGAGGGGAGGAGGACGAGGAGGAGGAGGAGGAGGAGGAGGAGGAGGAGGAGGAGGAGGAGGAGGAGGAGGAGGAGGAGGAGGAGGAGAGAGGGAGGAGGAGGAGGAGGAGGAGGGAGGGATTGTGCTGGTGCTGGCGGTAATAATGATGGTGCTGACGATGGTGGTAGCAATGATGACGATGACTACGACGACGATGAAAATAACAACGACGACGGTGATGACACATAATAAGAGCAATAACAACAACGATAACAACCACATTGTTTACGACAACAAGGAACAGTGTCGTTGAAAATGACGACGACGATGATAATGAAAGAAACACACCACTGCAACCACACACCACACCCAACTCACCACCACCACCACCACCACCACCACCACCAACACCACCACCACCACCCCACCACCAACAACAACAACAACAAGAGCAACAAGACAGCAATAGCAAAAGAAACAACAAAAGAGAAAGGACATCATAACATTATCCACGATCAGTTTTGTTAGAGTAATATACGTGTGTTGCTATTGAGATTCCACAACTGTTTTAAGAGCACACACACATACCATGAGAAATTACCGCAGGGATGTTATGAATGCTACCATGGGGAATGTAGTTCCACTCGTCAAAACCTAACACAATTCAGCAGCCGTGTGGGAATTACACTGCACACTGTTCTGGGTTTTAGGCGAGGTTGTAGTGTTTCTGTTCAACTTACACAACGCAGATAGGCTGAAAATTTCTTTACAGGCTAAAAATTCACAGGCTGAAAATTCCATTACAGGCTGAAAATTCCTTCACAGGATGAAAATTCCTTCAGTTTTAGCTGCATGTTGCTGGCTGAAAACTTTTTCACAGGCTGAAAATTTCTCACAGCAAAAATTTCTTTACAGGCTGAAAATTTCTTCACAGGCTAAAATTCCTTTACAGGCTGAAATCTTTTCACAGGCTGAAAACTCCTTCATGTTCAGCTGCATGTTGCTTTTTGTTGCTCTTTGTTGTGTGCTTCTCCATCTTTTGTCTGAATGTTTCTTTCTATTTGTCTAACTGTCTGTTCCATGTCTCTGTCTCTGTTTGTCCGTCTGTCTGTCTGTCTGTCTCTGTCTTGTCTGTCTGTCTGTCTGTCTGTCTGTCTGTCTGTCTCTGTTCTCTCTCTCTCTCTCTCTCTCTCTTCTCTCCTCTCTCTCTCTCTCTTCTCTCTCTCTCTATCCTATCTCTCTCTCTCTCTCTCGTCTGATCTACAAAGAAAAAGAGTGATATTGAAACAGATGAGACAGAGAGACACACACAGACAGAGGACAGAGAGACAGAAAAGGGAACAGAAAGAGAGGGAGAGAAGCAGACAGACAGGCCTGCAGGCGTATAGGACAAACAGACAGACTAAATCACACAAACACACACAAAAACAATGCCAGACAGAACCCATCCATCTAAATTACAGCAAAAGAAAAGAACAACCTCTCTGAGAAGATTCGAATTAGCCTAAGAATCACAGTTTACAGGAAACCACAGAAGTCAACGAGGACATTAAACCAACGTAGCCCATTCAATACCTCGGTGAAAGTTTAATCAGCTGAACAACAGTCAGAGGAATGACTTGAAATAAAAACTGTAGCTCTAATTCCTACTGACCCCAGGCATCCGTCAGTCTCGGAAGACTATGGAGTTGCGCTCTAGGCTCTAGAGCGCAAAGCCTGGGTAAAAAGTATGGAGAGTAAAAGTAGACCCACCCATCTCCACGTCGCTGGAAGTTCCATTGGAAGGCAATTGCCGTAGAATCGTTTCAGTGCTTCGCAGATGCCGCAGGACGTTGTTAATAGTTCTACTGTCTGCGGCTCCAATCTCCTAGATTTTTCACTCAGAGATGATGTCTAAACATACACCTGTGTCAGCTGGGTAAAAAAAATTTTTGTTGTCATTGCTCCTACTGGCACACACATGACCTGC
>CM060322.1:9411061-9416061 GCA_030674155.1 Stramonita haemastoma | reverse complement strand
CACACACACACACACATACACACGCACATACACACGCACACACACACGCACGCACGCACGCACGCACACACACAGATGACATTTACAAAACTTGCATACACACTGGGACTGGATGTAAAAAAGCACAAGAGTGCTTATTCCATTATCCTCGATAGAAAAGAATAGATAAATAAATAATCAAACAAACAAATGAATAAATAAATAAGCACACATCTACACACGCGTACTTTGGTACGTGTCCAGTCTATAGATTCTGTCCAGACCCATCTTCCATTAATGTCACTGTTGGGCACCACATCAAATCCTAATCATGCTTTGTTTCCACACAATTCCAATGTTATGGCTGCAAACAATGGTCCGTTTCCTGAGAGTGGTTCCAAAACAAAGGCATTACTTCAATTGCTATCTTTGTTTTTGGTCTGTGTGTGTGTGTGTGTGTGTGTGTGTGTGTGTGTGTGTGTGTGTGTGTGTGTGTGTGTGTGTGTGTGTGTGTGTGTGTGTGTGTGTGTGTGTGTGTGTGTGTGTGTGTGTGTGTGTGTGTGTGTGTGTGTGTGTGTGTGTGTGTTCTTCTTCTTCTTCTTCTCATTGGTTTAATGTCCGTTCACTACAAGGTGATTTAGACAATGGTACATTCACGTTAGCCTAAGAATGCACTGAAAAGGGGATGTGGGGAAAAGGTGAAAGGATAAAGAATGTAATGAAAGATGATAAGTTTATACAACTTCATTTATAGTAACTGACCTACTGGTGACTGGCAAATACTTTCTGCAACTGATACTAGGACATGCGACTCGGAATCATACAGGACACTTTGGATATTTCCATATTTTTTTCTTAAATCTATCCCTTTGCTTTTATACGAGGCATTAAGCACAGGGCAATCAAACAATATATGATGGACTGATATAATAGCAGAACAAGTGCAGAAAACATTTTTTAAATATTTAGTTTTCCAAGCATTTAGACGTAATTTATGAATTATAATTTCTATATTTCGTGGGCAACACAAACGATTTAAGTGAAATCTAAAAAACTTTGAATAAATAGAGTTTGCAAGAATTGAAATAATCTCAAATGAAGATAAACGTAGACCTATACTATTAATCATTATGTCACTTGTACATTCTGAAGCACCGCGTTTTGCCAGAGAATCTGCCAATTCGTTCCAGTAAAGACCGCAATGTGATGGTACCCAGCAAAATTTTATCCCAATACCTTTAGAAACAAGAGAATGCACAAGGAACTTGATTTCAAAAATAACATCATTTCTCAGTTTAGAGTCCCAATGTTTTAAAGCCAGTAACACTGATTTTGAATCAACACAAAAAACGACATTGTAAATCGCAAGAGAAATATTTGAAAGATAATTTAGTGCCATAAAAATTGCGAACAATTCAGAAGTGAATATTGTAAAACCTTTTCCAATACAAAAAGATCTTTTTACTTTTAAGTCGGGTATAACGAATGCAGCCCCACACATGCCCGATTCTAATACAGATCCGTCCGTGTATACTTTCAAGTGGTTTAAATACTGACAATTTATATGATTTTGAACCTCAATTTTGAGTAGGTTTTGATTAGTGTCCTTTTTTGCTTCTGTGTAGTCAATATCAAAATTTGCATATTTATGTTCCCATGGTGGAATCTGGGGAACTACTGGTAAAACTGGGACGTTTGATATATCGATATTATTTTCCTTCATAAGGTCTTCAGTATAATTTCTTATGGGCTGCAAAAAAGAGATGTTCCTAGCTCTTTTTGGATAATCCTTTTGATCAATAAATATTTCATCGTGAACAGAATTTGAAATAGCAAGACTTCGAATGACATATTTAGAGACAGATAACATTCTTTGCTCAGAAAGTGGAAGTAAATGAGCTTCTGTATAAGTTTTTAGTGTACTGGCATGAATCGGCACTCCTAAGGCTATTTTGATTGCTTTGCTATCCACACTTTGCAGCTTTTTTAAGAGATAATATGGAGCAGAAAAATACACTTCTTGACCAGAAATGAGTTTAGACCGAATTAAAGAAACAGCAAGGTGCATAAGTGTTTTTGTATCCTGACTCCACGGCTGAGCACTCACAATCTTTAAGAAGTTTAATCGTTTCCTGGCTTTCAAAATCAAGTTTTCAATATGCATTTTCCAGTTTAACTTGCTAGTTAAATGGACTCCCAAGAATTTGGCGTCTTGTTTGTATTGAAGTGTGGCCCCATCAAGTGTTAATGACGGTAGTGTTTGGGGGTTTTTCCCATTGTTAAAAAGAACTAGACAAGTTTTTTTCTCCAGATAATTCCAATCCATTCTCTTTCATGTAATTACTAAGATTATTCAGTTCAACCTGGTAAATCTTTTGAACACATTTTATCACTCTACTTTTCGTATTCTTTTTAAGAGAAGTGTTGATCCACATGGCAATGTCATCTGCATATTGAACAATAGTCGTATTTTTTGACAACGCCTGTGGAAGATCATGAATTAAAATAGAGAATAATATTGGTGCCAGAACTGCTCCCTGTGGTATCCCCATATCAACAGATTTAAAATCTGAATATACACCATTCACTTTGGTACAGATTGATCTTTCAGAAAGAAAATCCTTTAAGTATTGAAACATCATGCCACTAACGCCGATACTTTTCAATTTGTATAATAACCTCGTATGCCAAACCCTGTCGTATGCTTTCCTTACATCAAAAAAAGTAGCTAGTGTACTCTTTCGTTTGGAAAACTGCTTTTTAATATCATGGGTTAACTTTACTAAGTGATCAGTTGTACATCTCCCTTTTCGAAAACCAGCCTGGTTTATAGGAATTATATTGTTTTTTTCACAATAATGCCATAGACGTTTTTGAACTATTTTTTCAAGTACTTTTCCAACATGAGAAGTGAGGGCAATTGGTCTGTAGCTGCTTAATGCTGATTGAGATTTGCCGCTTTTAAGAACTGGGACTACAATCGACTGCTTCCAGACATTAGGAAGAGTGCCATTTATCCAACATTTTTGGAGAAATGAAAATAGTACTTTTTTCCAACTCTCGGGCAAATTAATTAACATTTGATAAGACAAGCAATCAATACCAACTGCCGACCTGTTATTTCTAAAGGATTCAAGGACTTCAATAAATTCATTGTATTGTGTGTGTGTGTGTGTGTGTGTGTGTGTGTGTGTGTGTGTGTGTGTGTGTGTGTGTGTGTGTGTGTGTGTGTGTGTCTGTCTGTCTGTCTGTCTGTCTGTCTGTCTGTCTGTCTGTCTGTCTGTCTGTCTGTCTGTCTCTGAATCTGTCTTTCTATGTCTATCTGTGGCTCTCTCTCTCTCTCTCTGTGTCTTTCTCTGTCTCTCTCTGTCTCTTTCTATCTCTCTCTGTTTCTCTCTGTTTCTCCTTCGGATGAGACTTTAAACCGAGGCCCCGTGTGCGAACGCACGCAGAACACCTTGCGCACACGTTAAATCCTGTTCCGCTTTTCGTAAGAGTAGGCCATCGTGTGCCGGTGTGAACGGATGACATTTTCAAAAACTGCATACACACGGGGACCGGATGAAAAAAAGCACAAGAGTGCTTATTCCATTATCCTCGATATAAAAGAATAAATCAAATCAAATCTCTCTTTCTACGTCTCTGTCTGTATCTGTCTCTCTGTCTCTGTCGCTCTCCCCGTCTCTCTCTGCATCTCTGTCTCACAGTCTGTCGGTATGTCTCTCTGTCTATAATTATGTCTGTCTGTCCGTCTGTCCGTCTGTCCGTCTGTCTGTCTGTCTGTCTGTCCGTCCGTCTGTCTGTCTGTATTGTCTGTCTGTCTGTATTGTCTGTCTGTCTGTCTGTCTCTGTCTGTCTGTCTGTCTGTCTGTCTGTCTGTCTGTCTGTCTGTCTGTCTGTCTGTCTGTCTGTCTGTCTGTCTGTCTGTCTGTCTGTCTGTCTGTCTGTCTCTCTCTCTCTCTCTCTCTCTCTCTCTCTCTCTCTCTCTCTCTCTCTCTCTCTCTCTCTCTCTCTCTCTCTCTCTCTTTTGCAGGTTTCTCTTAATGTATGTCTGTCCATCTCTCTTATTGTCTCTTTGTCTCTTTCTCTCTTTTTTTTCTCTCTCTCTCTGTTTCATGTACAACAAAAAGATGGAAATAAAGAGAGATTTAGACAAAGACATAAACAGAGAGGCATAAGATTGGAGAGATAGACACATACACAGACATTCAGGCAGATAAATAAATAGAGAGACTATCACACATACAGATAAAAGACGGACAGAAACCATAGCGACTTCAATGAAAGTGGAAGAAAAGAAAACCCTGTCCCGGAAGAGAAGAATTAGTTAAAGATTAACTACAATGTACAGGAGACAAGAGAAGACACAGAGGACATTAAACCAACATAATCTCTTGAATGCATCAACTACAAAGTAATCTGCTGAACCGAAGTCGGAGAAATGAAGTAAAATAAAATAAAAAATCACTGTCTAAAAACCTACATAACGTAAACACTCTAATGTCAAAACCCTCATATTGATTTCTTCTAAACAGCTGACTTAAAAAAAAATTCAATAACTTTCAAAAACGATTTTTAAAAAAAGCACATGAGTGCTTATTCCATTATCCTCGATATAAAAGAATGAATAAATAAATAAATTCCTATTACTGTTTTTACTCTTTTTTTATATCAAAGATAATGAAAGAAGCATTCATTTGGTCTATTTACATCTAGTCCCCATGTGCATGCAGTTTTGTAAATGTTGTTATCTGTTCCCAATGGTACACAGTGGCCTACTCTTTCGTAAAATAGAACAGGATTTAAATATGTGCAAGATGTTCTGCGTGTGTTCGCACCTGGGGTCTCGGTTTATAGTCTCATCCGAAGAACTTTTGGGGGAGAGTGGAGTCTGCAGTGATATTAACTCTAGGGGAAGAAAAAAAAACCCTCGGACGGGATTTGAACCCGGGTCATGAGATTGCGAGCACAATGATCTAACCACTAGGCTATCTCGTAATATCATGAAATGAGTGTTGTCT
>CM060322.1:9403561-9406061 GCA_030674155.1 Stramonita haemastoma | reverse complement strand
GTTTTTTTTTGTCTTCATACACAATGCCGATAGAATTAGTTTTTTCCCCTACTAATTTGCTACAGGATTTGGGGTAATTTTTGGGTTTTAGGTTTTGGCCTTTGTCTATCTTTATTTTTGTATTCGAATATTTTTTCCTCTATATTTTCAATCAATTATTTGATGTTCACTATTATTAGCAGTACACAACCATCATTGTCATCACCATCATAAGTGTTTCAGGGCCAAAAGTTGGGGTCAATTACTGGTTGTTAGGTAAGTGCCAGGGCCTACATTAAAATGTTGTTATGCTTTAAACTATTATGTTGAGATTGCCTTCAGCCATGACAAGCTGTGAGTATAAAAATCTGCACTGTTCTTTAAGGGAGAGACAGATCTGAAGGGGGTTGATTTTTAGGGTTCCTTCCTTTTCTGAGAAATTCCAGTGTGTTTATTTTCTATAGAGAAAAAAAAATCTGTATTTTCTCTGGTGTGTGTGTGTGTGTGTGTGTTGTGTGTGTGTGTGTGTGTGTGTGTGTTGTGTGTGTGTGTGTGTGTGTGTGTGTGTGTGTGTGCGTGCGTGCGTGTGTCTGTCTGTCTGTCTGTCTGTCTGTCTGTCTGTCTGTCTGTTGTCTGTGTTGTCTATGTGTGTGTATGCTCCTTTTATCTTTTAGTCTTTTATTCTTTTATTTCGAGGATAATGGAATGTGTGTCTGCATGCATGTGTGCGCGCGCGCACGCGCATGTGTGTGTATGTATGAGCCCATGTATGCGAGTGCGCGTGCACGGGCATGCATGCATGCGTGTGCGCACACATGTGTCTGTGTCCTTGATACCACCATCACTCAACCCCTTTTTAGAAACCCTGTGAGTGATGTTTCCTGTTGTGTCTCCAGCAGATTGGATCACAGCGTTTTCCGGACCGGACCAGGATAGGCCTATCTGTGACACCACCCACCCATCTATCTGCCCACAGCTCTGGTGTGTGACCATCCCTACAGACCCCCCTACACAGGCAATAATATATTGCAGGTATTGTCATCAGCACCCAAGTGAACTTGGCGTGGGAAGGCGTGTGTGTGTATGTAATGTGTGTGTAGTGTGTGTGTGTGTGTGTGTGTGTGTGTGTGTGTGTGTGGTGTGTGTGTGTGTGTGTGTGTGTGTGTGTGTGTGTGCGTTGTCTGTCTGTCTGTCTGTCTGTCTGTCTGTCTGTCTGTCTGTCTGTCTGTCTCTCTCTCTCTCTCTTCTCTCTCTGTCTCTCTTCTGTCTCTCTCGTCTGTCTGTCTTCTTCTGTCTCTGTCTGTCTGTCTGTCTCGTCTGTCTGTCTGTCTCGTCTGTCTGTCTTCGTCTCTGCTGTCTCTTCTCTCTCTCTCTCTCTCTCTCTCTTCTCTCTTTTCTCTCTCTCTCTCTCCTCTCTCTCTTCTCTTCTCTAATTTTGTTGTCGATGATTATTTCTGTCATTGTGAAGAGTGTTTGCGTTATATCAAATAATAGAAAGTCATTCTAAAACCTGTCAAAATCATTTTTTTCTTCACCTTCACCTTTCTGTTCTCTTTTATTAAATTTGGATTTTTTTTGTTTATTTATTATGTGAGTCTGTTTTGTCACCTTTATCTTGGACGATTCTATATATTTTTTTCGCTCCTTGACAAGAGCTCCGAGGTTGACCAATTTTGACATTTTTGCGTATTCAGCCTTGGGTTTTTCCGTTTGTTTGTTGTTGCCCCACACATTAATTTCTATCTCATCTTCATTTTTTTGTTTTGTTTGTTTGCTTTGTTTTGGCTTCTGGGGCATGTCATCTACATGAATCACACACACACGCCACTCCTCTCTGTACCGAAGTGTTTTCTTCCGCCCTTCTGAGTGCTGCTTGCGGAACAAGAGAACAGTTGCCAGACAGCTGCTGGTTGGCTTGTCTGTTTTTTCAGCTGTGTTGACTGATATTTCTTTCTTTGTTTCTTTCTTTCTTTCTTTCTTCTTTCTTTTATATCGAGGAAAATCAATAAGTACTCATGTGCTTTTTTTTACATCCAGTCCCGTGTGCATGTAGATTTATAAATCTTGTCATTTGTTCCCACCGGCATACAATGGCGCCTACTCTTACTACAAAAAGCGGAACAGGATTTAACGTGTTGGCAAAAGGATCTGCGTGCGTTCACACTTGGGGGCCTCAGTTTACAGTCTCAACCAAAGGACTTTTCGGGGAGTGGAGTCGGCACTGAGGGCAAAAAATGCTCTTCAACGAGATTCGAACCCGGGTCAGCAGATCACGAGCGCATTGCGCATTACTCTAACCACCAGGCTATCCCGTCCCCATACTTTCAGAAATGGACACATTTCTGAAGAATGCGTTTAACTCTCACAACTTTCAGATACTGAAACAGTAGTCCTTAACAGGCTATCGTCCTGAACGGGTGATTCCACTCTGTGCTTCTGCTGATACATCCCTGATGCTGTAACAGAGCAGTGCAATCATGGATTTCTGATGGGTAACGGACTCGTTAGTGGTCAGACGGAG
>CM060322.1:9383561-9396061 GCA_030674155.1 Stramonita haemastoma | reverse complement strand
GGCAGAAAATAAGCAAGAGAGATGATAGAAAGGTAAGGAGAAAATAGAAAGAAAGAGAGTAAAGTGGAAATTTCTTGCACAACTTTCCAGAAGGTGGGGATGCTATATATACTAAAAGAGCCTCTAGAATCTTTACGGAAATATCTCAGACCACACTGACATGCTCATTGCAATATCCTTTTAAATCACATAAGTGACAAAAATTCCAGCCATGGTATCTTTACAGCTAGAAACCACAAAACCCTCTGAACAATTAAGTGCAAAACATCAGCTTGTCAGTTTTAAAAGAAGCAGGAGTTGTACAAAGCTTGTATTTTTATCAGTTAATAAAGTCAGTTGGTGGTCAAGTGCCATGAGTGTGTGCTCACCACTACATTTTTTAAAACTTCAGGTATAAATTCAAATTTTGTACATGGTTGTTATGGAATACAGACAAATTTAAGCACCCCAAATTGCATGCAGAGAAATCTGCCGCGACTTAAAATGATATACAGATACATGCAAATACACATGGAAGCAATACATGTTACAGAAACCATCTCTTTGTTAATATTCTAAAGAAACGTACATTTCTTTCTCTCATTTAGAGGGGCAAACTTAGATTTTATCATCAAAGACAAATTTGGATGGTAAAAGTTTACACCTTCATATATTTCCAGAATATTCTTAACTAGGCTCAGGGGGGAAAAGTGGTTTTTTTGCTAATAAAGTGTACTGACAGAGCAAGGAAACCATTAATAATACTTGCAATAAAAAAGCACCAAAAAGTTAACATGGTACTGACAAAAATATTGAAATAACAAAGTGGGGGTGTGCTGTGGGTAAGGCACCTCCACAATTATCAAATTTCTGCCCCATTTCCTTAACAGCAGCTGTAAACCGATGCTCCGTGTGCGAACGCACGCACATTTTGTGCACACGTTAAATCCTGTTCCGCCGCTTTTCGTAAGAGCAGGCCATTGTGTGGCGGTGGGAACAGATGAAGATCTACAAAACACGGGAACTGTATGTAAAAAGCACATGATTGCTTAATCCATTATCCTTGATATAAAAAAAGAATAAAGATCAAGAGCGTAACTCTATAGTCTTCCGAGACTGACGGATGTCCTCAACAACAACAAAACTTTACTTTGCACTCAATACAAATTCAATACAAATTGAGTACATAGACAAGCAAACTAAATGGAACATCAGCTCTCGGTAATTAAGCCCCCCTAAATGTTTCCAAACAAATTAATGTCAAAGATGTCATCGACGACAAAAGAGACGTGGAAAAAGAAAGCGCTTTGAACACAAAACTAGATGTCTACTAGCATTCTTTGCTGAAATGCACGTTTTTTTCTTCTACTTGAACAAAGTGATTGAAACCAAAAATACCATTACTACAGCTGGGTCGTTTGTACAACTGCTTATAGGCAGCTTACGACCAACCTTTTAAATAAAACTGCACACATGTTAAACCCTTTTCTAGTATGAAACCGGGCCTCATGAGAACACCAAAAGTAAAAGTGTTAAGGCGAGCTGAACAAAACACCACAGCCTGTACCACACTTATTGCAGTGATCTGCTGGAATACATTATTTCACAATATTTACGGTATTGGTATTTTAGAAAACACACCTTTAAAGTTAAGCTCCATACTAGCAGAAATGAAGCACAAATTAATAGGCCTATCAGATACAGTACAAAGGTTGAACAAATGCCAAAGAAAAAACAAGAAACCTTGCAGCAACGAGCACTGATCAAAAGCAGATCTTTTCTTTTAGTATTTCCAACACAATCAGTTTTTTACAAGGCCTCAAGCTCTTCCCCCACTTATATCTTCTATCATTCCTTTGTTATTTGCTCTTATTTTCCATTCTTCTTCTCTTCTTCTTCTTCTTCTTCTTCTTCTTCTTCTTCTTCTTCTTCTTTTCAAATTACACTATGGGGCCTCAAACTTCTTTTCGCACTTAACAAAAAATCCAAAAGGTTGTGATAGAGTACATTTGCGCTGACAATGAAAAAGATTGCTGGGAGAGATGCAGATGGGGTAGGGTTTTTTTAACACAACTTTATATCACAGCAGATTTCTCTGCGAGAAAAATTCGGGCTGCTCTCCCGTGGGAGAGCGCATCGCCAAAAGTGCAGCGCCTACCCAACTTCTTTTTTCTTTTTCATGTCTGCAAATGTATGTTTCCTATCAGAGTGGCTTTTTTCTACAGAATTTCGCCAAGAACCCTCTTGTTGCCGTGGGTTCTTTTACGTGCGCTAAATAATGACGGTCTGATAGTTGCTCTATCAATGTACTGGAAGTGATAGACCAAGTCACGAAGCGGAACTATGGCAAAGCGAAAGGCCAGAAGGATATAAGGTAACTCAACACACCAGTACAAGATGCCTGCAGTATCACACACAGACTGAAAGGCAAACCGTTTTTTCTTACACCAGATTTTGTAAAAATAAGAAAAAGGAAAAAATCTAATGCAAAGTTAAGATGTACACAGAATTTTTTTTTTAATCAAGATACTGCAATATTGGGGGTGACATTCCAATATTTTTTTTTTAAAAGGCACATCTACAGAAGTCATAACTGGTTACAGCTGCAAAGCCAGCAAATTCAAGAGATTTCTTTCAACCATACACACAGAACTTAAATTTCGTGATATTTCAGTAAAGTGCAAAACTAGCGATTCAAAAATTTCTTTCAATCATACACACAGAACTTAAATTTCGTGGTAATTCAGTCAAGTTCAATTTTCTACTCGCACTCTCACAAAAAAGGTCCCCCACACATAAACTTGGGTCTAAAATTGTTATGCTGGTTGCACAGTATAGCCTAGCCTGGTGATGACAAGTATCTTGCAATACCATTCCATGCAGCTGTATGCAGTACCAGTGTTTTTTTTTGGGGGGGATGTTTCCTGGGCTAGAGCTCAGAGGTTTCCCAATGGTGAGATTTCTGCGTACGCGTCCATAGTGCTAAATAACTACATGTAACACACGAGACCTTAGTTTATCGCCTCATACGAAAGACTAGCACCCAGACCACCACTCATTGGTTAATGGGGAGAAAGTTTCGGGCCCAAACGGGGATCGAGCCGCCATACATTTCGAACCCGAGGGGGTTTGCATTCTAAGCAGTTGCGTAGCCTCTAAATCACCGATCCACGTGTGCGCAAGATGTTCTGCGTGCGTTCCCACACGGCGCATTGGTTTATAATCTCATTTGAAGGCCTTTGACATTCAGGTGTTTTTTTTGTCAAACGGGGAAGAACGAACGCGGCTGGGAAACGAACCCAGAACCTCACGGTTTACTTGATGGAAGGCGAACGTCTTAACCATCCGGCCACACTCTTTCCCCTTCTAAACACAAACACTCACACCTCTCTCTCTTTTTTCGGGGGACTGGATGTAGAAAAAACTACACACTAGTGCTTATTCATTACCCTCGAAATAAAATAATTTTGGTTTGATTTGATTTGATTTGATTTAATTTGATTTGATTTGATTTGATTTATTTGATTTGATTTGATTCTCTCTCTCTCTCTCTCTCTCTCTCTCTCTCTCTCTCTCTCTCTCTCTCTCTCTCTCTCTCTCCTCTTCTCTCCCCCTTCTCTCTCTCTCTGTACCTGCACACACTTTCTATCCCTCTGATTTTTAATAACCCCTGTTTTTAATACATCTTAACCATTTCCCAGTCAGTACCCTAACCCCATGATTAATCAATTATGCAGTCTAAAACTGGCACCCCCCATTTCCAGTTTTTTTTTTAATTCTAAAATCCACCCCCACTCCCCTCCTGGTCAAATTATTAAATCATATTTCTAAAACTAGCAGCCTCTACTTTTGCTTCTGAATAAATTTTCTAAAAACGCCCCCTGTCAATCTCCCTCCCCTAATCCTAATCCGAAAAATTTGACCGACTTCCAGCTAACCCCTACGATAGGAAAACCAATGCTTTTTATCTGAATTAAAACACGAGAAATTCATCCCACACCACCTCCTCCCCCGTCACTATATACGACCATTTTAACACATACCCCTCCCTCCCTTTTCCTTATAAGTCTCACACCCTCTCTCCTACCTACCACTAACAGTATTATTTTTTATGCTATTTTTCTTTCATTAAAACCCTAAGTCGGAATAACGGCTACCTTAATAGTGGGTTTAAAAAAAAAACGGTCGCCTACACAAAAAATTTGAACGATAGGTTACTTTGAAGCACTAGCAGAGGAACGAAAACAAATTGGTATTTGTGATTATTCTTGAGTTTCGTTTTTGTGCGTTTCGAGTTGATCATTATTGTTCACCTATGATTTGATATTATGATGCATAAAGTCCTGTGCTTATCCATTCTCTCTCGATAAACAATCCAGTCCATTCCATTCAACCTAAAAGAAAGTTCAGCCACTGTTGTCGTCACATACCACGTTGTCTACCTGCCCTGTTGTGTCCACATAATTATGGGGCCAGGGTTAGAACTGAGGTTAGCGTTAGGGTTTAGTATTTAAAGAGTTAATAGAGGGTTAATTAAGGGTTGTCTGTCAGCTGGTCAGGTCTGAAGGTTAGAATCATGTGGACACAACAGCACTTAGACATAATGGTATGTAGCCAAAACAGTGTTATACCATTTATTATTTTATATTTAAACCCCTATGACTACGAAAGTTATACGTAGTTTGCAACAGTATGGAGTTTTGAATCGAATCACCAGTTCTATCAAAAGCTGGGCTATGTTATGTTGGACTTCGTTGTCCACAAAATTTCACTTTTGCCATCAAAGTGATTTCAGGCCTTAGAAATTTTTGAGCGAGTTCCTTTCATTTTTTTTATGAAGCCCCACAAAAAGAAACATTTAAGAAAAAAATATGTCAGCCACCCTCTGTTTTTTTCTGTTCCCACCGCTCTAAGTGCGTGTCCATACCCTTCCTACAAACACCCCTTTAGCTTTGCTTCCCTGGCTTCTCCTTCCACCTTAAGTCACCAATCTACAACTACTCCCTTCAACACACACACACCCCACACACGCACGCACGCACGCACGCACGCACACACACACACACACACACACACACACACACACACACACACAACCACACACACACACACACACACACACACACTGGGACAAAACTGTCCACAACGCGGGAACTGGGTGTTTAAAAAGCCTTTATGAATGCTTTATTCCATTACCTTCGGTATATAAAATAAAAAATAAATTAATGAAAAAAAAATCATACAACACTTGAAATTGTGTAAGATACGACATTGGTAAAATTGTAGACCTCTAATCCCCTTAGTCGGAAGTGACTACTTTAATGATGGGCAAAAACGGTTCTATACGAAAAAATCTCTCCTTAGGGAAATCTCTGATCTCTAGCCGAGGAACCGGGAAGCTGGGGGGTTGGGCTGGGGGGGAGGGGGGGGGATATTTAAAAAATAAGAAATAAAGGACATGCCACTATCAAATCTAAAAACTGTTCTTATAAAGAAAAAAAGCATTACAAAGGATTACCAGTGAACCTGTCTTAATTGTTTGCATCATTTTTTCCCCTCTCTTTGCTCCATTTTTTTGGTTAGTGTTGTCTTCTGATGTCTTCGGATGTTGTCTTCGGATGTTGTCTTCGGATGTCGTTCTCGGATGTTGTCTTAATGTCTTCGGATGTTGTCTTCGATTGTCTTCGGATGTTCGTCTTCGGATGTCGTCTTCGGATGTCGTCTTCGGATGTTGTATTCGGATGTTCTTCGGATGTTTGTCCATAATGTTTCGGATGTTGTCTTCGATGACTGTGCGATGATTGTCCTTCAGGATGTCTGTGTGATGATGTCCTCGATGACTGTCAGCGATGTCCTCGGATGACTGTAGTGATGTCTCGGATGACTGTAGCTGTTCTCGGATGTTATGTTGTCTGCGTGTCTCGGATGACTTGTAGGATGTTGTCCTCGGATGACTGTTCAGATGTGTCTCGGATGACTGTCTGTGTCCGGATGACTTAGGATGTTGTCCTCGGATGATTAGGATGTGTCTTCTGAGTGATGTCCTCGGATGATGTTTCGATGTTGTCCTCGGATGACTGTACTGATGATGTGTCTCGGATTGACTGTAGTGATGATGTCCTCGGATGACTGTAGTGATGATGTCCTCGGATGATGTCTAGATGTGTCCTCGGATGACTGTAGTGATGTCCTCGATGACTGTAGTGATGTCCTCGGATGACTGTAGCGATGATCCTCGGATCACTGTAGCGATGATGTCCTCGGATGACTGTAGCGATGATGTCCTCGGATGACTGTAGAGATGTCCTCGATGACTGTAGCGATGTCCTCGGATGACTGTAGGATGATGTCCTCGGATGACTGTAGCGATGATCCTCGGATGACTGTAGTGATGATGTCCTCGGATGACTGTAGCGATGATGTCCTCGGATGACTGTAGTGATGAGTCCTCGGATGACTGTAGCGATATGTCCTCGAATGACTGTAGGATGATGTCCTCGGATGACTGTAGCGATGATGTCCTCGGATGACTGTAGGATGATGTCCTCGGATGACTGTAGGATGATGTCCTCGGATGACTGTATTGATGTCCTCGGATGACTGTAGATGATGTCCTCGGATGACTGTAGTGATGATGTCCTTGGATGACTGTAGCGATGTCCTCGGATGACTGTAGCGATGTCCTCGGATGACTGTAGCGATGTCCTCGGGAATGACTGTAGCGATGTCCTCGAATAGACTTAGGATGTCCTCGAATGACTGTACATTTCTCCTCGGATGACTGTAGTGATGTTTTCGAATGACTGTAGCGATGTCCTCGGATGACTGTAATGATGTCCTCGGATGACTGTAGCGATGTTGTCCTCGGAATGTCTTTGATGTCCTCCTGGAAAGATGTCCTCAAAACGTCATAACACCTGAAAAGAAAAAGGAGTTGTCAGAAAAGGTGGAGTTTTTTTTTTTCAAAAGGCAGGAGAGAGAACTGGGGAAGCAGACAAGAAAAAGGAGAATGGAAAGGTAAATGATAATTTAGTGATAGAAAGTGTGTGAATGTGTATGTGTGCATGCATACGCGCGTGCGTGTGCGCGTGCGTGCGGAGAGAGAAACAATGACGGACAGAGACCACCAACACAATTACAAAGTAATATAAAAAATTTTACCAGAAGACAGGTTGGTAAGAAAAAAGTTTTTTTTACAAAAAATTTAGGATGGGCAACTATGAAGGATCAACACATTTCTAATTCTAATTTCATTTCAAAAGAAAAAAAAGGGGGAAAATGTACAAGATTTTCAAAATCACCCCCCCCCCCCCCCCCCACCTCCCAATCCCTTATGGACTGAAAAGTGCATGTCAGAAATGAAAGACCAAAAATACCAAGCACAAATATCATATACCTTGTCTAGGTTTTAGAGAACGCAGATAGGGTTATGGTGGCTTTCCTCTCATCTGTCTGGCTACTTGTACATGGTTCCAGCCCCAGGTCCCCTGAAAACAGTGAGTCATCATCAGTGAGACCGAAAACTCCCTTCGGTTTCTTGATTCCAATATAAAAAAATATTTAATTTTATCACTTAATTCTTCACCACTTTGGTCAAATTTAAATCTACTCTCATTCATCATTTAAATATAAATAAATGAATCATAAGATTTTGATAAAATAAACTATTTGGAGTATATTTGTACACAAAAAACAACTGGCTAACAAGGAGGCGCTTCTGTCAACACAAACATAATACTCTTCATTTCAGGAATCATGTCTATGGGTACCAAACACCACAAGTTACTTTATAATCAAAAACTTAAGCAACCATTGTTTTCAAAGAATGAACTTTTCCCCTCTTAAACATAGAACTGAAAATAATAATATCCCAATCATGTATAATAAAGTCTACTGTAGCTGCACTGTTCTTAATGTTCTTCAGATGAGACTATAAACCGAAGTCCTGTATGCAAACGCACGCAGAACATCTTGCGTACATGTTAAAACCTGTTCCGCTTTTTGGAAGAGTAGGCCATTGTAGCGGCAGGAATGAATGACAAAATTTACAAAACTGCATGTACACAGGGACTGAATGTAAAAAAAAAGCACATAAGTGTTTTTTTCATTATCCTCAATATAAAAGATTTAGATAAGAATAATATGAACTTACTCAAGGACTTGATGGAGAAGATCACAGCCCTACTGCTGTAGAGATGACTCCCAGATGATCCACATAACTCCCAGATGATCCACACGACTCCCAGATGATCCACACGACTCCCAGATGATCCACACGACTCCCAGATGATCCACACGACTCCCAGATGATCCACACGACTCCCAGATGATCCACACGACTCCCAGATGATCCACACGACTCCCAGATGATCCACACGACTCCCAGATGATCCACACGACTCCCAGATGATCCACACGACTCCCAGATGATCCACACGACTCCCAGATGATCCACACGACTCCCAGATGATCCACACGACTCCCAGATGATCCACACGACTCCCAGATGATCCACATCATGACCCACCAGGTCAGGACCCATGTTTGTTAAAGGATGGGGAGGCTATGGAGATGCGTCAGAAATGTGAAGGGCTGACATATTCCTGATGCCAATGTCTCAATACCTTTGTCGATGGTAAAATTGTCGGACCTAAGGCATGGAAGGGGATGTCCTTGTCACCTCATGAGCACTGTCTCAAAGCCTTTGTAGATGGTACGCTTCAGACATAACAAAATCTAGAACTCTTTTCAGACATACAGAAATGCATCAGAAATGGAAGGGGCTGACCTAGTCTTAATGCCTCGTGACCACTGTCTGAAAGCTGCTTTAAATGGGGCTATTTTCAGACAACCAGATCAATGTCAGAAAGATCACTGTCACCAAGATTGCACTCAGATTTCTTGCACAAGTTTTATTGTCCCTATCTTATTTTATTTCATTATTTCTGTAACTCGTTTTAAAATTGGTTTTAGATTTTATTTTGTTTTATTTTATTTTGTTTATTTATTTTATTTTATACATTTCATTTTGTTTTGTTTATTTTTTATATTCCATTTTACTTTATCTCTTTTGGTTATCTTATTTTTTCATTTTATTTTATTTCATATTTTATTTCTCAGTATTTATCTAATTTTATTCGTTTTATTCATCTCACTTTCCACGTTAATTTACTTCTATATTTTTTTAGCAAGCAAATACTGATGCAATCAAAAGTGGATCCCCAGTGATCATTCGAAGACTACTGACCAGGAAGTCCAATAGCAAACCCGTAACCGAAAACCGGGACACAGAACTTTCGGGAGGGGGAAAACTTGGGATTAGAGCAGAGAAAAATATACCTTCATGCGAGATATATTAACCTGCTGTGGAAGATTCAGGGACATCGGCGGCAACTCTGCATGATAACCTCAAGGATAAACGCTGTACTACAAGACTTGCTACAGCTCATTGCTGTTCTCTTCAGAGTTCAGTCCCCTTGGTGTTTGACATGTGGCAGGTCACGTCAACCTACTCGCGGGAAACTAGGGAAACTGTCCTGCCTATGTTCTCGCTCCTGTCTTGTAGCCTCTGGAAATAGCCTGTGCAAAAACTGTCCGTGAAAAACTGAAGGATAGTCTATGTAAAAGTTGTCATTAAAAAAAACCTAAGATAGTCTATGCAAAGATTGTTATTGAAAAAACTAAGATAGTCTATGCAAAAAATTGTCATTGAAAAAACTAAGATAGTCTATGCAAAAATTGTCATTGAAAAAACTAAGATAGTCTATGCAAAAATTGTCATTGAAAAAACTAAGATAGTCTATGCAAAAGTTGTCATTTAAAAAACTAAGATAGTCTATGCAAAAATTGGCATTAAAAAAATTAATACTATGCAAAAATTGGCATTGAAAAAACCAAGAGTCTATGCAAAACTTGTCTTTGAAAAAACTAAGATAGTCTACGCAAAAATTGTCATTGAAAAAAACTAAGATAGTCTACGCAAAAATTGTCATTGAAATAACTAAGTCTTTGCAAAAATTATCATAAAAAACCCTAAGATAATCTATGCAAACGTTGTCCTGAAAAAAAACAAACTGAAGGAGTATAGAGTAAGGTAATAGATCTCGCCTATTCTTAGTCTAAAGATGAAGGTATTAAACCGAGATCCTTAGAAAGATGCATCTCCATTCCACCCGGCCCCCACTCTCTAACCACATGGGCATCGCTGGTCAGATCATCAGGCAGAAGCCCTGTGTCCTGTTCTAGCATCACCATGCATGCTGTTTTGTGGCCAGAAGGGTGAAAGACTGTTGCGAAGAATCTGAAAATGAAACAAAGAAAAACAACAAATGTGTGATAAGTAGAGAGAGTGTACAAAAAGGAAAATGTGAGTGAGTGAGTGAGTGAGTGAGTGAGTGAGTGAGTGAGTGAGTGAGTCAGTGAGTGAGTGAGTGAGTGAGTGAGTGAGTGAGAGTGTGTGTGTGTGTGTCTGCGCGCGTGCGTATGAGAGAGATACGGGGGTGCGCTCGTGTGTACGTGTGCGAAAGTATGTGTATGTGTGTGTGCGTGGTTGCAAGCGCGCACATACGAGCGCACGCATGTGTGTGCGCGCGTGTATGTATGTGTGTGTATGTATGTATGTGTGTATGTGTGTATGTATGTATGTATGTATGTATGTATGTATGTATGTATGTATGTATGCATGTATGCATGTATGCATGTATGCATGTATGCATGTATGTATGTATGTATGTGCGTGTGCGCGCGCGTGTGTGTGTGTGTGTGCGCGCGAGTGTGTGTGTGCGAATGGTAGACTTGATCCCTAAAGCTGGTATGCTGCTACCGTAATGGTGCAAGGGCAAAGACGGCTGCATACGCAAAATCTCACAATTGGTAAACATAGGAATTCTCTCCGAAGAACGAAGGGAAAAAAATCCGTAAGTCGGAATGCAGCTACCATAAAGGTGGGCAAATGGTTACATACGCAAATCACCCGTGAACCTCGGAGCGCTAGCCGAGGAACCGGGGTAAATCTTACTTTCACCCCTGCCCTTGTTGTAGGCGTCTACAAGTTACACCATTGAAATAGTCCGTAGTTGGAATGAGGCTACCTAAATGCGAAGGGGTGAGGTGGGGGGGCGCACGGTTGCATACACAAACAAATCTCACCATTGGTGAACCTCGAAGCTCTGGCCAAGGAACGGGGAAAAGGAAACATTGAAATAATTACAGTCATTGATGGCTCGTAGATAAGTTGTTCGGCCTCTATATTATGTGAATAGACGTAGAATGACCGAGTTTTCCGATTAAATTTCGCTAAGAATTTGTGCTGGATTTTTTTTTTATCAACTACATTTTCCAATCTCTCTCCCACCCTCCCTCTCTCTGCTTTTGTATTGGAAGGCGAACATATACGGAAAGCATAATGTGCATGTTTATGCTTGTGCTTGACTGCTGCTGCAAGACAGTATGCCTACTGAAACTAGTCGTCCATACATCGGTATCAGAGTCTGCAAAATTAACTTAACATATCCTACTCACCATTAGATGATGGTTGAAGTTACACGCCCCCGAAGCAGTGGCGATGACGGTCGACATTTGCAACAAGCTTGTTGGCCTGAGGGTTTGCTGGTGAAGTGTTCTGTTTTCTTCTGCGGTCGTTGGATGGACAGCTCAGTTTTTGCAATGCAGGCAGCTGTATGTTGCAAGTCTGTCCTCCAAGCTGCTGTAGAGCTCTGTGTACACTGGGGTGGGGTCATCTTATTCACTTTCATAACGTTTCATGTAGCGAGCGGGACTGCAATACATGTTCTGTTGTCTGGCTGCCAGTCTTGCATATTAACATGTTCCTGTCGATTCTGCAGGTAATATGGGATCTGATCTGTTATAGTGCAGATGCTAGCTGTATTCACTGGCTTTGCTGTGGGGCTTTGATAGCGGTCTTCACTACATGAGTAACGGGTAGACCTAACCACTTGCCTGCTTTGTGCTAGGGAGTCAGTGTCATTGCCAAGGGTGCTGTAATGGGAGGGGATCCACTGCACGACTGTTGTATCACTTGAGCAGGAGAGGCAGGAGTGAAGAAAAGGTGGCTCAGGTCAGTAGTTCTGTTGGAGTGGAAGGCGCTGGTCAGGACGACGAATCTCTGGGAAGTAGACAGAGAGGTGATGATGTAGGCTACAGCTGTTAGCACAACTTCTGCCTCAGCTTTGTAGTTCATGGAGTAGAGGCCAGCAGTGAGGATAATCCTATTTTGTTCTTTATGGATACAAGATGTCGGTTACTGTCCCATTTCAAACCTGGTTCTCTTCAGAGCTATCGATGTCCACAAGTCTTTTGGATAGAGGGTCTGGAAGGTGTGCGATGGTTAGGGGCTTTTCTAGGGTCACTCTTAGAGTCTCTTGGTCCAAGACCTTAATGCTTTACTGAAAGAACAGAAATACCCTCACTCAGGCTAAGACAGCCAGACACCATGAAATCTTTGGGGTCAAGGGGAAGGATGTCCTGGTGGGGAATGCAGCTGCTTCTCTTCAGTTGCCCCT
>CM060322.1:9363561-9373561 GCA_030674155.1 Stramonita haemastoma | reverse complement strand
GAATGATGATAGGCTACCACAAAAGGCATTATAATATGTTGCTTGATTAGACGCAAGGGGTAAAGTTAATTGGGTATATAATATACAAATATGTTTATTTGAACTTGGGCTTGGATGTGCATGAAAATATCAGGGGGTAGAACAAGAAAATACATTTATCAAAACTCTTCGTCTGAGCATGGTAGACTGTAGATGGCAAAACTGGGAAAACCATATCAACTCTAGCGATAGATTGGATATATACAGGGATTATGGGTCAACACATGTAGCAGAGAAATACCTCTCGGTAACTTGAGATTCATCCTAACTAGATTTCGATTTGCCATATCAGGCATTAATGCACATGCTCTCCGCTATAGAAGAGTTAGCTACCGATAAGCTAGGTCCATTATGTGAAGAATCAGCTGAAGACGAAGTCCATTCTGTTTTGAGGTGTCCTGCTCTCACTACTTTTCATATAAAATTCATGCCACAGAAATTCTATGCCCAACCTTGCTTATTCTCGTTAGGTTTGCTGATGGCATCAATCCATTCTGTTCACAATCTGGCTCTGTTTTTATATGGCTTTTCAGTTACCGGAAAAAAAACATTATATGCTGTTATGTATTTAGTATGCACTTAGGTTTTGCATTTTTGTTCTGCCCCCTTTCATATTACTATTAGGCCGTGGCCTTACATGAATAAACCATGTGAAGTCTGAAGTTTATCTCTCTCTCTATCCGCCCTTTCTTTCTCTGTCTGTCTGTCTGTCTGTCTGTCTGTCTGTCTCATTGCATGCTCCTTGTTGATTACTCTCTCTTTCTCTCTCTCTCTCTCTCTCTCTCTCTCTCTCTCTCTCTCTCTCTCTCTCTCTCTCTCTCTCTCTCTCTCTCTCTCTCTCTCTCTCTCTCTCTCTCTCTCTCTCTCTCTCTCTCTTTCTCTCTCTCTCTCTCTTTCTCTACCCCTCTGCACTTTAAGCGTGTGGAAATTGCTCATTTAAATCACACTGGGTTGCGTGTCATTGACCGTGGGATGGTTTTAAAGCCATAAATTGTGTAAAAAGAAAAAATACCCAGCATAAATTAAGACCAAAAACACATGCACTCTTGCACTCACACAAGGAAATGTGCTCTTAAGCAGGCATGCCTGCTGCTATGCATGCGTGCACACGTGCACACACAGATACAGACACACATGTGTGCATGCACTTCCAAGACGATCGCACACACGTACACATACACACACGCACGCATGCACACACACATGCATGCACACACACGCACAAACACACACATATACATAAACACACACACCCGCACGCACACACATACACGTACGACACACGCATACACGTATGCATGCACACACACGCGCGCGCGCGCGCGCGCGCGTGCATGCACGCACGCATGCACTCTCACACACACACAAACACACACGCACACATGTGTATGCATACATAGTCAATCACAGAGAAGAACTAAAGGAGCAACAACCTTAAAGAATCGTAATGATTAGGATAACATTCCAATAACGGTGATGATTGGAATCATCAAACATGTCACAACGATGATGATTGTAGCGTTGACTATGACGATGCATGTTGACGACATCGTCGATGTTAATAATACCGTCAAAGTGAGCATAGGTAAAATTCTTAAGTGTGAGAGTTTTTAAAAGAATAAAGATGATATAGACGATGAATCTAATAGTTTTTATTCCTTCAATCTATACAATACAGGAAATCTGTGCGGAAATAATCATCACATTTCATTTGCAAAATTTAAAGACATAGAGAGCAAGGAAAATAACTGCATATGGCTTTTTACGATACCAGAGAAAAAAAAAAAATGTTAACAATAAAAGTGAAACGAAAATTACACGACAAGAGGAAAGTAAAGTACATCGAATCGGATGAAGAATAGTTGAACTTTAAACCTTAATCACTTCACGATTAACCGAAAAAGATAATCGAACACTTAAGAAAAGATTTTCAAAAATCGAACACTTAACAAAAATATAAGATAGAAAGTAAAAAAAAAATAAAAGAGTAAAATCTGAGAGACCGTGGGGTCAAATTCGTGACACAGCTCTCTAAGAACTAACCTGGAAATACATTGGTTAACCAGAAAGAAAAAAAAGAAAAATAACCCTCAACAAATTCTCTTTCCTTATGCCCGTAAACTGTCCGTCTTCCTGTCTGTTTGTCTGTCTGTCTGTCTGTCTGCCCTCTCTCTCTCTCTCTCTCTCTCTCTCTCTCTCTCTCTCTCTCTCTCTCTCTCTCTTCTCTCTCTCTCTCTCTCTCTCTCTCTCTCTCTCTCTCTCTCTCTCTCTCTCTCTCCATGGACACAGTACAGAAGACATACCCCTTTAAAATCGATTTATTTTCTTTCTAATGTTTTGCTCCTTCAACCCTTCCCACCCCTACTTTTTCCCAGCATGCAGCCAAAAAAAAATCACCCCAAAATAATTCCACTCACTTCATTCACTTTCCTTCACCTTCTCTCCCTTTTTACTTCCCCCTTCTCCCTCCACCTCCCCCCACCCCTCGTCATCTGTCCCACCCCTCCCCTCCCTGTCTACCCAATGCCATTCCTGGCAGAAAAAAGACCGAACTGAAGTCAGCAAAGCTTGCAATGCCATGTACACATTAGATCACCTGCCGGGCTGCTGTAGATATTTATAGGACTGTTTCGGTGGATATTCTGTCGTGAGAAGGAAGACAGTTTGATTTGATTTGATTTGATTTGATTTATTCTTTTATATCGAGGATAATGGAATAAGCACTCTTGTGTTTTTTTACATCCAGTCCCCGTGTGTATGCAGTTTTGTAAATGTCATCTGTTCCCACCGGCACACGATGGCCTACTCTTACGACAAGCGGAACAGGATTTAACGTGAGCGCAAGATGTTCTGCGTGCGTTCGCACACGGGGCCTCGGTTTAAAGTCTCATCCGAAGGACTTGTGGGGAGAGTGGAGTCGGCACTGATGTTAACTCCAGGAGAAAAATCTCCTCGACCGGAATCGAACCCGGGTCGTAAAATTGCCAGCACAATGTTCTGACCACCAGGCTATCCGTCCCCCCAAAAAAAAAAAGAAAGAGAAGAGAGAGAGAGAGAGAGAGAGAGAGAGAGAGAGAGAGGAGAGAGAGAGGAGAGGAGGAGAGAGAGAGACAGACAGACAGACAGACAGACAGACAGACAGACAGACAGACAGACAGACAGACAGACAGACAGACAGACAGACAGACAGACAGGATGGAGGAGTGAAGGGCAAGAAAGTGAAGGGGAGAGGGTGGAGACAAAGCAAAAGGACTAGAAGGGTGAAGATTGAGCACAGAGAAGGACAAGGAGGAATTGTGGGGAATTTTTTTTTATTCATTTATTTATTTATTTATTTATTTATTTATTTATTTATTTATTTATTTATTTATTTATTTGTTCTTTACTTTCGAGGATCATGGAATAAGCACTCATGTGCTTTTTTAACATCCAGTCCCCGTGTGTGTGCAGTTTTGTCCTTTTTGTCAGCCGTTCCCACCAGCACACAAGGGCCTACTCTTCCAAAGAGTGGAACAGGTTTTAACGTGTTTACAAGATGGAGATTGAAGATGGAGAGCAACAATAAGCTTGATTCATAAAATTCATTCATAAGATTGATTTATAAGGATGGCAACAACAGCATGATGAGGAAGATCATGATGTGGAGGTGATGGTATTGGGGATGGTGGTGGTGGTGATGGTTGTAGTGGTGGCAGCAATGGCAGTCGGTGGTGGCAGTAATGAGACGACAATGACATTGGCCATGACAATGATGATGATGATGATGATGATGATGATGATGATGATGATGATGATGATGATGATGATGATGATGATGATGATGATGATGATGATGATGATGATGATGATAACAATGACAATGATGGTAAAATCGTAAACATAAACACTGATATAAAGGGTTAGTTTATCGATTAATTGATTTGTTTGTTTATTTTTCATGCAAGTATCCATTCATTTACTGTCGTTTGGCATACAGAACACTGGAGTGAACAAAACTATCATCAATCTCTTTCTTGCAAAATTAAAAGAATAGGAAAAAATATTTCCCTGCAAAGAAAGAAATGAAAGATTACAAAGAGTGGGGGTAAAAGTGCACGGTACAAGAAAAGAAAAGAGCAAGAAATCGGTTAAAAAAAAGAATTGAACCATTAACCTTAACCAGTTAAAGATTCACAAAGTAAAGAAAAAAAGACGCAAAAAACAAACAAGAATTAAAGAGAGAAAGAAAAGAAAATGAAGGAAACCGAAGGGTCAAATTCGTGATACAGCTCGCTCTCTTTCGTCCGAAGTTCAATTTGTTGGTTAACCAGGAAGAAAGAAAGAAAGAAAGAAAGAAAGAAAGAAAGAAAGAAAGAAGAAAGAAAGAAAGAGAAAGAAAGAAAAAAAAAGAAAGAAGAAAGAAAGAAAAAGACAGACAGACAGAAAGAAAGGAAAAGGAAGAAGGAAGAAGGAAGGAGAAGGAAAGAAAAAGAAGAAAGAAAGAAAGAAAGACAGAAAGAAAGGAAAGAAGGAAGAAGAAAGGAAGGAGGAAAGGAAAAGAAAGAAGGAAAGAAAGAAAAAGGAAAAAAGAAGGAAAGGAAGAAAGAAAAAGAAAGAAAAGAAAGGAAAGAAAGAAAGAAAAAGAAAAGAAAGAAAGGAAGTAAGGAAAAGGAAAAAGAGAAGAGAAGAAAGAAGAAGAAAGAGAAAGAAAGGAGAGAGAAAGAAAAGAAAAATAGGAAAAAAAGAAAGGAATAAGAAGAAAGGAAAAAGAAAGAAAGAAAGAGAAGAAAGAAAAGAGAAAGAAAAAAGAGAAAGAAAGAAGAAGAAAAGAAAGAAAGAAAGAAAGAAAGCGAACAGTCAACATATTCTGAAACTCTTTCTGTCTGTGTCTCTGTGTATCTGTGTTTTAGAAAAAGAAAAAAAAAGAAAAAGAAACCCACTCACTCTTTCAACTCCCCTTCCCCTTCTCATCACCCCTCTCCCCCACCAGCACCCTGCACACTCCTCCCCGCTCATTCCACCCCTCCCCTCCCTTCCCCTCCTCTTCCCTTCCCACCCCATGCCATTTTTGGCAGAAAAAGAGTTTGAACCGAAGCCATCCAAGCTTGCTGTGCCATGTACACATTAGATCACCTGCCTGGCTGCTGTAGATATATATAGTACTGTTTTTGTGTGGGTATTCTGAAAAAAAAGAAGGAAGACAGTTTTGTTAGAGAAGAAGGAAGAAAAGGAGGAGAAGGAGAAGGAATACGAATAGGAGGGAGAAGGTAGAGAACAAGAAGAAGACGTAAAAAAAGAAAAATCGATTTTAAAGTGATGTGTCCGTACTGACTACATTGAGCGAGAGAGGAGAGAGAGAGAGAGAGAGAGAGAGAGAGAGAGAGAGAGAGAGAGAGAGAGGAGAGAGAGAGAGAGAGGAGAGAGAGAGAGGAGAGAGAGAGAGAGAGAGAGAGGAGAGAGAGAGAGAGAGAGAGAGAGAGAGAGAGAGAGAGAGAGAGACAAGGCAAGGCAAGGCAAGGCAAGGCAAGGCAAGGCAAAATTCTTTTATTCGAGGATAATAGATAAGCACTCATGTGCTTTTTTACATCCAGTCCCCGCCCCTTTCAGGGATAACATCAAGATAAAAAGACAGCCTCAACTAAAACAAGAACAATTATAATGATCCAATTACCAAGAGCAAACCACACCAAGTATCAAACAACAGGTAAGAAATAAGACATAGATACAATATTAAGGTAATGTTATAAAAAAAGGCACTCATTCAAAAACGAAAATAAGAAGGAAGAATTAATGATGATTTTGATTTGAATAATAAACAAGCAAACAAAGAAACAAAGAAACAAAACCAAAAAACAACACACAAAACACAAAAAACAAAAAAAGGCGCAATGATTATAGATCAAACATGAGAATATGATGAGGTTAGATGACTGAAAACATCAATCCACCACCATCTATCATCAAACTATGTCCCATAAAACATAAGATTTTGATAAAGGGTGAGAAAGAGCAACAACAACAGATAAGAAATAAGACAGAGATACAATATTAAGGTAATGTTATAAAAAGGCACTCATTCAGAAACGAAAATATGAAGTAAAAATCAATGAAGAATTTGATTTGAGTACAAAAAAACAAACAAAAACCAATCAAAGCACAAAAAAATCAATGAAGAATTTGATTTGAGTACAAAAAACCAAACAAAAACCAATCAAAGCAACAACAACAACAACAACAAAAAAAAAACAACAAAAAAAAAAGGCGCAGTAATTAAAGAGCAAGCATGAGAATATGATGAGGTTAAATGACTGAAAACATCAATCCCGCCATCTATTATCAAAATAAGTCCCATAAAGCACAGTTCTTGAACAACAAAAAAAAACCCAACTCACACACACACACACACACACACACACACACACACACACACACACACACACAACACACACACACACACACACACCTCACTTAGTCTTATGATTATAGTCATAAGATCATCATAATCTGAGAGAAGTGAGGAGGGAGAGGGCAGATAGTTTGAGAGGGGAGAAGTGTGGTTTGTTATTTTTGATTCATCAAGTAGATTAGAAGGTGATTTTTTAAGGTTGTTAATGATTGATGCTGTTTAATTGAGTCAGGGAGGGAGTTCCATAGCGTAGGGCCTGAATATAGTAAGCTAGTTTTGAACAAGTCTATTCTTGGGATTGGGACACTTGGCTTTACCGTATTTCTGGAATGATTCATTGGGAATTTGTCTTTTAAGGATGTGGGGACATTTCCTGTCAGTATCTTAAACATCATGATGCCTTTGTTATATTTTAGTCTTTGGTGTAGGGGAAGGATATTTAACTGAGTATAATCTCCTTCTAGCAAGGTTGTTTTCTTCAGAAGGACCAGTTTGAGACCACGTTTATACAGACTTAGTAATGGTTTCATGATATTAGCACTGGCAGAGTCCCACAGGGTTGCAGCATAGTCTATTGAGGATTGTATATAAGCTTGAAAAAACAGTTTCCTTGAATGAAAATCGAGAAAGTGTTTAATTTTAATCAACTGGTAGACTTTTTTGGACAAGTATTTGCATAGGTGAGATATGTGGTAGAACCAGCTAAGATTTTCATCAATTGTCACTCCTAGAACTTTGTGGTGAGAGGTCTGTTCGATTGCTTCCTTTTTTATGTGAATTGGAGATAGTTTATGTGGTAAATTTTGTCGCTTTTGTCTGGTAGTGATAAGCATGCATTTTGTTTTTTGGGGATGGATAGTCATGTGGTTCAGTTCAGTCCATTTGACAAGGTCGTCAGTGCTTTTTTGTAATAAAGTTGTGAGATAGTCAATGTCATTATGGCTCGTATGTATGGTTGTGTCATCTGCAAATAGTTCACATTTGGAATTGATATGTAGAGGAAGGTCATTTATGTATAATGAAAAGAGAATAGGGCCCAATATGGATCCCTGTGGTACTCCATAATGAATGGGCTTTAGTTTGGATGTTGATGTAGCTATTGAGACACACTGGTGCCTATTTGTAAGATATGAATCGAGTAGTCCTAGGGTTTTTGTAGAAATGTTATACAGGTTTAGCTTTTTAAGGAGAAGTTTGTGATCAATTGTATCAAATGCTTTTTTGAAATCAACAAATAATACTCCACAAAATTTATTGTCATTGATGTTTGATAGCCAATTATCTACAAGACTGGTTAGTGCTGTATGACACGAGTGCTTTATTCTAAATCCAGACTGATTAGGATGAAGTAAGTTGTTGATTTCTGCATGACGGACTAAGTGTTTATTCATATGTTTTTCCAGTGGTTTTGAAAGGATCGGTATAATGGAGATGGGCCTATAGTTTGAAGGATCAGAAGTATCGCCAGACTTGTAGATGGGGATTACTTTAGAACATTTGAAGGCATTGGGGAAATAGTTCTTATCAAGGCAGAGGTTATATATATATGTTAGGGTGTCTGTGATAACTGGAGCTGATAATTTTAATATACTGCTGTCTATTCCATCAAGACCACGCGTTCTTGATTGTTTGAGGTGAGTCAGATAGTTGTAGACCTCTGAGACAGACATGAAAGGTATGTGAAGTTTTGAAGGAATATGCTTTTCTTGGCAGTATTGTTTTAATTCATTAAGATTATTGGACTCTGAAAGAGAGAGAGAGAGAGAGAGAGATGAGAGAGAGAGAGGAGAGAGAGTAAGAGGAGAGAGGAGAGAGAGAGAGAGAGAGAGAGAGAGAGGAGAGAGAGAGAGAGAGAGAGGAGAGAGAGAGAGAGAGAGAGAGAGAGAGAGAGAGAGAGAGAGAGAGAGAGAGAGAGAGGAGAGATTTATTTATTCTTTTATATCGAGGATAACAGAATAAGCAATCATGTGCTTTTTTTATCGGTCCCGTGTGCATGCAGTTTTGTAAATTTGTCATCTGTTCCACGGCACACGATGGCTACTCTTACGAAAAGCGGAACAGGATTTAACGTGTGCGCAGATGTTCTGCGTGCGTTCGCACACGGGGCTCGGTTTAAAGTCTCATCCGAAGGACTTTTGGGTGAGAGTGAGTCAGCACTGATGTTAACTCCAGGAAGAAATTTCCTTTCGACCGGACTCGAACCGGGTCTTCAAATTGCCAGCGCAATGTTCTGACCACTAGGCTATCGCCCCCCCTAAGGAGGAGATGGAGAGAGAGATGAGGAGAGAGAGAGAGAGAGGAGAAGAGAGAGAGATGGAGAAGAGAGAGAGAGAAGAGAGAGAGAGGAGAGAGAGGAGAGGAGAGAGAGAGAGAGAGAGAGGAGAAGAGAGAGAGAGGAGAGAGAATGTCATTGAGAGAAAGAGAAAGAGCAAGAGACAGAACAGATAGGCAGACATACAAGCAGACAGGCAGCCAGACAGATAGACAAAATAAAACGAACAATAACGCAGAGGTAATTGACTTTTACCCCCTGATAAAAGAATGCATTGTCTCCTTGGCAGACAGACGGAAGCATTACATCATCCCCATTCCCGATCACGTTACTAGTTACAGTGTGCCTTAGGGAGTCTGAAGTTTTTAAACAGTGTACTTTAGGGAGTTTTTAAAGTGTACCTTAGGGAGTCTGAAGTTTCTAAACAGTGTACCTTAGGGAGTCTGAAAGTTTAAACAGTGTGCCTGAGGGAGTCTGAACTATAAAACAGTGTACATTAGGGAGTCTAAACTTTTTAAACAGTGTAATTTAGGGAGTCTGAACTATGAAACAGTGTACTTTAGGGAGTCTGAACTATGAAACAGTGTACTTTAGGGAGTCTGAACTATGAAACAGTGTACTTTAGGGAGTCTGAACTATGAAACAGTGTACTTTAGGGAGTCTGGACTATGAAACAGTGTAATTTAGGGAGTCTGAACTTTTTAAATGTATATGTATTTTAGGGAGTCTGAACTATAAAACAGTGTACTTTAGGGAGTCTGAACTATGAAACAGTGTACTTTAGGGAGTCTGAACTATGAAACAGTATACTTTACAGAGTCTGAAATTTTTAAACAGTGCAATTTAGGGAGTCTGAGCGATGACAACAGTGTACTTTAGGGAGTCTGAGCGATGACAACAGTGTACTTTAGGGAGTCTGAGCGATGACAACAGTGTGCTTTAGGGAGTCTGAGCGATGACAACAGTGTACTTTAGGGAGTCTGAGCGATGACAACAGTGTACTTTAGGGAGTCTGAGCGATGACAACAGTGTACTTTAGGGAGTCTGAGCGATGACAACAGTGTACTTTAGGGAGTCTGAGCGATGACAACAGTGTACTTTAGGGAGTCTGAGCGATAACAACAGTGTACTTTAGGGAGTCTGAGCGATAACAACAGTGTACTTTAGTGAGTCTGAGCGATGACAACAGTGTACTTTAGGGAGTCTGAGCGATAACAACAGTGTACTTTAGGGAGTCTGAGCGATAACAACAGTGTACTTTAGGGAGTCTGAGCGATGACAACAGTGTACTTTAGGGAGTCTGA
>CM060322.1:9343561-9358561 GCA_030674155.1 Stramonita haemastoma | reverse complement strand
GTGATTTAAAAAAAAACCATTTGCGACGATGACAACGACGACGATGAAAACGATGACAAATAAAAGGAAAAAAGAAGATGCTGCTGCCGTTGCTGTGCTGTTGCTGCTGTGCTGCTGCTGCTGCTGCTGCTGCTGCTGCTGCTGCTGCTGCTGCTGCTGCTGCTGCTGCTGCGATGATGATGATGATGATGATGATGATGATTATGATGACGACGACAACGGTGATGATGATTATGACGATGACAACGACGACGATGATGATGACGACGACGATGATGATGATGACAATGTCGATGACAATAACGACAACGACGACGATGACGACGATGACGATCATGATCATGATGATATGATGATATACGACAATGCCAAGAAAAGGCAACCGCTTTGCAAAATCGTGACAGGACTATCCTTTACAATCCCATCATATTAAAACCTGGTGCCACCCTAACCAACACTATTACCACCACCACCAACACCACCACCAGTAATGAAACTCAAAACTAACAGTAAAACAACAACAAAAATCAACACCACCTCAACCCTCCAAAAAAGCCAACTACTTCAAAGGCAAATTGTCTCCTTTTTTTATACCACTTTATGTCACAGCAGATTTCTCTGCGTGAAATTCGGGCTGCTCTCCCCGGGGAGACCGCGTCGCCACAAGTGCAGCGCCTCCCATTATTATTTTTTTACCTCAGGGATGGTGTCTAAACAGACACCTGTGTGCATGCTGGTTTTTTTTTTAATACTTTTGTCATCCGCTCCTGCCGGCACACGATGGCCTGCTCTTCCGAAAGGCGGAACGGGGTTTCAACGTGTGCGCAAGATGTTCTACGTGCGTTCGCACACGGGGCCTCGGTTTATAGTCTCATCCATCTCATCCTAGCTTCTACAATGACAAGAGAAACAGACAATAAGATGCAGAACATCTTGCGCACACGTTAAATCCTGTTCCACTTTTCGTAAGAGTAGGCCATCGTGTGCCGGTGGGAACAGATGACATTTACAAAACTGCATACACACGGGGACTGGATATAAAAAAGCACAAGAGTGCTTATCCCATTATCCTCGATATAAAAGAATAAATCAAATCAAATCAAATCAATGCTTGGCCGGCCCCATCCTTATGAGACAACAACCAGTTGTGTCATGCCAGAGTTCCAGACCTTTTTTTTTGTGTTGTACTGCAGCGTCAGAATGTCTGCAACTGCTTCCATGTCAATGGTCTGCGTAGCACGTAGATCTACCGTGTACGTGTTTGTATAATGATAGTGGTGAAAAGGTTGCATGTTAGACGATATGCTGTACAATTACACAAGTTAGGGTGGTGTTGCCTATGCGTGAATTCGTAGATGTGCATATAATTATTATCTTCCTGTCTGTCTTTCTGTCTCCCTGTCTCTTTCCATGCCTCTGCCTCTCTCTCTTAATTCTTGCCTGTTGTTTGATACTTGGTATGATTCCTTACTTTTGGTATTTGGATCATTATAACTGTTGTTGTGTAGTTGAGGCTATTTTTTTATCTTGATGTTATCCTGAAAAGGGCGGGGACTGGATGTAAAAAAGCACACGAGTACTTATCTATTATCCTCGAATAAAAGAATTTTGCCTTGCCTTGCCTTGCCTTGCCTTGCCCCTGTCTTTCTCTGTCTCTTTCTGTCTCTGTCTGTCTGTCTGTCTGTCTGTCTCTGTCTGTCTCTGTCTCTGTCTGTCTGTCTGTCTGTCTGTCTGTCTGTCTGTCTGTCTGTCTGTCTGTCTGTCTGTCTGTCTGTCTGTCTCTCTCTCTCTCTCTCTCTCTCTCTCTCTCTCTCTCTCTCTCTCTCTCTCTCTCTCTCTCTCTCTCTCTCTCTCTCTCTCTCTCTCTCCCCCCCCCTCTCCACACTAACATACACACACGCACGCACGCACACGCGCACGTGAACTCACAACATGCGTACACTGTCACCACACAGAACACACACACGCGTGCGCGTGGGTGCAGAGAGAGATGAGATAGAGAGGAGACAGAGACAGAGAGAGACAGAGACGAGAGAGGGGGGGGGGGATTGAGGAAGGGAGGTAAGAAGGTAGAGAAGATGAAAAAGAAGAACAAGAACAAGCATGCTCTACGAAAATAAAGAAAAGATGGCAGTATCATGAAACACAACAGAAATCAAATTAATGACCAAAAAATTCAAAAACAATCAACAAAACAATAATTGACCACACATACAAAACACAGAAACTCGGACAATGACTTTATCAGCTTAGTATAAAAAAAAAATCTTCGCTGATCAAAAAGAAATAAAATTTTAAAAAATAACACGTTAATGGGTAAGTTATGGTCAAAGTCTAATCCTTAACGTGTGATACACAGGGTGTGCCAGACAGGCGCCATTGATCGTGAGTGACTGGTTCTCCGAGTTCGTTGAAGATACATCCCATCTGTCAATTAGTGTCAAAGTTAATTTTCCCTTTTTCAAGGAGGAGTCAATATATCAAAATAATATCCCACCTCATTATCACCACCACCACCACCACCATCACCACCACCACATCATCATCATCATCATCATCATCATCATCATCATCATCATCATCATCATCATCATCATCATCAACATCATCATAATTATCACCATCACAGTTTTGCCAGGGATAACTCTCGTGTTGCTAGGGTTCTTATACGTATGCTAAATGCATGTTGTACACAATACCTCTATTTATCGTCTCATCTGAAAGACTAGCATCCAGACCCCACTCCGTCTAGTGGATGAGGGGAAAGTTTTGGGACGACAAACAAGGGATCGAACCCGGACCTGGGTTGAACCCGGACTTTTTCGCTTTGTAGGACAGGTGCATTACCTCTAGACCATCGGTCCACACCGAGATACTATGATATAGGTGGCTCTTTTCAATTACCATTATTGACTTAAACTGCTTCAGCAGGCTCGAGAAAAACAATTGAATAATACAACATGCTTCTATTGGTTTGAACCATCAATACCCAGCAAACTTGAAAGACAGCAACAGTCATCATTTCATTCTTTATTTCTTGCTACTTTGACCGAGAATTCCTGTCATATGAACATCCTTGATTTCACTTTAACACATCATAGGCTGAGCATGTTGCTACATGCTACCCAGTTTAGTTTTGCTAAATGTTCGTTTCATGATAAAAATTATATCAACCAAACAAAGTTGATTTTGCGAAAAAACGAAGCGAAAATTTAACTTTACACACAGTATTATCAATTGTTTTACCACTAAATAATTGTTATCTCAGACAAAAGATAAGAAAAACAACATGTGTTTATTTGTCTTTTTTCCAAAGGTGGAATAAAAATCACAAAACTGCAAATTTGGTAAAACTATAAAACAAACAACCTCACACGAGATAGTAAAAAAAACAACTGTTGTAAATAAACAGATATATAATTCCAGTAGTCAGTAACCAGACACAAACCACCACACATAAAATCACGACACAGCGATACTTGACAATCCCACTTTAGAGAGCTATTATCCCCAAATTGACAGTCTGACCAAAATAGACAGAACGGTTTCCCCTTTTGTCATCAGTGAGGAGCCGGAATAGCCCAGGTGCAGATACTAGTCATTATTTCCATTTGATCCTGATACGTTTACCCCGCTTACACTCTCACGTGAAGTTCACTCTTGGTGCATTTAGAATATATATATATGAAAATTGTGTTGTATCATATTGTGGTATGGTTTAAAAAAAAAAAGGTAAAAGTGTCCCATAATCTAGGCGGTCGTAGAGGAGCGAGGTTTCAAAGACCTCAGCTTCTCTTGGGGCCAGTATGTTGAGGGCGGCCCCATCTCCTCTCCCTCGCTGCTTTACCTTCCCTGACACTAAAGAGGGCAGGTACCTATTACAGCTGGGTGAACTGGGGGGACTGTACTGAAGCCAAGGCGCGCAAACGGACCAATCCAACTGGTAACCACGCTCGACGCTGCTTAACTTGACTGGGGGAAAGCGAGCACTCTGACCACTGAGCTATCCCCCCCCTGTGTATGGTACACGCTAAATGGTGAGGGTGTGTGTGGCACATTATCATCCTAGCTGATCGAACAAAACAAACCATGGACAGGTGGTAGTGTACATCTGGGCTTTGACAGACCTTGTGCAATCTACAGAATTAAAAAAAAATAATAAAACGTGAGTGGTGGGTTGCGGGTGGTGTATTGTAGTGCTTTGCGTTGTATTATGTATCCTGGAGTCGGAATGCTGTTACCTTCTTAAGTGAGCAAAAGTGGTCGCATACACAAAATATCACCATTGGTAAACCTTGGGGTTGTAACCGAGGAACAGAAAAAGAATGTGTTATATTGTATGGTAACAGAATGATATTGGTTCAGATGGCATTGAATCGTTTTGAATGGAGTATAGGGGACATAAGGGGACTGGTCTAGTCTGATCTGGACTGGTATGAACTGGACTGGACTGGAGTAGACTGGACTGGACTGGACTGGACTGGACTAGTATGAACTGGACTGGACTGACTACTGACTGGACTGGACTAGACTGGACTTATTTACTAACATTTATAATGACAGTCCATTCTGCTCTGTAAAAATTAAGGTAAAGATGTCCATAACCTATGTGTTGTAGGGGAGCGAGGCGTCAGAGACCTCAGCTTCAATTGATCTCCTCTGCCTCGCTGCTTTACCTTCCCTGACCCTAATAGCACAGCAGCTAAGGGTTATATTCTGACAGGAAGAGTGACAGCAACCCAGTTTGCATACATATACTTACTATGGTGAACAATATTAGCATGGGGAAACAATGAATCTGTGCCCCAAGGGAGTTATGGCAAACAAGAAAGTTTGGCAAGACTCCCGACATTTTCAGTCTGCTGGAGATAACATGTGACACATGCAAGGATAATAGGCACAACCTACACCTACCCCCCACCCACCCACCCTTTTGTCAGTTACCCCTCCTCTACTAACCCATTTATCCCAAGCTACCTCTCCTCCCCCCCCCCACTACCATACCTATTCTCCCTCACCTATCTCCCATAGCTACCCCTCCCATCCCATCATATATCCCCAGCTAGGCTACCCCTGCCCATCCCTCCCTCCCTCTACTCCTTCCCCTGCTACCGAATTTCCATATCCCCCTCCCAAACCCTTAACTCTCCTTCCCCCACCCTCATTCCCCCTCCCTAACCATCCGTCCCTCATCCTCCTTCTTTACCCCCACTATCCATCCCTCCCTCAACTACCCACCCTTTCCTATTCCCCAGATACCCCTCCCCCCTTTTCTATCCCCTTCTACCATCTAACCTACCTACCTTCCCTATTACCCCAGCTCTTAATTTAAGCCTAACACACACACACACACACAAAATCAAAACAACAGGAAACAGCACGAACATGTGAAGATAGACAACACATTTCCTCGAAAGTTAGGAGGATTAAAAGTTAGGGGTGATCATGAAGAGATCTAAAATATCTAACTCACAATTAAAGTTATTTTGTTTATAGTTTTACAACATATTATTAAATTAACAATTCCAAAGTTTAAAGGTGTCATTTCCTGTATCAGTTCAGAAATAGAAAAAAGGCATTCTAAATCTTGGGTTTCACCCTGTCCCTGTCCCTGTCCTTGTATTAACAGGTAAACATCAGAGTCTACAAATTTGTATAAAAATTCAGGCTTCATTTCCAACAGCAACAAACTTTTATCTGCACTTTTGAGTAATTTCAAGCAATAAAAAGGAATATAACTGTTTATGATAACCTATGAAGGGGAGGTAAAATTGTCATAAGATAGAAACGGGGATAGGGGATAGATAAGAGAGAGGGAGTGGGGGGGGGAATAAGTAAGAGAGAGATAGTGGAGGGTAGGGGATATGTAAGAGAGAGGCAGAGGGGGAGGGAGAGAGAGGTTTGTGGGGATGGGATAGGTAAGAGAGACAGAAGGAGGGGGAAAGAGAGAGGTTTGGAGGGATGGGATAGGTAAGAGAGAGATAGTGGGGAGGGAGGGGGGGATAAGTTGGGGAAAGGGGATAGGTGAGAGAGAGGTAGTGGGGGGAGGGAGGGGGAGAGAGAGAGAGTTCAGGGGCAGGGGATAGGTAAGAGAGAGATAGTGGGGAGGGAGATGGGTAGAGGTAGCGGGAGGGAGATTGGGAGGGAGGGAGGTAGGGGAGGGGTAGCGAGAGGGAGATACTCAGATAGGTAAAGGAAGGGAGGAGGGAGAGATAGGTGAGGAGTGTGGGACATAGGTAGAGGGAGGGATAAAGGTTGAGAGAGGTGTGGCAGGATGGAGATAGGTAATGGAGGGATAGCAGAAATGGGTAGTGTGGAGGGGAATAAGGGAGGAGGAGGAATGGTCAGGGTGTGTTAAGAAGGGGAGGGAGGAAGGGTATGTGGGAGAGGGAGTTGTAGCCTAGGGGAGGAGGGGGGGGGGGTAGGCAAGGAGAGGGTAAGTTAGGAAGGAACAGCACCAATAATCCCTAGCAATTACAGGGCTACTACTTCATCTCTCACAGGGAAAATCAGTTTTTTGTTATAATTATTGTCTGAGTGTAGCTGTTTTGTTATAATAAAAGTGGTATTTTTTACAGCAATTTTCCATTGACAATGCTCAGTGATTCTTTTACGTGCATATATGCACCTTCTTTACGTGCGTTTATATTTGCAAACACGCCATATATGCATGGTAAAGCGTTTATTTTATTTTATATTATACGTGTTTAAGTTAATTGGAAGAAGGGGTAGAATAGTGGAGACAGGGAGGGGAGATTGGTTCAGAGGGGAGGTAGGGATAATGTAGGTTGAAGAGGGGGTAGAATCATGAGGGTAGTTACGTTAAAGGGTGATAGGGGTCTGGGGAGGGAGATGGCATGTTTAGGCGAGGGAGGGGGTGAAAAGATATGGGGAGAGCGGGGGTAGGTATTTTTTTAATTAATTATTTTTTTTATTCTTCGTTTTTCCTCCACTACTTTTTCCTCAATATACTTTTTATATTGAGGATAATGGAATAAGCAATCATCAGCTGTTTTTTTACACGCAGTCCATGTGTGTATGTGGTTTTGTAAATGTTGCCATCTGTTCCCACCAGCACACAATGGCCTACTCTTTCAAAAAGTAGAACAGGTTCTAACATGTGCACAAAATGTTCTGCAGGCGTTTGTACCTGAGGCCTTGATTTATAGTCTCATCCAAAGGACTTTTGAGGAGAGTGGAGTCTGCGCTGATGTTAACTCCTGGGGGAAAATCCCTTTAAACGGAATTCGAACCCATGTTGTCAGATTGCGAGTGCAATGTTCTAACCACTAAAGCTATCATGTTCCTCAGAGGGAGGGGGGGGGGGGGGGGTAAGTCGGAGGATGGACGTAGGTTAGGGTGAGGAGGGGGGAGGGAAGGGCAGGTTAGGTTAGTATAAGGTTTATATTTGTCATGTTCTACACTAAGTGGGCTGTATGTCTATCAGTATCAAATTAAGTGGGAAACAGATGGTCAATAATGGGTTTCCCATGCCAGTATTGTAGAGGAGGGACCACAGTATGTGCATTTTTTAAAATTTTATACCACTTTATGTCACAGCAGATTCCTCTGCGTGAAATTAGGGCTGCCCTCATCGGGGAGACACACGTCGCCCCAAGTGCAGCGCCAACCCATTTTTTCCTGTCTTCAACTGTGTATGTTTTCCTATCAGAGTGGCTTTTTTCTACATAATTTTGCCAGGGACACCCCCTTCTTGTCGTGGGTTCTTTTACGTGCTCTAAATAATGTGTAATACACGGGACCTCGGTTTATCGACTCATCCGAAAGACTAGCGCCCAGACCACCACTCATGGTCTAATGGATGAGGGAAAAGTTTTGGGCCCAAACGGGAGTCAAACCACCGCACACTCCGTCCCGGACTTTTCGCTTTCTAGGCAGGCACGTTACCAACTAAACCACCGATCCACTTGGTAACCACGCTCGATACTGCTTAACCTTAGTTAGGAGAAATTGTGTGCTCTGACCACTGAGCTACCCCGTCCCCAAAGTAAAGGTTTTAGGAAAAACAACAACAAAATCTCAGGGCAGGCAAGATTCGAACCATGAAACTCTGACTGTGTAGGTGGGGTGTGTTACCCTCAAGGTCGTGAAAACCACGACACAAGCTAGAAGTCTGTTTTTTTCTTCTGAAAGAGTGATAATTGTTTTTCCCTCAGTGGTCGTGCTATCTACGTCTGTACTACTTTGTTTTGTGCTCTTTGGGGGTGACAGACTATGTACAGGAGTTGACAGGTTAGAAGTCGGGATAATTTGCAGAGAAAGTTGCTGTTACTTTTCTGCCTTTTCGTCTTCTTCGTGATAGTGCTAATTGTCTTAGTAATTGTTTGTTCGTGTTCAGAAGACTGTTTTGATACTCAGCATTGAGGCTTATGTTGGAATTTGTCTGATCGTGAGGATGATAATAGCAGGGACATTAGCAGCGATGACGTAAAACATCATGTGCAGCAGCGATATGCATATATACATATATAATATATATATATAACATTATATCTATATTATATATATATATATATATATATATATATATATGCCTATCGCTGTGCGCATGATGTATATCTCTCTCTATATATATAATTATATACATATGAAAAATTAGATAGATAGATAGATAGATAGATAGATAGATAGATAATAGATAGATAGATAGATAGATAGATAGATAGATAGATAGATAGATAGATAGATAGATAGATAGATAGATAGATAGATAGATAGATATACATAAGTATTTATATTTAGATAATTTTAGATATATTTAATAGATATATTTTTATATAATACAATATTGCAAATGATGAGGTTGAAATCTTTGTCAATATTTTTTTTCTTATTCTTTTATTTTGAGGACAATGGATTACCACTCATACACACTTTTACATCCATCCCCCTTGTGTTCGCGGTTCTGTAAATGTTGTCATCCGTTCCCACTGGCACACAGCGACCCACACTTTCGAAAACCGGGACAGGTTTTAACGTGTGCGCAAGATGTTCTGTTATAATCTGATCCGAAGGACTTAGTGGGTAGGCACTGATGTTAACTTTGGGGGATAAAATCCCCTTGAACGGGATTCGAACCTGGGCCAGCAGATCACGAGAGCAGTGCGCATCGCTCTAACCACCAGGCTATTTTGTCCCTCTCTGATGTACTCAAAGAGCCAAATCATACGTTGAAGTGTTGTTATGCTTTGAAATTGTTGTTGTGTTGAAATTGTCTACTTCATCCACGACAAGCTCTTAGCATAACAACCTGCATACTCTGTTTCACTAGACAAAAAAACAAACTCTGAAGTGGGAGTGAGGCATGTTGCATTAGAAGAGGCACTTGAAAACAGTTATACATGCAAACGTCTCATTCAGTGTGTACTCACAGCCTCACAGTTATTATTTATTTTTATTTATTTATTCTTTTATATCGAGGATAACGGAATAAGCACTCTAGTGCTTTATTTTTTTTTACATGTAGCCCCGTGTGTATGCAGTTTTGTAAATGTCATCTGTCCCCACCGGCACACAATGGCCTACTCTTACGAAAAGCAGAATAGGATTTAACGTGTGCGCAAGATGTTCGTTCATGACTTCCTTTGTGTGATGAATAAAAAAAAGAAGCGCATGTTCTGGTGAACCCCAGTGTGTTCAACGAGGGAGCGCCCAACTCCGCAAACAAGATAGACACCATAAAAATAATTATCCACCCTGCACCTGTGTCCCCAACAGGGCATCGGGTTACGCAGCTGAGAAAACATCACCCCAGTGTCGCTATATGGAACATTCCGCTTGCTCTAATACCTTGGACAAACAGAAATTCGAAACTGTATATTATATCTACCAGAGTGCGTGCACTCCATCTCGCACACACACACACACACACACACACACACACACACACACACACACACACACACACACACACACACACACACACACACACTATAAACCGAGGCCACGCACTCACACACGCACGCACACATACACACACCGACTATTAACTGAGGCCCTGTGTGCGAACGCACTAGAACGTCTTGCGCACACGTTAACTCCTGTTCCACTTCTCGACAGAGTAGGCCGTTGTGTGCCGTGCTGGTGGGAACAGATAATAATGTTTTTTTAAATGCATACACACGGGGACAGGATGTAGAAAAGCACAAGAGTGCTTATTCCATCATCCTCGATATAAAAGAATAAGATTTATTTAATGATTAAATAAATAAAAATAAACACACACACACTCACGCACGCGCGCACAGAAAGAGAGAGAGAGAGAGAGAGAGAGAGAGAGAGAGGAGAGAGAGAGAGAGAGAGAGAGAGAGAGAGAGAGAGAGAGAGAGAGGAGAGAGAGAGAGAGAGGAGAGAGAGAGAGAGAGAGGAGAGAGAGAGGTCAAGTGGGTGACAATGTTCTGATAATGATGTGATAACAATGTGGACACAAAACGTAGTTTTGCTTCGCATGCTTCTAAGCTTGAGACAGCAGAACGTGACTGCTCATACTTTGTATAACTGAAATAGTTACCATGCCACTCATTTAAATGACCGGATGATATAAAAAAATAGACAATCTATTGACTTGATTGTGTACTTTTCGTCTCGTCTCTTTTCGTTTCGTCTGTTGTTTTGGGTTATTTTAATTTTCTGTTTTTCAGCGAGATGTTTTGATTGTTTCTTTTTTTTTTTTTGTACGTTTCTGTACCTCTAACCAAAAGTATGTGTTATCATTGTTAAATTCAGCCTTTAGTTTTATAAACGATTTTGTGAGCTGGTTTACATTTTTATACTGAAATCATGATACATAAATCAATAGTTTACCTAAAAAATCAAATCAATGGAGTTAACATCAGTAAAGACTCCACCCCATCCCCCCTAAAAGTCTTTAGAATGATACTATAAAGCTAGGTCTCGCACGCGAACACATGCAGAACATCTTGCGTATACATAAAAACCTGTTACGCTTTTCAGAAGTGTAAGCCATTGTGTGTGTTGGGAACATATGCCTAGATTTACAAAGCTGCATATACACGGGGACAAGATGTGAACAAGTATATGAGTGGTTGTTAAATCATCCTCGAAATAAAAGGATAAAATAAAAAATAAAAAATAGTGATAAAAAATCAATGAAGAAGAAGAAGAAGAAGAAGAAGAAGCAAGAAGAAGAAAAGAAGAAGAAGAAGAAAGAAGAAGAAGAAGAAGAAAGAAGAAAGAAGAAGATGAGATGACGATGACGATGACGATGACGATGACGATCAACAAAGAAGTTTTAAGAGCAATTAGATGGACAAAGAAGAGTTGTACATGTCACTTTTTATAACATTTTGTTTTGTTAGTTTGGGCTGATGAAGAAATACATATATAAAGATCCTAACCAAAAACAAGCAACAGAAAAAGACAGAGAAAAAGAAAAAAGATAGTGCTTCGAGATCTGCTTGCAACTGAAACCCATTAAAAGGGAACGGTAACGGTGTTCCATAATTTATATGGTCGTAGGGGAGCGAAAAAATCGGAGACCTCAGCTTCTCTATGGACCAGCATATTGAGGGCGGCGCCCATCTCATCTCTCTTCGCTGCTTTTCCTTCCCTGACCTTAAAGAGGGTAGGTACCCATTTACAGCTGTGTGAACTGGGGGACTGTACTAAAGCTAAGGCACGTAATTGGTCACCCATCCATTTGGTAACCACGCTCGAGGCTGCTTAGCATTTGCTGGGGGAAATTGAGTGCTCTGACCACTGAGCTGTCTCTTACTCAAGGCCCATTAGAAAACTGAAAAGATGAGTAACTGTACATTGTCAGGATGTAAGGACTTCGTTACCAACAGTTATTCCAATAGAGTTTATGCACAAACCGCTGATGAAGGACAACGCTACAAGGCCACCACAAAGATTGCCAGGACATAACATTGCATGTGACCATCAACGACCAAAGCAAGGACTGTGCCCAATATTAAACCCAGCGGGCCAGAATTAATCAATCATACTAAACACAACAAAGCCACCTTTCAGTTCACACAACAAGTCAGACCGTGACAATTAATTCCCCCAGGAAGCCCTCACTCTACCAGTGATGTTCAGGATAGGTTTCAATTCTTTTAATCTGCGCGGTCTTTGGTGCATGTCTTGGTAAATAAAATGAGCTATGTGCTGCCGTAGTCCCTCAGGGATTTGTTTTAGCTGCAGCAGCAGTGGCATGAATAATTCTTATGGTCATCTCTTATCGGATGCAGTGACTGCTTCTGAATGGTCAATTTTGACCAACCGAAGAGGTCAGTGTACGGGATAGTTTGTGAGCAAGGTCAACAGTGAGAATAGCTGGGTGATCAGAGCCTTTGATCTGAATGACTGAATAATGGATGAGTGTATTGTGTGGTTTATATACAGAGGACAGGAAACCTTTTGTATATGTAGGCATACTTGGTTTATATAGAGGACAGAAAACCTTTTGTATATGTAGGCATACTTGCAGTAGAGAGGGTGGGGAATAATAATTTTTAAAAAATATTGTTCATCCGTACGGCACGCAATGGTCTACTCTTCCGAAAGGGAGACCCGGTTTTAATGTGGCGTAAGATGGTCTGTCTGTGTTTATACACGGACTGCGGTTTGTAGTCTCATCCGAAAGACTTTTTAGGGAGGGAAGTAGGTATTGGTTTTAACTCCATGGGAAAATCCCTTCGAACGGATGTCTTGGTAGTGGTTTGAACCCAGGGCGCCAAATTGCGGACGCAACGCTCTTACCACTAATCTATCCCGCCTCGTAAGCTGTTTGATGTGGTCAGTATCTGGTAGGTCTATTCTAAGTTTGATATGTTTATAATATTTTGATTTCTCCTTTGGATCTACAAAGAAAAACCGAAATGGCTGTTTTATTCGAATCTTAAATAGCTGATTGTTTGTTAATGTGGGCATACTATTCCCCGATTGCGGATTTGCAAATGCTTTATTCTGTAATCAAATAGGTAGTTTTCAAATGGTTCATTCTATTCTGAAATTGCTGATTTTCAAATGGTTTGTTCTATTCTCAAATAGCTAAATTTCAGCCCTGACTAGCATCTGGTTTGACCATTTTTTATTTTGATTGTGAGGTTTTGCAAAAAAAAAAAGTTATGTCTTGAAAGATATTGCAGCTCTGGTACAATCTACGTTGTCGGTTAAGTGATAGGCAGCATGGCTTGAATTGGATGTTAGCAGATCATCAAATGATAATGGCTGATTTCGTTCATTGTGGCTTGGAAGCGGGATAATAGATGTGTTATTGTCCTTTTCGCTGCTGCTGCTGCTGCTGCTGCTGTTGTTGCTGCAGTTGTTATGCAAATGTTTTGCGTAATGTATCATTATCACTTCAAGATCACTGGTCTATATGGACTTTTTCTGTGATAGTTTCTTATCTAATCCCGTTTCAATTAACTACAAGCCTTGGGAGTCTTTTCGAAGCATTGCCACTCTGAATTCTTATGCAAATTATTTCGTAAGTAATTGCAAGCACACGAGTCATTACACACGTCGTTTTCTAATCCTAAACCTTTTGTCTGTATTACTCGTATCTTTACAAACCGTTACCGTTTTTTGAATTCTTATGTAATTTGTGTCTTAATTAACTACAAACCCGCAAGTCCTTATACATGTAATTATGCTTCTGAGAACCTTTTCATTTCACCAACATCTTAATCATCATCAAGTGTCCCAATCATTGTCGGGTGCCCATTGGTTTAGAGGTAGCTTGCGCACTAAACTCGCCATCTGGGCTGTTTTACCCCAAGAGTTAAAAGAACAACACAGGTACAGTATATAAAGGCAAAAAGGTACCCTGCTGCAAATGCACTTGTCTTTTACTATTCGAAATGCAACGGTCGAGAAAAGTGACAATGTGAAATGATCACAGCTTTCTCTGCAATAGCGCACAAGTGTAATAAACCTGATATTTCTCACAGAGTAAAATCACAAACATTACTTTAGCGTTTCAATTTTTTTTCTTACAAAAAAGGTAACATGGGTGTTTCTTGAGGAAACAAAATTTGACCAAAAAGAGCATAGGCACATCAGTGACAAGAAGGGGTAAAGGCCGGCAGTCTCTCTTTCTTTCACTGAGATAAGCAGCCAGGCGCTAATCCTGCCTCCCGAACGCTCATATAACAACAATTGTCTGCTATATGAGCGAAAACGAATCACACTGCCGTTAAGCGCCAAGTCTGACCCCCCAGCGCATCCGACTTTGGCATAAGAGAGGATTGTTATCTCTTTGAGTCTTTCTGGAAGAAAGGCAGAAGAATGGACCAAGAAGGCAGAAAATAGACAAAAGAGGAGGTAACAGGAAGAAAAGGAACAAGGCAGAAACAAAGAGATGGATAGAAAAGAGAACATTTCTTGCACAGAATTTCCAGAATGTGGGGATGCTATTTATACTGACAGGCCTCTGGCAAGCCTACGGCACAGGGAAAGTCTTTTACATGAAACCAGATGCCGTGACGAAACACACACACAAAGCAATTTGCCCGCACATTGAAAACTCGCGTTTGTTTCCTTAATTAAAAGACTCGGCTAGTTTTGAAGGGTGGTTGGAACGACACGAACATACCCAGCATGCAATCAGCGACTTGAAATGGGATGGGCTCCGCCAAGTTTAACTTTTCGAGGACACACTGTCTGACAATTGTGGTGCGGTGCCGTGAATATTCCTCAGGGGGTTCGAGGAAAGACAAGTCGTCTCAGACAGAGAAAGCTTTTAGCTATACTGCACGCACTTTCATTTACATCAATATTCTTTGAGTTTTGCTTTTTTTTCGTTTTGGTTTTGTTTGTAAGACAGACAGACAGAAAGACAGACATTTAGACGGAGAGAGAGAGGGGGGTGAGTGAGAGAAGGAGAGAGAAAGGAAAGAGAGAGAGAGAGAGAGAGAGAGAGAGAGAGAGAGAGAGAGAGAGAGAGAGAGACAGACAGACAGACAGACAGACAGACAGACAGACAGACAGACAGACAGACAGACAGACAGACAG
>CM060322.1:9331061-9338561 GCA_030674155.1 Stramonita haemastoma | reverse complement strand
AAATGTACTCGCCATTTTCCGAAACCTAGTTGTAGCATACACTTTACTGCTGGAAATGTTTTGTCCTTGTTAGGGGAAAAGTGCATATTTTTCATGTGATTTTTTTCCCCCAGAAAATCCAATTATACACAAAATTTATAGCTGGAGCAGACTTTGTTTCCAGTGCAAAAGTACATCTTTTCTACACGAAAGTGTGTCGCCATGAAAGGTTGCTATCTTTTTGTTGTCTCGTCTGCTTTAGTATATGTTCGTCTGTTAAATCTGGGTCTTTTCACTCTCTTTTTTCTCTAGAGACAAATCTCTTGTTGCTTTGGATTCTTTTACGTGATTTACAGGTATGTTATATATGTGACTCTTGAATTTCTGTCTCGTCACAAAGACTTTCTTGTTGCCATGGGTTCTTTTACGTGCATTGTATGTATGTTGCACACGCGGATCTTTGAGGAGGGTTTTTTTTTGTCTTTTCTTCTCGACTGGTAGCATGATCAACACTCAAGATGTCGAAGAATTGGGGAGAATATAAGGTTATGTTTAGATTTAAACTGCGAACTTGCCACTTTTGAAGATGATGTGTTTTGGCCATTAGGACATCATACTCCAGTTTTGTTTGGTATTTGTAGAAATAAACTGAGCATACGTTGAAAACATGCTGACCTTATTAGCACCAAAGGACACGTGTCTAAACCATCAGAAAGTTATCAGTTCACACGAAGGTCAGCTGTTGATTTATTTAATTTGTTTATTTTTATTTTATGCATTCTTTTATATCAAGGATAATGGAATAAGCACTCGTGTGCTTTTATACTCCAGTCCCCGTGTAAACGCAGTTTTGTCAGTTTTGCTATCTGTTCCCACCGGCACACGATGGCCTACTCTTACGAAAAGCGGAACAGGATTTAACGTGTGTGCAAGATGTTTTGCGTGCGTTGAATTCAGTCGTTAATAGGAAACTACGTAAGTCTAGCCACACTACAACAATCAATACCTGTGGCCTCGCTTCTACTGTTCTGCGAGGAACTGCTTGAGGTGGCAGGGGGGGGGGGGAGAAAGAGGTTAACGGAACAATCATACAACAACAACAACAACAACAACAACAACACCAGAATAAATGCACATACAAACAAGGTAAATAGACAGCATGGCAAAATGAAAAGGAAAATAGATATAGAGCCACGGAGACAGACAGAGGTAGATAGACAAAAAAAAAGTAAATTCTAATATATATATATATATATATATATATATATATATATATATATATATATATATATATATATATATATATATATATCTATATATATCTATCTATATCTATTTATCTATCTATCTATATCTATATCTATATCTATATCTATATCTATATATCTATCTATCTATCTATCTATCTATCTATCTATCTATCTATCTATCTATCTATCTATCTATCTATCTATATATATATATATATATATATATATATATATATATATATATATATATATATATATATATATATATATATCTTGAGCGGACGCCTCAGCAGAAAGTCAGCAAAACCTCAAACCTATATCCTCAATTTCCGTGGGATGACGATTTTGACATTTAAACCACAACGCAATCCCAAACTTATATGTATTTCTATTTTGCTGTCAGTTTATATGCCAACACAAATAAACACACTTGCGTGCCCGCACACACACACACACACACACACACACACACAAACACACAAACACACAAACACACAAACACACAAACACACACAAACACATAAACACACAAACACACAAACACACAAACACGCACTCACAAACACACACACACGCACGCATGCACGCACGCATGCATGCATGTCGCACGCATGCATTCTTGCACGCACGCACCCACTCACGCAAGCATACCTGTTTTTGTCTATCTATGTATCTATCTATGTGTCTATCTATCTTTATAGTTATCTATGTATCTATCTGTTTATCTATCAGTCTTTTTATACACACACATACATACATACATACACACATACATACATACATACATACATACATACATACATACATACATACATACATACATACATACATACATACATACATACATACATACATACATACATACATACATACATACATATATATATATATATATATATATATATATATATATATATATATATATATATATATATATATATATATATATATATATATATATGTGTGTGTGTGTGTGTGTGTGTGTGTGTGTGTGTGTGTCTGTGTCTGTGTCTGTGTCTGTGTGTCTGTGTGTCTGTGTGTCTGTGTGTCTGTGTCTGTGTCTGTGTCTCTGTGTCTCTGTGTGTCTGTGTGTCTGTGTGTGTGTGTATACGTATATTTATTTATTTATTTATTTGTGTGTGTATGTGTGTATGCTTGCGTACATGCGCGCACGGGTGCGTGTTTTATTTATTGATTAATGTTATTCTTGTGTCTGTCTATCTGTCTGTCTGTCTGTCTGTCTGTCTGTCTGTCTGTCAGTCTGTCTGTCTGTCTGTCTGTCAGAGTCTTTGCTCGAAAGTTCGTAGAAAGTGTGTCTTCCAATATAACCTATTCATGCACGCAAGTCGGAATTTGACAATAAAAGCACAGAGTAGACTATCAGGAAGAAAAGTTCAAACCAGTGCAACTTGCACAATACACCCAGTCTCCCTGAAACAGCACGGAATTGATCAACAAGACAACAAGAATGATGATACCGAAAGTGTAGATGATAAAAAAATAGCAAAGTAGATAGATATTCAATAAGTCATTTTTCAAAATATAATCCCAAATAATAAGAAGAGAATTATTCCTCTTTTATTTTCACGACAAATTAACAAGAGTTATGAAATTGATGATCTTCGGGTTCTGCTAGAAAATTTATTTTATTTAAATTAAAAATACATTGTAGAAACATTGTACAAATACAATTATTCGGTAAACATATGTACAGTCATTTTCTATCAAGATTGTACAAAAAATACGTTCAATGAAAAAATTAATACATTAGGTTAACATGCTGGTTAAACATGGAAAAAGTACTTTCAATAAGTGTTATATAAAAATTAATATGTTTGGTAAACGTCGTACAAAATGCGATTGATGAACAATGTACAAATATCTTTGGTAAATGTACAGACATGTTCAGTAAATATCGAAAATATGTTTGGTAAACGTTGTACAAACACTTTCAGCAACATTATACATTAGATTAATACTACAGAGACACGTTTGGTAAGCATCGTATAAACACGTTTGGTAAGAATCGTACAAATACGTTTGGCAAGCATCGTAGAATACTTTTGGTAAGCATCGTAAAATACGTGAGGTAAATATCGTAAAGTATGTTTGGTAAGCATCGTACAAATACGTTTGAAGCATCGTATGAATACGTTTGGTAAGCATCATACAAAATACGTTTGGTGAGCATCATAGAAAATACGTTTGGTAAGCATCATAGAAAATACGTTTGGCAAGCATCATACAAAATACGTTTGGTAAGCATCATACAATATACGTTTGGTAAGCATCGCAAATGCGTTTGGTAAGCATCGTAAAATGCGTTTGGTGAGCATCGTACAAAGACATTTTGTAAGCATCCTCCGAATACATTAAAAAAATATATTCTTACCTATTATATTCAGTAAATATTTTATGAAACATAATTGGTAAACGTGGTACAAAATACGTTTAGTAAACATGGTACAGGGACACAAATACGTTACGTAAGTGTTGTGCTCATCCACAAATACATTTGGTAAACATCTCATAAACATGTTTGGTAAAAAGCGCAAAATACGCTCGCTAAACATCGTACAAGCTCCTTCTGAAAGATCATACAGATACGCTGGATAAATTATCGAACAAATACGTTCGGTAAATATACCCCAAAACCCTGTCTGGTAAACATTGTTCAAAATAAAATAATATATTGGATAAATTTTGCAGAAAATACGTTAAGCAAATTTCGTACAAATGTGACGATCCACCACATAATGAGACGGAGTGCACATGAGGTCAATTTTTAGTTATTGACATGTTATTAGTGTGCAATAAAGTGGCTATCATATACAAAAAACAGATTGAAAATCGGACAATTCTGTGCAACATTATTACAAATTGAAATGATAGACTGCAGGATGTGACAAAATAAGAAACGGGCAAGTTTATTTTAGTAACAGGTTGTCAGAATGAGTGCTTTGGTATGTTCAAAACACATTTAAAAGCAAAAGGAATAAAAATGATACCTTGATATTTCATTATAAGATAAATAAACAGATCTAGTTTAATATTCAATCAAAATCACAAAATTGACAACTTGACCCCCACCTGCCTTTAAAGGCTCCTAGCGCAAAATTGGGTAATGTGCTAAGCGACTCATTTCGTGGTGGAGCGCCACAAATACGTTCAGTATTCGTGAGAGTACGGTCAGCATACTTTGAAGTACGCTCGATAAACAATCGTACAAGTGCATCCCTCAACCACCATACACAATACCTTCGGTTAATCTTGCACAAATACTTTCGGTAAACCTCATACAGCAAGGATCGGAAAGGTACAGGTTACAGGCCATAGACATTTGCTCTTTTCCCTCTGGATGCTGAACAATGCTGAAACTGATCCCAGAAGAAAAAGAAATGACAAGAAACAAACAATTCAAAGCAGAGGCTGACCAGTTAGACAAATGTCAAAATACTACAGTTCCTTCCCTTTTCAATCAGTGTCGTACGCATTTTGTAGATTTTCTTTTTTCTTAAGTGTCCTTTTGTATTTATCAACAGATACTTGACAACGTCAGGGGTTCGGGGGGGGGGGGGTGGGGGCGGGGGGGGGGGAATAAAAGGGTTAAAATGAATTGATTTCCTTCTTGCTTCAAGATAATTTCTGTTTCTTGTTTTATATTCTTTCTGTGTGTGTGTATGTGTGTGTGTGTGTGCTCGTTTTTCTGTTTGTCTGACTGTCCATATGTCTGTCTGTCTATCTGTCCACATGTCTGTCTATCTGTCTCTGTGTGTGCATATGCGCGTAGTAGCCTTTTTTCTTGCTGATCTCTCTCTCTCTCTCTCTCTCTCTCTCTCTTCTCTCTCTCTCTCTCTCTCTCTCTTCTCTCTCTCTCTCTCTCTCTCTCTCTCTCTCTCTCTCTCTCTCTCTCTCTCTCTCTCTCTCTCTCTTCTCTCTCTCTCTCTCTCGCTCGCTAGCTAGCTAGCTAAAGCACAGGTGCAAACAAACACACATATACACACGCCAGTGTGCACACACGCAGGAACACAAGCGTGCATGTACACTTATACACAGGCATAGAGAGAGATAGAGAAAGAGACAGACAGATAGATAGACTGACAGACAGACAGACAGAAAGACAGACAGACAGACAGACAGACAGACAGACAGACAGAAAGACAGACAGACAGACAGAGGCACAGAGACAAAGACAGACAGAGACAGGAACTGAGAGAGAGAAGTGTGGTCAGCTAGGCAACAAGGAAACAGTTTTTACAACAACAAAAAAAAAAATCGTTCTACAAAAACAAGCCCAAAATATCCAACAACAACGAAAAACTAATCAAGAAGTTCCACAAAATAACCCCAACAGAACAACACCAAACAAACAAACAAAAATCGGATCAAAAGAATGTACCCAACATTAATAAAATACACTACTAGCTACGACATACGACACTATAAAAAAAACAAGACATCAGCAAATAATCATCTGTCCCAACTTTGATATTACTTCACCAGAAAAAAGAAATAAAACAGGAGAAAGCTAAGCTAGACACCCCCTACCTATGTTATCAGCCTTCAGTCTATGTGCAAACAGTATATCGACCCTGGCCCCGATCTTTATATATGTAGAGGGTTAGGGTCTCTGTGTTTAGTTGTGGATCGGTGGTCTAGAGGTAACGCGCCTGTCTAGAAAACGAAAAGTCCGGCTTGAAAGTGTGCGGTGGTTCAATCGCCGTTTGGGCCAAAACTTTTCCTTTCCCCATCCATTAGACCATGAGTGATGGTCTGGGTGCTAGTCTATATTGGATGAGACGATAAACTGAGGTCCTGTGTGTCACACAAAATTATGAAGCGCACGTATAAGAACCCAAAGCAACAACACAGTTGTCCGTGTGGTAACATTTTGTAGGAAAAAAAGCCATTCTGACAGAAAAACAAATACAGTTGCAGACAGAAAAGAAAAAATATGGGTAGCGCCGCACTTGTGGCGACGCGCTCTCTCCCCTAAGAAAGCAGCCTAAACTTCCTGCAGAAAAATGGGTTGTGACTTTAACTGGTGTAAAAGTTTTGTTATTTTTTAAAGTAAAAGTAAAAATCCTACCTGCTATGCTATTTTCCACAGAACATGGCATCAATGTGGGTGACACAGGAACAACATACACTCTGTCTGGGTTTATCGTGTCCTATCTATGTGGTTGTGTAGGAAACGCACGCATGCTTATGTACTCTTACACGCACGCACATACACGGACACAGGTATTGACACATAGACACACTGTAACAGGAGGGTACCTATGCATATGCGCACATACACACACACGCATGCACGCACGCACGCACGCACACACACACACACACACACACGCACACACACACACACACACACACACACACACAACACACACACAGGGCGCGCTTGAGCACGGAGGCACGCATGAATACAACACACACACATACACACACTAACACACACAACATATAATATACACATCATAATAGCACAGTAAAACAACATAATAAACAAACAGACAAACACAACACAGTCACCAACACACAGATCAGCACACCACACACACACAACACACACACACACACACACACACACACACACAACACACACACACACACACACACACACACACACACACACACACACACACACACACACACACGTGCGTAATCACAAGAACACTCTGTTTTCTCTTTCACAAATAATAGATAAACAAGCAAGAAGGAAAAAAAAGTCCTCTCTCATATCATAATAATAATAATAATCTGCGAATAGACAACAAAATATCACTCTTTTCTCATAAAATAAAGAGAAACAGAGACAATAAGGAAACCACGCTTTTTCAAGTCTTACACAATATTCTGTGAATACACGATTAGGAAAGAACCTCCTCTCTTACACAATAATGCAAGGATTAGACAATAAAGAAACAAAAGTCTCCTCCCACATAATAATAATAACCCGTGACTGTACGATGAGGAAAATTAATAACATCTCTTCTTTGACATCACTGACATAGATAGACAGAGAATAAGAAGAACATATGTCTCTCTTACGCAATCATACGTGAGCATAAACGATGAGAAAATAACATAGCATCTTACATAGAAATACGGTTAACAGGTAAGGAAGAAATAGATTCCTCTTTCATGTGATAATCTGTAAAAACAGACAGTAATAAAATAGCGCTTCTATTATACAATAATACATAAACAGACAATAAGGAACTAAGTTCTCGCTGACATCATCATAATCCATGAATACGCTATAAGA
>CM060322.1:9313561-9326061 GCA_030674155.1 Stramonita haemastoma | reverse complement strand
AGAAACAGACGGGCAAAACACAGCCTGTCTTTTTGTTTGCCAGCAATGTGGTTGTGCCTGCAATGTTTATTCTCCCTCTTTGTCTCTCTTTCTGTTCTGTCTCTGTCTCTGTGTCTGTATGTCTGTGTATCTGTCTGTCTGTGTCTGCACTCTCTCTCTCTCTAACTTGACACACAAAACACACACACACAAACACACACACCAACACACAAACACTCACACAACACAACACAAACACATCACAAACAAACATACACCTGCATACACATGACTGCATACACCATAACACACACTCACACAAATAAACATACACATGCATGTACACATGCACGTGCTTGCTTCCACACAAAAACATTCACACCCACGACATACATATTCACACAAATAGACACACACACGTGCACACATGCACGTGCTTGCTTCCACACAAAACTGCACGTGGCACACACACGTACATACATACACACACTACACAAATAACACACACACACGCATCCACACATGCACGTGCTAGTTTCCACAGACATGCACGTGCGCGCACACACACAACACACACACACACACACAACACACACACACACACACACACATCACACACACACACACACACACAACACACAGTACAAATGCGCAGGCTGTAAGTTAAACTCAAGAAACCAACAACTCGAAAAGCAAACAAAAAAGAAAATATTCATGAGTAATTCAAACTATGACCTTTTTCTCTTTCAGAAAGCTGAAGATAAAACTGACCCCAATACAACCAAAAGAAAAAAAAAACCTGCAAAATGACCTGTCTAACCAGTTATTGATCTACAAAAGACACAGAACAAAAAAAACTCATCACATCAACTACACAATTAGCCTTTCATGTACAGATACTGCCAGGAAAAAAAATGCGAGGAGGGAGATGGAGGAGGAGGAGGTGGGTGGCTTATGGGGGGGGGGGGGGGGGGGGGGGGGGGGGGGGGGGGGCAGGCGAGTATGGGTCTATATGAGGTTCAGGTTCTGGAATTTCATACAAGGGTTCTGCTGATTTCTATAGAACCTCACTATTACTGTCAGAAACAGACGGGCAAAACACAGCCTGTCTTTTGTGTGTGTGTTGCCCATGTTTGTGTGTAAAGTACTTTCTCTCTTTTCTTCTGTGTTTTTGTCTTTGTGTCTCTTGTTTTCTCTAACTTTCTCTTTTTTTTTCTGTGAAAAGCTATCTTTCTCTGTCTGTGTCTGTCTGTTTGTCTGTCTGTCTGTCTATCTGTCTGTCTGCATCTCTCTCTCTGTGTCTCTGTCTCTGTCTCTGTCTCTGTCTCTGTCTCTGTCTCTGTCTCTCTGTCTCTTCCCCTCTCTCTCTCTCTCTCCTCTCTCTCTCTTCTCTCTCTCTCTCTCTCTCTCTCTCTCTCTCTCTCTCATTCTCTCTCTCTATCTGTGTGTGTGTGTGTCTCTCTCTCACACACTCACACACACACACACACACACACACACACACACACACACACACACACACACACACACACACACACACACACACTAACACACTAACACACTAACACACACACTAACACACACAGAGGCAACTAGAGCAATCCAATCCAATGATGTTGCTTATAGCCCCGCCGACCACACAGGCCATATCAGGGCTATCACCTCGTCACATTTTAAAACTCGTATTAAAAGTGTGCGACTATGTACAGTTTAAAACGAGGTATAAAACCAACTCAACTGTCCTTGCTTGTATCGACGCCCCGGTCGACCATAAGGGTCAGCCCAGGACGGCCCCCGCGTCGTGGGAAAACCCACACTTAAAACGAGATAAAACCAAAACCAGATTCCTTAAAACAACCTTGTCCTTAGAGACCAACCATACCACTTTCACTCATATCAGACGAAAAAAAGCCGGATTCTCTCAGGAAGTTAAAAATGGTGTGCCGACTCCACTTCCCCTAAAAGTCCTTCAAATGAGACTATAAACCGAGGCCCGTGTGCAAATGCACGCAGAACATCTTGGGCACACGTTAAAACCTATTCCGCTTTTCAGAAAAGTAGGCCATTATTGCCGGTGGGAACAGATGACAAAATTTACAAAACTGCATACACACGGGAACTGGGTGTAAAAAGCACATGAATGCTTATTGCATTATCCTAGATATAAAGGAATAAATAAATATATCTATAAATTAACTAATTAATTATTAATAAAAATCCTTCAGATGAGACTATAAACCGAGCAATCATGTGCAGTCAGATGCAGAACATCTTGCACGTCATGTTAAAACCTGTTCTGCTTTTCAGAAAGGTAGGCCATTGCATGGCAGTAAAAATAAATGACCAAACCTTTTTTTTTTTTAGATGCATGCGCACTGGCATCGTGTTAAAAATCATCTTCTCAGTCAGAATGTGGCTACTTTAATGCTGGTACGGGATATCTCAGTGGTCAGAACACTCGCTTTCCCCAAGCTAAGGTTAAACAGCATCGAGCATGGTTACCAAGTGGATGGGTGACCATTAGCACGCCTTGGCTTCGGTACAGTCCCCAAGTTCACCCAGCTGTAGATGGGTACCTGCCTTCTTTAGGGACACGGAAGGTAAAGCAGCGAGGAGAGGAGATGGGTGCCGCCCTCACTATGCTGGCCCCTAGAGAAGTTAAGGTCTCTTATGCCTCGCTCTACTACGACCACATAGGTTATGGGGCACCTTTACCTTTAAAATTGTCGTAAATGCACAAAAATATCACCAGTGGTGAAATTCAAAGCAGTAGCCAAGAAACAAACAACACAAAAAAAGAAAACTTGCACGCTTTCTTTAGAAACTCTAAAGATAAAATCACCTGAAAGCCACAAACAAACAAACAGACAAACAATGAAACAAAACAATAAAACACCACCAGCAGAATGAACCAGTTTAATCAGTTATTGATCCACAAAAAACAAAATAGGAAGAAAACAAAACTCATCACATCAACTGTACAATTAGCCTTTCATGTACAGACACTGGGAAAAACAAAGGAGGGAGGAGAGAGAGAGAGAGAGAGAGAGAGAGAGAGAGAGAGAGAGAGAGGAGAGAGAGAGAGAGAGAGAGAGAGAGAGGAGAGAGAGAGAGAGGAGAGGAGAGAGAGAGAGAGAGAGAGAGGAGAGAGAGGAGAGAGAGAGAGAGAGAGAGAGAGAGAGGAGTCAAATCAAATCAAATCAAATCAAAATTTTATTTTCAGATGGTACATTGTGTAAGCAATAAATTTGCTTTTTTCATCAAGCCATCTGTCTAGCTAAAAAAACAGAGACAGAGACAGAGAGAGAGAGAAAGAGAGAGAGAGGGGGGGAGAGTTAGAGAGAGCGGGGGCAGAGAGTTAAAGAGAGGGTGGGGAGAGTAGAGAGACAGGAGTTAGAGAGAGAGAGAGAGAGTGGGGGGAGAGATAAAGAGATAGAAAGAGATAGATAGAGAGAGAGAGGAGAGAGAGAGAGAGAGAGAGAGAGAGAGAGGAGAGAGAGAGAGAGAGAGAGAGAGAGAAGAGAGAGAGAGAGAGAGAGAGAGAGAGAGAAAGAGAGAGAAAGAGAGAGAGAGAGAGGAGGGGGGGAGACAGACAGACAGACAGACAGAGTATATATGTATGTATGTGTTTGTAAGGGATGGGGGGAGGAGTGTTAGCCCGGTAGAGTTTCGTGCGAGATGCAGATTGTAGCATCTCATGCAGAGGACCCACTGTTTTCTAAAGCATCCGTTTATCACTGTCAAAAACAGACAGGGAAAATACTGTTGTTGTTGTTGTTGTTGTTGTTTCTCTCCTTGCTTTGCTGATGTTTAAGTGTGCAGTGCCCTCTATCTCTATTTTTCTGTATGTCTACTATTTCTCTCTTGCTTTGTTTGTCTATCTGTATGTCTATCGATCTGTCTGTCCATGTCTCTGTCTCTGTCTTTGTCTTTCATTGAGTCTCTGTCTCTTTGTCTTTTACACACACACAACACACACACACACTGATACACACAGACTCACACAAACACACAGACACACAAACACACACTTACACACACACACTTACACACACTTACACACACATATATATATATATATATATATATATATACATATATATATATATATATATATACATATATATATATATATATATATATATATATATATATATATATATATATATATATATATATATATATATATATATATATATATATAATATACACACACTCGGAGAAGTTGGTTTGACAAGTGTGTTTCGACGCGACTTTAAGAATGTAATTTTGTCCTCTAATTAATTTCTTGTTCTTGACCAGCCGCCATGGCGCAGTGGTTAGCGCCGTGGATTCCGGACTGGAAGGTCGCGGGTTCGAATCCCATAAGTCATAGGGATTTTTTCGGGCTCCGGCCGGCTCCTACCCAGAGTGAGTGTGCTGTGGGCTCAGTGGGGAGACTGGGACCACACAGTCGAGCTTCATCCACTTTACGGATGCGAATTTGAGAGTGTTGCTCAAATTACCTGACCAACACTGCAGGTGTCTGTATCTCTCGGGCCTGGTTGACGCCGGGATATATTATGACAGTAAGCGTAGAGAACAACCCTGTCAAGTAGTCTCAAAGCGGATGCACCTCCACAGCAGCATCATTACATCATCCTCATCATCATTGATCATCATGCAATAATAAAAATTGCCTCTGATTCGGTGGCCTCCGTTGCTCTGGTCACATGGTGACCTCAGATTCGGTTTTCCCCATACGCTTCTGTGCCTGTGGTGAATTTGTGTCAAAGCCTTTGGGGTTGGGGGTTCGTGGGGAGGCGGTCGTTGGAGGGACGTTGTGGTGGTCGCCACCTTGGGTGGGTGACTCACTCAGTCTGGCTCCGCGACTGAGCTAATACTGTCGTTAGTAGGGGGCTTAGTAGGTGGTGTCCTGCGTATGTTAGCTCAGAACAGGCACCACTGAACACCACCAAAGTGACCCAGCAGAAGTGCAGGGCCCCTCTGGCTGGTGGCCCCGCGGCGGCCTAATATTGATGAGCTCCCTGTGGACTCCCGACCCCGGGGGTGAAACACAACGAATCTGGGTATGGCTGTGGCGGGGAGATTGAAATGAGCGGCGTGGGAACAGCAGTACGGGAACGTCACAGAAGACGAGGCAGCAAAAAAAAAAAAAAAAAAAAAAAAAAAAAAAAAAAAAAATTCTTGTTCTTGATATCCACTTAAGAATGTTGACTTGACTACTTATTTTGTTTCAAACATAAAGGCATATGCATACAGAAGGTGATTAAGTTTGAGAAAAGACAATTAGGCAATTTTTTGACGGAATTCAAAGAAATGGAAAAAAAAATAAAAAATAATTTTATTAAAAAAATTAAAAAATAATGGGTAGGCGCTGCACTTATGGCAACGCGCTCTCCCCGGGGAGAGCAGCCCGAATTCCACGCAGAGAAATCTGCTGTGACATAAAGTGGTATAAAATAAAATAAATAAAATAAATATAAAGTACTTTACAATATGCAAATGTCGTGATAATTATTGTAGACGAATTTCATTACCTTTTTATTTGTCAAATGTTTAACGAAACACGTAAAAAATGTTTAGCAAAGTATTACGCTAAACACCCAAACACTTTGAAGTATGAACAACTCTTTTCTTCACCCAATTTTTTTTTATAAGAAGTCTGTGCTTAGTGTTGTTTAAATGATTAATATTATCATAAATAGCATGTAAACTTTGTTCAGAGTGTTTGATATGTATTAACAGACAATGTTTTGTTCTATAGTAATTGTTCAAATATCCGGTTACATGTGCATGTGTGTTGTTCAGTTTTGTTTTGTTTTGTTTATTGATGTTATGTAAAATCCTCCATTTCCCCAAAGGGATGACAGGAAATAAAGAAATTTAAAGTTTTCTCTACATTGATATATCTTCATCGTATTGTTGTCTTTTTTCTGAATTGATTCAACTTATTCCTTTCCCTGTATAAAAAATGGCGAGTATTTCAGTGCGGGCAGTATATTATCACCTTGCAGAAATAATATATCCAAAATGTGCTTCTATGGATAATGAAATTATAGACCCTGCCTGTTTCATTAAACATTGAGGCCTCCCAAGCATACTGATAAATGAAAATTAATAAAGAAAACTGTGCTCCTTTCTTTCAGTCACTTTGTGTTTTTGTTTATTCTCTAAAGTTTCTTTTCTTGTGTCTGCATCCAGTGTCCATGTGCCAACAGTGTCTCAAACATTTTCTATAAAGCATCTCAAAGATAAAGCATGAGTTGCCTTAATTTGATGGATTAAGAATAAAATAAGGCTGGACATTTAAAAAATGAACATCTTCCCTCACTTGAGGTCTGGTAGGGAAGTTTGTTGTCCATTTTTATCTTTACATCTTTAGGCCACTGGACAAGTTGAGAAGAAAAAAAAAAACATAAAGAGACATACATACAGAGGAAAGTTATCAACAGATAATAATAATAATAATAATAATAATAATAATAATAATAATAATAATAATAATAATAATAATAATAATAATAATAATAATACATGGAATTTGTATAGCGCTATCTCTTGTAAAGACAAATCAAAGCGCTTGCATTTGACCTACAGAGCCACCGATCATGCTGCCACCAGGCGCAAAGATCAACGACGAACAACGATGATCAACTGTTGTTGTCTTGTTGCTGCTGTACACTGTTGTCTTGTTGCTGCTGTGCACTGATATGGACATACAGAGGAAAGTTATCAACAGAGACACACGCCAAGAACGCAAACAAAAGAAAACTTGAAAAGGAGGAACAAACTCCCAACATATGGAGCCAAAGAAGCCAAAACTCAAACAAATGATTTTTTATTTTCATTCCCCGGCTAAAGATATAAGATTCACCAATGATGAGATTTTGTGTATGGACCATTTTTCCCGATACCATACCCTGGCTGCGTTCTGACTTTGGGAATGAACAACAGATGACTAAAGCCTTTTATGCAAGCTTCTCCCTCAAATAATTACTACAATACTGATTTTCAGAGATGAAGCAGACTAGCTTATTTGGTGGGTTAAGAAGAATAAGGCCAGATTTTTTTTTAGATTCCCCCTTTCCTCAGATCAGGCAAACACTACCGCAGACTTCAAACAAAGAAAAATCGACAAAACCTGCCAAACCAGCTAATGATCTGGAAAAGAAATTGGAGAAAATTTAAATGTTTGCAGTTCAATCAGCCTTTGGCACTTGAGTCAACACCAGAAATGGTAGTGACAATGGTCCGTATTAAGTCTGGGTTCCGGTTCCTGTTCCGGTATCCGGTACAAAAGTCCCCTTGTTGTTTTTCCACAGAGTCATACCGTGACTGTCTGAAACAGATAGGAAGCACACAGTCTGCTGCAGACAGGTACAGACAATACAGACATCCAATGTCACAGGAATGGTGGATGAGGAGGGGGGGGGGGGTTGTAAGGATGGGGATTAATGTAGAGAAAAACTGAAGGCATTGGTGTGTTTTCAAAGGTGTGTGAATTAGAAGAAAATGACGATAGTCTTGCTTGAATGTTTTGGAATGCTGTTTTATCTATATGCAGTTGTATATTTTTTTGACAGAACAACAACAACAATTATAACAAGAACACTTATTTATTTATTTTATTTATTTATTTAATCTTTTATATCGAGGACAACAGAATAAACAATCATGTGCTTTTTTTCATCTGGTCCCCGTGTGTATGCAGTTTTGTAAATATTGTCATCTGTTCCCACCGGCACACGATGGCCTACTCTTACGAAAAGCGGAACAGGATTTAACGTGTGCGCAAGATGTTCTGCGTGCGTTCGCACACGGGGCCTCGGTTTAAAGTCTCATCCGAAGGACTTTTGGGGAGAGTAGAGTCAGCACTGATGTTAACTCCAGGACAAAAATCTCCTCCTCCTTATAGAGTAACTGAGACAGAGAGAGCGAGAGAGAGAGACAGAGAGAGAGAGGAGAGAGAAGAGAGAGAGAGAGAGAGAGAGAGAGAGAGAGAGGAGAGAGAGAGAGAGAGAGAGAGAGAAGAGAGAGAGAGAGAGTACATGACGAGAGTACATGAGAGGGAGTACATGAGAGTGAGAAAGAGAGGGAGAAAGATAGAGAGGGGGCGGGGAAGAAGCAGAGATGAGAGAGACAGAGACAGAAAGACACAAGGAGAGACACATAGAGAGCGCGCGCGTGTGTGTATGTGTGTGTATGTGTGTGTATGTATGTATGTATGTATGTATGTATGTATGTATACCATAGAAAGAAATCAAACTGAACGAAATATTTTTAAAAAATGAAAACGTGCAAACACTGCGAAATAAACAAAACAAGCAACAACATCAACAACAACAAAACTAAACTGATCAAAGAAATCTTCGCACACTTCCACACCTTACAAAAGAAAACAAAACTTTAGCAAAGCAAACCTGTTCTTCCAGATATTGATTCACGGAGGAAACTGAAGAAACTTTAAAATGTCGGCTATTCAATTGGCCTTTCGTGCACCGAGTTGACATTTAGAAAATGTAGCAGTGACTGTGTGTATATCAGGATACAATCATGTAACAGTATTTTGGCTACAGATCTGCCTTACTTTTTGCCCCCTTTTCTCTATTTTCCTACAATTATTACTCTTGCATTCATATAGCAAATATTGTGTAAGGCATGTACAAAAATATAAAGAACACTTTTTATGAAAGGCAAGCCTCTGACTCAAACCTCATGGGATTTTGCACAAATTAGATATATATGATTTTTTTTCAGAAAACACTTGTACTACCTCACACTTTTGCTGTCTGCTAGCTTCCCAGCCACAATAGATTTTCAAGGGGCTCAACACTGTAGGAACACAAGCAATCCTCATTTCAATGATCATTTCCAACTTGTTTTGTGACTACCTGATTTTGCTCTACGTCACCAATTCCAAAACCAAGTACACAGTTTATTTGTCCATACTCATTTTTGTTAAAATCTATGAAAATGAGCAAACATGCTTTTTCTTAACTAACATTTTATAGAAGCTACTACTTTTGCTTGAAAGCTAAAGGGGGAGTGTAGCCTTTTCGTGCGCACAGACGGTGGACAAAGGAATGGGGACTGTGTGTATGGTGTGTAGAGTTCCGGTGTCCAGTACAGCAGCTCTGCTTAGTTCCACAGAACCTTACTGTTTGTGGCTGTCAGATACAGATGGGCACACCACACAATCTGTCGCAAACAGATGGACGGACACATCACAAAAACTTTGTCTTTGTGAGAAGGGTAGATTTGGGAGGGAGGTTGTTGTACGAGGGAAGAGCGGGCTTGGAGGAGTGTTTTTAGCGAGAATTATGTCTGTCTGTTTGTCTGTTTGTCTGTCTGTTTTGTCTGTGTGTCTGTCTGTCTGTTTGTCTGTCTGTTTAGTCTGTGTGTCTGTCTTTCTCTCTGTGGTGCGGTGTGATGTGATATGGTATCGTGCGAAGTGGTGTGTTGTATGGTGTGGTGTGGTGCGGTATGGTGTGGTGTAGTGCGGTGTGGTGTGGTATGGCACGGTGTGGTGGTGGTGCGGTGTGGTAGGGTGTGGTATGGTGTGGTGTGGTTTAGTATGGTGTGGTGTGTGGTATCATGTATGGTGCGTGGTGTGATGTGATGTGGTATGGTGTGATATGTGGTGTGGTGCGGTGTGATGAAGTGTGGAATGGTGTGTGATGTGGTGTGGAATGGTCTGTGATGTGGTGTAGTGAAGTGGAATGGAGTACAAAACAGAAGAGTGTACTACAGATCTGTATTAAACAAAACTCCATTATTTTGATACTTTTATAAGCTCAAGTAAGCTTTTTCTATTAGAAAACTGAAAGACATTACCACTGCTCGTTAACATTTGCCTCTTATAGAATGCAGTAATCAAATTCTTTTGATATTGGTATTTGCTTCCAATAAATTTGTAGGCAAATAAAGGTAAGTAAATACCAAAGTGAAAAACAAATAATTGTTTTTGTTATAAAAGAAAGGATTAAAGTTTCTGGGAAAAGAATGAATGATGAAATTTAAAAAATGGCCGTTTCAATGATACAACAATGGCCTCTTAAAAAAAGAAAAAAGAAAAGAATTTGCTATTAGGATGAAACAAAATTCAGAAAGTACATCTCTAGAATTTCCAAACTCATTATTTAAGTACGAACAGTGTCAAGCGTAGGAAAGCTGTCGGAAAACTCTTAGTCAGTGGCAAAAACACAATAATACACAGTATTTTGAAACATAAAGCTTATACAAAATTTCATCCCGCTTTGCCCACCACCCTCCCTCCCTCCATTCATCCAACTCTGTGTGTGTGTGTCTCTCTCTCTCACTCTCTCTGTCTCTGTCTGTCTGTCTGTGTGTCTGTCTTTGTCTGTCTGTCTGTCTGCCTCTGTCTCTGTCTCTCTCTCTGTCTCTCTCTGTCTCTCTGTCTCTCTGTCTGTCTGTCTGTCTGTCTGTCTGTCTGTCTGTCTGTCTGTCTGTCTGTCTGTCTGTCTCTCTCTCTCTCTCTCTCTCTCTCTCTCTCTCTCTCTTCTCTCTCTCCTCTCTCTCTCTCTCTTCTCTCATCTCTCTCTCTCTCTCATCACAACACACACACACACACACACACACAACACACACACACACACAAACACACACACTCTAACACACACACACACACACAACACACACACACACACACACACACACACACACACACACACACACACACACACACACACACACACACACACACACACACAAACACACACACACACACACGTGTCCACAGTCTGAGTGTTGTATAACTTAAAGAGGGCACGTTTTCTGTGAGAGTTGCAGGAAAATGCAGGGCGGTCAGCCCAATCAGCAACGTGTGTGTGTGTGTGCAAAGTAGGAGAAAATCAGCCTGGTTATGCAAAGAAGAAGAGAACCAAATGAATAATGGTTGCCTTGCGTTTTCAGTGTGAAAACCTAATAGCTATCAGTCACAGAGATCGTTGAGGAGGAGGAGGAGGAGGGGGAAGGGGGGGGGAGGAGGAGGAGAAGAGAGAGGGGGGAAGGGGGAGAGAGAAAGATGGCAGGAGGCTAACACACACGCACGCACAAACACACACATACATACACACACACTCAGAAGCACACACAAGCACGCACACACACACATATACACACACTCACAAGCACACACAAGCACACACACATACACACACATACATGCACACTTTTATTGCATAGAATGGCTGACACTTGAGCGGACGAATACATTTTAACACCAAATTAGAGAGACAGACAGACAGACAGACAGACAGACAGACAGACAGACAGAAAGACAGACAGACAGACAGACAGACAGACAGAGACAGAGAGAGCGGACAAGCAGATCAACAGACAGACAATCAGACGTTTAATTTCCATCACTTCATATCTCAACCTGTGTGTGTGTGTTTTTGTTTGTTTTGTTTGTTTGTTTTTTTTTGGGGGGGCAGAAAGGCAGAAAGACAAGATAAACCTAAACAATGGCACATACCTCTGATGAAAAGCACAGTATGGGAAAGGGGGATGGGGGGAGAGCTACATTAAACAGAGAATAGAAATGAGCGGGAAGCGGAATAAACTGCGGCTTATGGTAAAGTAGATTAAAGGCTTTGGAAAAAAGCGAACAAAAAAAAGACAGATCGATAACTTTGCATTATGGTAGCCACAACAAAAGGGTTGAGAAATAGAATTATAATTTAAAAAATAATTACATTTCTGTATTAGTCAGAATAGCTATACAAATCTTGTCTCTTTTCTTTCAGCTTGCCAGGATTATGTGAGGATTGGGGATAAAAAAATAATAATAATAACCGCAACACATGCTTTTTTGGAGGGAAACATGTCCAAATTGAGAGCTTAAGAGAAAAGGAAAATGAATATTAAAGGAACCGTTAGGTGAGTTTCTTTTTTTACGATCTGTCAGAGAGCTTATAAACACATACGCATGTACTTGTGCGTGTGCATGTGCGCATGCACGCACACACAAACACACGAACACAAACAAACACACGCACACACATATACACATACACACACAAACACCGACCCACGCACCCTGTGCACGCGCGCACTGACGGCCCTCACCATGCTTATACAACTGGAAAAATACTACATTTATTATTTTTTTTAATCACCAAACAAGGATTCTGCTATTTGTGGACACAAAAATATCACAAAATTTTTTCTTAATCGTATTCTTAAGAAAAGAACAATAAAGAATAGACAGTTGCACTTTTGACCAACAACGCTACAGAACTTTGACCTGTCCACATTTTGCAGCTAACATTAGCTTGTTATAATTATAGGCTTATACTAAACACACTATGACAATTTGTATCCACATTAACGAATGTTGTGCTGAGCCTGCCTTGTTTATAGCCACCACAACTATTAACACAGCTATTACTGATGCACCTCTCTGTCTCTGTCTCTGTCTGTCTGTCTGTCTGTCTGTCTGTCTGTCTGTCTGTCTCTATCTCTCTCCTCTTCTCTCTCTCTCTCTCTCTCTCTCT
>CM060322.1:9301061-9308561 GCA_030674155.1 Stramonita haemastoma | reverse complement strand
AGAAAGAGACATGGAGACAAATAACATACACACACACGCGCGCGCGCGCGCGCACACACACACACCCACACACACACACACACACACATATATATATATTATATTCACACACACACACACAAGCACAAACACAAACACAAACATACACACACACACAGACACACACACACACACACACACACACACACACACAATTTTCACACACACACACACACACACACACACACACACACACACACACACACACACACACACACACACACACACACACACACACACACACACACATACAACTTAGAGAAAAGAAAAAAGGAAAACAAAACAGAAATCAAAACAAAAGACAAAAAGAACAAATATCTACCAATAGTAGAAAGGAAAAGAGAGAATAGCAGAACCAAAAAAAACAATACAAAACCAAACAAAGAAACAAAGAGAGAGGCTGAAAAAAAATCAGACACAAAAAACACAACGCAAAAAAAAGAAAACAGACGGCGGTATGGCAATCACGACAGTCCAGGGTGTGTTTTGTCTTTGGCCTTTTTCTGTGGTACCATCACCTGTTTCAGTAGCCATATGATATACTATGGATATATATATATATATATATATATATATATATATATATATATATATCTATATATATATATATATATATGTGTGTGTGTGTGTGTGTGTGTGTGTGTGTGTGTGTGTGTGTGTGTGTGTGTGTGTGTGTGTGTGTGTGTGTGTGTGTGTGTGTGTGTGAGTGAGAGAGAGAGAGAGAGATTCAGAGATGGAGAGAGGGAGAGAGAGAGAGGGAGAGCGGGAGAGAGAGAGAGAGACAGAGACAGAGAGACAGAGAGACAGAGAGACAGAGAGACAGAGAGAAGGGGGGGAAGGGAGGTGAAGGTTTGAATGCGGGTGTGTCTATATCACCAAGTAGTGAATGGACATTAAACATAACAAAACAAACAACCCATAGTATTGTCTGGACCTGAGCTATAGTATTGTCTACATGTTCTACTTTCTTTTAGTTTTCTTGATCTCTGTCGTCCTTGGCTGTACGAAACTATGCACATAATGCATGCACGACAATGCACACACATGGATGAAAAAAAAGCACATGAGTGCTTATCCCATTATCCTCGATATAAATGAACAAAATAAATTTTAAAAAATAAATTAACTTAAAATAAGTGTGCGCATGTGCATAATTATAGATGTATGTATGTACACAAAATTATTTAGCGCACGTTAAAGAACCCACGGCAACAAGAGGGTTGTCCCTGGCAAAAATTCTGTAGAAAAAAGTCACTCTGATAGGGGAAAAAAGACAGTAGCAGACTAAGAAAAATGGGTAGGCGCTGCACTTGTGGTGACGCGCTCTCCCCGGGGAGAGCAGCCCAAATTTCAGGCAGAGAAATCGGCTGTGATATAAAGTGGTATAAAATAATAATTAAAAATATTAAACCTCGGAGCTGTAGCCAAGGAAGGAAAAAATAAAAGACAAACCCAAACCCATTCAAGTCAAAAACGTGTTAATCATCCCCTGAAGGGTAATTACAATACACTACCTACAGGCATGTTGATGCGAATCATAATCAAAAGACACAACCCATTTCATATTCTGAACGCAAGTCTATAGAGAAACAACACGCAGAGTAAACATAACGCCAGAAGTAAGTACACGGAGAGTGCTGGAATAGATTCATCGATGCTCATGCTCTTGAACATCTGACCACAAACACAAAAAAGAAAGATCAGGAACCGAGTCGCTCAGTCAGCCACGAAGGCGTGTCAGGAACTTCATGGAATACCTCCCACATCGTCTGTTGTTCTCTGTGTAGGGGGGCAGTGAAGCATGTCCGGGTTTTCCCTAGTGTACAAGGTATCGTATGAGAGTGGGCTGATATTGAAGCAGACATCATTGAGCAGACTATAGAGTGATGATGCGAGTGTTCTGAGTGGTTTGTTTAGTTGAAGTTGTTAATAGAGGATATGATGCTAGCAGACTGAAAAAAGTTAAAATGTGGAGAGCGTATTTTCTGATCAGTGGGAGCGACAGGGAGGCAGACTGAGAGAAATGGAGAAATAGAGACAAAATATTGAGAGAGACAGGGGAGAGAGAGGAGAGAGAGAGAGAGGAGAGAGAGAGAGAGAGAGAGAGAGAGAGAGAGAGAGAGAGAGAGAGAGAGAGAGAGAGAGAGAGAGAGAGAGAGAGAGAGAGAGAGAGAGAGAGAGAGAGGCAAGGCAAGGCAAGGCAAGGCAAGGCAAGGCAAGGCAAAGTATTTTATTCGAGGATAATAGATAAGCACTCGTGTGCTTTTTTACATCCAGTCCCCGCCCTTTTCAGGGATACATCAAATTGAGAAAATACTAAACAATAAAACTTTACGCAATACCCAACAACACCCAAGAATAAGGACACTATATATGATAAGGTAATAAAAAAAATGCACTCGTTCAGAAAGCAAAAATCTGAAGTCACAATTAAAAATTTGATTATGGAAGAGAAGAAAGCGTTAATAGATAAAGAGCAAACAAGAGAACAAAATGAAATAAACAACTCAAAAAAACATCAATCCACCACCATCTGTCAAAAATTATACATGTGTATAAATCATACATTTGGATAAAAGGGGAAATTTTAAAAACTAATATCCTTATTTGAGGGGGGGGGGGAGACATACTACCAATAAAATATAAATAAAATAAATCAAAATTATTATTGTTGTGTTTTGTTTACATAGAACATCCTAAATGTTTCAAAATAGGCAAAACATTTTTATCAATCGGATAATGTTTTACATACATTCACACACACTCACACACAGACACACACAGACACACACACAGACACACACACACACACATAGAAAACACACACACACACACACAACACACACACACACACACACACACACACACACACACACACACACACATTCTCACACACACATATACACAGAAACATACACTCAATCACACACACACGCACACACACACGCACACACAAACACACACAAAGACACACACACACACACACACACACAACACACACACACACATATATATATATATAGACACACATACACACACATACACATACACAAACACACACACACACACACACACACACACACACACACACACACACACACACACACACACACACACACACACACACACACACACACACACATTTTCACTGGTTCTCGCACATTTCATAAAAAAAAACACTTCATTCTAAGGAAATATATGCCTTGAATTCTGAGTGAAATCATAACCGAACGGAACACAAGAGGAATCTATCCGCTGTAAGGCACATATTTTGGGACATATATACCCTAATATCTTATAATATCTTATCAATCTTCTGAGCACAATCATAAAATGTATGTTTCTAATTATATTTTATGTGGTAGTGGACAAAGTTATTCAGTGTTTTTTTATTATTTTTTTATTATTATTATTTTTTTTTTTACGATCATTAATTAAAATTTTACAGGAAATCTTTACAGTCGTCACACGTAATCATCAAAAAGGGAGTACAAGATATGAACAAACATTTCTCAATATGGATGGTAAGAGAGAGAGAGGGAGAGAGAGAGAGGGAGAGAGAGAGAGAGAGAGAGAGAGAGAGAGAGAGAGAGAGAGAGAGAGAGAGAGAGAGAGAGAGAGAGAGAGAGAGAGAGAGAGAGAGAGAGAGAGAGAGAGAGAGAGAGAGAGAGAGAGAGAGAGAGAGAATCACTAACTAGTGACACACAAATCAAATTCAATATAGCTATAAAAATGAACATCTACACATTGTAGATAAAATATACATTTATATATACTGTAATGATCAATCTCTGTGAATCGTCTATGTAATCACAAAAATGAATAACAACACAGCATAATTAAAAAACACATACTAACTAAACTTAAAAAATTGAGATATTAAAATAACATTTATCAAACTCAATAATAATCAAATTTCAGGATAAAATTGATAAACATAAGTATGAATACAGCCTTCATCAAGATAGAAAGAGACAGTCAGACAGACAGACAGACAGACAGACAGACAGACAGAGAGAGAGGGAGAGGGAGAGAGAGAGGGAGAGGGATGGTGATAGATATACATATATATATACAGAGAGAGAGAGAGAGAGAGAGAGAGAGAGAGAGAGAGAGAGAGAGAGAGAGAGAGAGAGAGAGAGAGAGAGAGAGAGAGAGAAGAGAGAGAGAGAGAGAGAGAGATGAGAGAAAGGAGAGAGAGAGGAGGGGGGGGGGGGGGGGGGGGGGGAGGACGAGGTGACCATAATATGACGTTCGTCAGAGAAGAAAAGCAAATTGAATGGTGAAAAAAGAGAAAAACTCACAGAGCAAAATGTGGAAAATTTGTTTTGTTTCAGTTTATTGCTTGTATTACGAAACAAACCTACTAACTTACCTTGGTCCTAAAACTTCCAAACGCAGTTATAGCTGATCAAAGGACTACAAAAACGAATCAAGAAAGAAAAGAAAGCCATCAAACACTTCGGCAAAAAAAATTTGATTGAAAAAGATACCCCAGTGGCAAAGGTAAAGCCTATCCATACGACCCATACACCACAATAAAAAAACAGACAACTTCTTCCTCTAAAAAACAAAAAAAGCAAAAAATCCTTACCCTTCAACTAACCAGCTCTCCGCCCCGTAGCAACAAAAAAAAGGAAACCACTTCAGCATAATAAACTTCTACAAGTACGAATTGTTTGTGCACCTCGGTTTTCATTGTAAAACACTTACATCGGTTTTTTGTTGTTGTTCAAAGTACGTTGATACCCCGTTATGGCGTATTGATACACTTATCGATTGCGTCAATTTTCACACAGTTTGCATTCAATCAATATGATAATAAAGTTGCTAAATATTCCACTTGCGACAGGCAAACATTACACACACACATAATTATACACACGCACACGCACACATGCGCACACACACATACACACACACGCGCGCGCGCGCACACGCACACACATACACACACACAAACACACACAAACACACAGTTTCTTTTTGAATATTTATATAAAATAAAATAAAAACTTTTTAAAAATTCTTCCTCTAAAAAAATGTACACAACCAAACAAAAATCAAAAATAACTGTCTGCGTACCTGCAACTAAAAAGAAAGAAAATAGTAAACAACCTTCAGGACATAAAACTTGAACATGCACAAAAAGATAGAAAAACACAGCCTGAAGTGTTAAACTATATCCTATCCAGAAACATCACTGAAACAAAACCACTATACATTTTACATAACCTCACTCTTGAAGTACATGCACTGTTCGTTTTTACAGGCATGACATTGATCATTGATCATTGACCATTGACCATCAGGGCAAGCGGCACCACAGGCTAGATTGTGGTACAAGTTAATGTCGTCTGCTTGAATAGATAGCTCAGGAGTGGTCTCCATGATATCTGAACCAGCAACACAATGGAGACCCAGGCCGCCATTGTTTGGTTTGCAATGAGCCAGTGTCAAGTGCTAATGGACAAGCTCCCCGCTTCGTTATTTATTTATTTATTTATTTATTTATTTATGTCGAGGATAATGGAATAAGCACTCATGTGCTTTTTTTTACATCTAGTACCCGTGTGTATGCAGTTTTGTAAATCTTGTCATCTGTTCCCACCAGCACACAATGGCCTACTCTTCCGAAAAATGGAACAGGATTTAACGTGTGCGCAAGATGTTCTGCATGCGTTCGCACACGGGGCCTCGGCTTATAGTCTCATCTGAATAACTTGTGGCAAGAGTGGAGTCAGCACTGATGTTAACCCCAGGGAAAAAATCCCCTCGAACGGGAATCGAACCCAAATGGCGAGCGCTATGTTCTAACCACTAGACTATCCCGTCCCACTTAGCCTAGCTGTGTTGTGTTGTGGGGACAGGGCTGCAGTTTCTTTCAACATCTTACAGTTTCAAAACCTGGAGAATAAGAAACACTAATAATAGTACTTAAAATTCAAGTCTACGTAGGTCAGTGTTCTTTGGAACGTTTGATTTTGTCGTTCGTTCTCTACTTTTTTCGTGTTTGTTTTTCTTTTTTTTTTGCAATTAAAAACCAATCACTATTTCCATTATTGCGCTTGCAATCCAATCCAAGGCTGTAACACACCGTCAATCCTCTGTGAGGCAAAGTTACAGTGGCACACCTTTCAGTCCAGTCAGTGGACACGAACTTCGGATAGTAAGCTAATGCAAGTAGCTTGGCTATAATCATACCATCATCTGCAAGAAAGGGATCAAAACCAGAGAGTTGCTTCCGTTCTTCGGCTACAGATTCTAGATTCAACAATGCTGAGACTCTGCGTATACGACTATTTTGATCCACTATTTAGGTAGACCATATATCGGGGATGATGTCAAAACACCACACACCTGTGTGTATGCGTTATTTTTGGTTAAAATTTTGTTGATCCGTTTTTATGGGCATGCTCTTCAAAAAATGTATGTGGAACAGCTTTTAACGTGTGCGCATACTGTTCTGCGCGCATTCACACCCAGGACCTCGGTTAATAGTCTCATGCAAAGGACCCTCGGGTAAAATGAAGTCGGTACTGCTGCTAACTCTAGTGGAAAAATCCCAATAGAGAGGTGTTTCTGTGGTGGCTTGATCCCAGGCCGTCAAATTGCGACTGCAATGCTCTATCCACTAGACTACCCTGGCCCCCACATATAGCTATGACAATGACAATAGTTTGACAATGACAATATTCTATTAGCCCATTCACAAGGGGATGGTGGGAAGGGGTCGACTGGGCACAACAAATATATTGAACAATAACGAAAAAATAGCGAAAAAAAAATGGCTGCAGCCCAAAATATCTTGACGGCATGGATTCCACGTCATGTTACAGAAATACAGAGAAACAGCCAGAATCAAAGATAAGACAGAGAGAAGGGGGTGAGAACAGATGGCCATAAGTAAATGATGGAGAGACTAGGAGACCTACAGACACCACGTAGATTACAGGGTAGGCTGAGGTTTTAATGCAGGTAAGTCCACGAAATAGTAAGATCAATGCGAAACTGGTATGACCACAACCACACAGAACACAGGCTTTAACCGTAGCTCTCTCTCCTCTCTCTCTCTCTCTCTCTCTCTCTCTCTCTCTCTCTCTCTCTCTCTCTCTCTCATCTCTCTCTCTCTCTCTCTCTCTCTCTCTCTCTCTCTCTCTCTCTCTCTCTCTCTCTCTCTCTCTCTCTCCTCTCTCTCTCTCTCTCTCTCTCTCTCTCTCTCTCTCTCTCTCTCTCTCTCTCTCTCTCTCTCTCTCTCTATCTCTCTCTATTCTCTATCTCTATCTCTATCTCTCTCCACACATACACACACACATACATCGGTGACAAACAAGACCAAACATGGAAATGAGCAGTAAAACTAACTCCTAACTCAATCCAAAAACAGCGATCCAAACACTACATAATTAATATATACATAATCAATATACATATATATATATATATACAAACACAAACACA
>CM060322.1:9293561-9298561 GCA_030674155.1 Stramonita haemastoma | reverse complement strand
CTCTCCATGACTTCCGATGTTGAAATCAGGAAAAAGAAATAATAACATATGACTTGCTTGCGCACCCTAGGCGTTGTAGCTCGAAGGTTAGCGGATTGTTTGCTTTGGTTGGTTTGCTTTGCTTTGCCTTGTTTTGTTTTGTTTGTTTTGTGCTATTTTAAAAAATTCTTTTATTTCAAGGATAATGGAATAAGCATTCATGTGCTTTTTTTTTTACATTCAATCCCCGTGTGTATGCAGTTCCGTCAATTTTGTCATCCGTTCCTACCAGAGCACACCATGGCCTATTCTTTTGAAAAGTGGAATGAGTTTTAACGTGTGCGCAAGATGTTTTGCGTGCGTGCGTGCGTCCGCACACGGGGCCTCAGCTTATAGTCTCATCTGGAAGACTTAGTATTGTTTGTAGACTATCTGTTTATTTGAACTCCATCCAATGCCTACAATAATTAATGTCATTGCCTACTAAAAAAAAAAAACAACAACAACAACAACAAAACAAGTCGCTTGTCACTTTTGGTGATTGTTTTCGTTCCTTGGCTAGAGCTCCAAGGTTCCCAATAAATTGTGAGATTTTGTGTGTGTAATCGTTTTTGCCCATCATTGAGGAAGCCACATTCTTACCTCGGAGATGATGTCTAACCACGAAACCAGTATGCATGCGGTTTTTTTAATTATTTTTTTTATATGGTCATCTGTTCCTTCAGACATACAATGACCTACTGTTCTAAAAAGCGGAACGGTTTTTAAAATGTGCACGTGATGTTATGCGTGTGTTCCCACACGGGACCTTGGTTTTATAGTCTTATCTCAAGGATTTTCGTGAGAGTGGAGTCAGCACTGATGTTAACCCAATAATTTTATGCGGTTTTTTATGGTATTTGTTTGTTTTTTAACAATCTTCAAATAAAAATGTGTGTAGAGATGTATGCATATATACGTACATGTATGAATGTTTATGTCTATATGCGTGTGTAAATATGTATGTATTCATGCATGTGCATGTTTGTATATGTATATATGACCATACGAGTTCATATATTATCTGAAACATATATGCAAGTATGTCTCTTCCAATAGACTGTCCCTGGATATAAACTGTATTTGAAGGTGATTTTTCGCTGTTAGAAAGGATGCTGAAGTTTTTTCCGACATGTGAAACACTGTAAGCAGCTGGATTGGATAATGGAGTCGGCACTGATGTTAACTCCAGGGGTAAAATCCCCTCGACCGGGAATCGAACCCGGATTGTCAAATTGTGAGCACAATGTTCTGACCACTAGGCTACCCGTCTCCCGATTAGAAACTGAATATGGAATTCTTGGCAGTTGATGGAATATTGACAAGAATTGGCAAAATTGGATTTTTCAGAATGTTGCTCTTATATGAAAACAAATAAACTGCTAATAATTCTTGACATTGGTTGAAGTTAATAATATGTATTAAGTTTGTTTTTTTAATCCGTCTTAAAAACAGGCACAAGTTGTTTTTTATGCCCTGCCTACTTTATACCCGTCGATCTGAATGTATGCTTGTGAGGACTGGACTCAAAAGTTGATGGTATCGGATTGTATATTTTTATATATTATTTTATATTTATTTTTTTATACCGAGGTTAATGGAATAAGCACTCGTGTGCTTTTTTTCCATCCAATCGCCGTGTGTATGCAGTTTTTTAAATACTGGCATCTGTTACCACCGGCACACAATGGCCTACTCTTAAAAAAACCGGAACGTGTGCTGAATGTCCAGTTAGGAGCCTGTAGTGAGGAAAAGCGTGTAAGGTCGCTCTGTTATCCCAGCTTCATAAACGATCATCATCGCTCTTTGTGGTGCCTTGCACATGTTGCCGCATCAGTATCAGCCACGAAAACCACTCAGGACATTATAGCAGAAGTGCGGGGCACTCTCTGATAAGTGTCTTACAGGCGCTGCTAATGTATCCACAGGGAAGTGTGAGATGAGTGACACTGCCACGGAATCAGTGGTGGAAAACCAAAGATAAAGCATGACCCTTTCCCCGGTTTAGAACCCCCAGAGCCCCCCACCCCCCATCCCCCCACCCCACATTCCTTTCAGCATCCCCTCTTCATTCCCAATCCCACCACCCCTGGAGAGAAAACAAACGTTTCAGCTTATTCCTATTCATTTGCAGGCATGAATGAACAACGTAGGAGGCATACATGCACAGATAAACGAAAGCTGAGCGGATGAAAGTGTTTGAGGAGGGACAGAGAAAAGCCATTACTAATTGGACAGGGGTCTATTCTACCCACTGACTGCACCGCTTCATGGATACTGCCTGATCCTGTTCTCCAAAGAATAGCGCGGCTAGGCTCTGCTTCCCTCCCCCCTCCCTCCTCCCTCTCCCTCCCTAACAGACCGCCATCATGCCAGAGAGTATCTCACGTCTCCAGGAAACCCCAGAGCGCACCACGTGACTCCTCGTCCATGCGCGCGCGTTTGCAATCTACAAGAGACACGATCGCTTCACATTGACAGCAGCAGCTTGGGGAAATGTCGTCTGCTCCCAAAACACAAGTTGTCGTCTGCTGGCTTTGTTTAGTGTGCAGTGTTGTGTAAGTCATTACCATGAAAGGTTTGGCTTTGAGGGAGGGAAAATGGACACCCGGGTGTAGGCTAGCGATCGATTGATGTGGAGAGGTAGGGTGACTTCGAGACATACGGTCAAGCTTGGAATCGATTGGTGTGCAGTTTGTTCAGATGTCAAGTGATGTTGTATCATGTGTGTGTGTGTGTGTTTACTTTTCTTCTAGCGCTCTTTTCAAGTTCAGCCTATAACACACATGAAAAACAGATTCATTAAATTATTTTGGTTTATTTCAAGTTGCGATGTGATTTTTTTACGTTTGTTAACTTTTTTTTTTTTAATTGTAGGTGCTCTGTTAAACTTTGGTTACGGTGAACGTGTGAAAGAGATTCTTTTTTTCTTCTTTTTTTCTACTGCTGTTAAGTGATGCTGGATAGTTTTTGTTTACTTTTCTCAGTGTGGGTTTGTTAAACTCAGGCTTCTACGTGGATGTGAAAGAGATTCAATGATTTTCTCCCCTTTTAGTTGCTCAGTGGTGTCGTATACTTGTGTACTTTTCCTATTGTGCTGTGTTAAACTTACGCTTCCGTGAAAGCGCGAGATTCATTGATTTCTTTGTTATTTCTGTTTGTATGTGCTGCTTAATGTTTTGTTTACTTTTGTTATAATGCTTTGATAAAATCAGGTTCCAGCGCATAATTATTTTTAAATGGTTTGTTAAATCTGTGTCTTTTTACATTCAAATTCAGATACTTTATTATCTATAAAAAAAAACCCAAACAAGAGACTGCCTTCTTATATAAAAAACGCACCAGAGACTGCCAGTGTCCTTTGACTTGCTTGAATCTGAAAGAGATTTATCTATTTTTGTGTATGTAGGAGGCGTTTTGATAAGTTGTGGTAACCATTTTAGAACTGAAGATTGTTTTCAGATTACTTTTGGAAAGTTTAAAAGATGCTTTAGGGATATGGATTAGACATAATTGACTGTTTTAGTTTATATAGTATCAATTAAAAAGGCTTCTCTCTGTGTCTCTCTGTCTCTGTCTCTGTCTCTGTCTCTGTCTCTGTCTCTGTCTCTGTCTCTGTCTCTCTCTCTCTCTCTCTCTCTCTCTCTCTCTCTCTCTCTCTCTCTCTCTGCCTGGCCTCTATCTCTGTCTCTGTCTCTGTATCCCCTCTTCTCTCTGTTTTTCCTTGTCTGCATTGCCCATATCTGTCTCTCTGCCTTTCTCTCTGTCTCTTTCTCTCTGGTTCTGTCTGCATCTGCCTCTCTGTGTCTCTGTTTCTCTCTGTTTCTCTCTGTTTCTCTGTTTCTCTCTGTTTTCTCCTCTCTCTCTCCTCTCTCTCTCTCTCTCTCTCTCTCTCTCTCTCTCTCTCTCTCTCTCTCTCTCTCTCTCTCTCTCTCTCTCTCTCTCTCTCTCTCTCTCTCTCTCTCTCTCTCTCTTACTTGTAATACTATATGGATAATTAAAAACCTTTGTCATTGTCATTGTCATTGTCCTCTCCTCTCTCTCTCTCTTCTCTCTCTCTCTCTTCTCTCTCTCTCTCTCTTCTCTCTCTCTTCTCTCTCTCTCTCTCTCTCTCTCTCTCTCTCTCTCTCTTAAAAGGTCTGATCTATCTATATAAGCCAAATAGCCTAAAGACACTGTATCTCATGGACGGCTAGGCTAAACCCTAGTCTATAACCCAATAGTATTATGTATAACCTTAACTAAGTGCTCACAGCATTGTTGTCTCCTAGCAGGCATCAAAGAAGACTTGTCTCTTTTGTAGTAGTTGTGTTGTTGTTGTTGTTGCAATCAACAATACACATGGCAAAATTATTCTGGGAAAAAGAAAATAAAGTCATTCAAATGATCAAGGATTGGTAAACAATTCCGGTCTCTCGTATTAGGAATCCACCAGAATTTTTTTTAATGATTTTTTTGTGGGATTTTAATTCAGTCGTCCTCTTGCGCACAGCCATACGCACGCGCGTGTGCACGCGCGCATACACATCCCGTGCGTGAGCACACAAAAAAACACATACCCACACATCCACACACCGCGCATGCATGCGTGCATTCACACACACACACACACACACACACACACACACACACACACACACACACACACACACACACACACACACACATACACACATACACACAAACACACACACACATACACACACATACACACAAACACACACACACACACATACACATATACACACACACAACACACACACAACACACCACACACACACACACACACACACACACACACACACACACACACACTCACGTGATCGCACACACTGTGGGTGTGTGCGTGAATGGATAGTAGATAGATCTACATCCTAGCTGAAAGGAGAGTAGATCTGCATCTAGCTACCCAAAGGCAATGTGGAAGTGTGTGTAGTACAGTATGCTAGTAACGGTTTTAGTCAAATCAATGCACGATGCCT
>CM060322.1:9284671-9287171 GCA_030674155.1 Stramonita haemastoma | reverse complement strand
CCTCTGTCTCTAAACAAGCTACTAACATGTTCATATGCACTACAGTAAACTGTCAATTGGACTCTTCTTCAGCGATAAGGCAAGTTCACACAGCATCACACAGTTATTTAAAATACTGTCCAGAGAGTTCTCTCGTGTGATGGGAAGACACTGTTTTAAAACGGGACAGTTAAAAAGAATATGACTGACTGAAATCGTCCCATCACATATGCAACGCACATTTTTAGCATACTTCGTTCGGAAGGCATTTAATTTAAGTCTATTTATGAGACAAATGACCGATCTAAGATGCAATTTATCCAGCCCAAAACGTACACAGAGAATATGGTTAAGGTCAGAAAAGGAAACATGATGATTAGAAAATCCAGCGTCTTCTTGTTTTTTTCTTACATGTTTCCAGCATGCATGTTCGATCAAAGTATAATTCTCATCAACAGACATGGGTATATTCAAAGTATCAGCACAATCATAACGCATTGCCGCATTTTTAGCAGCTCTATCCACCTTTTCATTGAATACTATATTGCAATGAGAAGGTACCCAGCAAAAGGTGACATCAGTGCCTCTTAGGATTAGAAAATGTATAAGAAAATGTGTGTCTGTGTGTATGTGTGAGTGTGTCTGTGTCTATGTCTGTGTCTGTGTGTCTGTATGTGTGTCCATCTGTCCGTCTATCTGTTTGATGTCTGTATGCATGTCTGCCTGTCTGTCTGTCTGTGTTTCTATATCACATACAATAGTATCAACAGAATTTTAACCAAAATTTGTATGCCTTCTTTTTTAATCAATACAAAAAACATATCCTCTGTCAAACAAACTCAATACTCCCCGAAGTCAGAATGCGGGTACCTCAATGTTGGGTTGAAGGGGTCGTGTGCCCAAAATCTCACTATTGGTAAACCTCGGAGCTGTAACCGAGAAAGGAAAAAAACTAAAACCCAAACCCAAACAAACCCAAAACTCATTCTGAACGCCAGTCAACACACAAACATGGGTAGATCGGTGGTCTAGAGGTAGCGCGCCTGTCTAAAATGCGAAAAGGTCGGGTCAGAGTGTGCTGTGATTTGATTCCCGTTTGGGCCCAAAACTTTTCCCCCATCCATTAGATCATGAGTGGTGGTCTGGGAACTAGTCTTTCGGATGAGACAATAAACCGAGGTCCCGTGTGTTACACATCATTATTTAGCGCACGTGAAAGAACCCACGGCAACAAGAGGGTTGTCCCTGGCAAAATTCTGTAGAAAAAAGTCACTCTAATAGGGAAACAAAATTAATACAATTGTAGACAGAAGAAAGAAAAAAAATAGGTAGGCGCTACACCTGTGGCGACGCGCTCTCTCCAGGGAGAGCAGCCCGAATTTCACGCAGAGAAATCTGCTGTGACATAAAGTGGTATAAAAGAAAAAATAAAATAAAATAAAATAAAAACAAGGCAAACATAACGGCAGAAGTAAGTACACGGAGAGTGCTGGAATAGATTCATCGATGCTCATGCTCTTGAACATCTAACTACAAACACAAAAAAGAAAGATCAGGAACCGAGTCGCTCAGTCAGCCACGAAGGCGTGTCAGGAACTTCATGGAATACCTCCCACATCGTCTGTTGTTCTCTGTGTAGGGGGGCAGTGAAGCATGTCCGGGTTTTCCATAGTGTACAAGGTATCGTATGAGAGTGGGCTGATATGGAAGCAGACATCATTGAGCAGACTATAGAGTGATGATGCGAGTGTTCTGAGTGGTTTTTGTTTATTTGAAGTTGTTAATAGAGTATATGATGCTAGCAGACTGAAAAAGTTTTTTAAAATGTGGCGAGGGGATTTTCTGATCAGAGGGAGAGAGACAGGGAGGAAGACTGACAGAAATGAAGAAATAGAGACAGAATATTGAGAGAGTCGGAGAGAGAGAGAGTCTGAAAGAGAGAGAGAGAGAGAGAGAGAGAGAGAGAGAGAGAGAGAGAGAGAGAGAGAGAGAGAGAGAGAGAGAGAGAGATAGAGAGAGAGAGAGAAAGAGAGAGAGAGAGAGAGAGAGAGAGGAGAGGAGAGAGAGAGAGAGAGAGAGAGAGAGAGAGAGAGAGAGAGAGAGAGAGGAGAGAGAGAGAGAGAGAGAGAGGGGGGGGGGGGGAGACGAGTGACCATAATATGACGTTCGTCAGAGAAGAAAAGCAAATTGAATGACGAAAAAGAGAAAAAAAACTCACAGACCAAAATGTGGAAAATTTGTTTTGTATCAGTTTATTGCTTGTTTTACGAAACAAACCTATTATCTTACCTTAGTCCTAAAACTTCCAAACGCAGTTATAGCTGATCAAAGGACTACAAAAAACGAATCAAGAAAGAAAAGAAAGCCATCAAACACTTCGACAAAAAAAATTTGATTGAAAAAGATACCCCAGTGGCAAAGGTAAAACCGTTCCATACGGCCCATACACCACAGAAAAAAAAAACAACTTCTTCCTCTAAAAAGCAAAAAAGCAAAAAACCCTTACCCTTCAACTTACCAG
>CM060322.1:9262171-9277171 GCA_030674155.1 Stramonita haemastoma | reverse complement strand
TTTTTAATCCGTCTTAAAAACAGGCACAAGTTGTTTTTTTATGCCCTGCCTACTTTATACCCGTCGATCTGAATGTATGCTTGTGAGGACTGGACTCAAAAGTTGATGGTATCGGATTGTATATTTTTATATATTATTTTATATTTATTTTTTTATACCGAGGTTAATGGAATAAGCACTCGTGTGCTTTTTTTCCATCCAATCGCCGTGTGTATGCAGTTTTTTTAAATACTGGCATCTGTTACCACCGGCACACAATGGCCTACTCTTAAAAAAACCGGAACGTGTGCTGAATGTCCAGTTAGGAGCCTGTAGTGAGGAAAAGCGTGTAAGGTCGCTCTGTTATCCCAGCTTCATAACGATCATCATCGCTCTTTGTGGTGCCTTGCACATGTTGCCGCATCAGTATCAGCCACGAAAACCACTCAGGACATTATAGCAGAAGTGCGGGGCACTCTCTGATAAGTGTCTTACAGGCGCTGCTAATGTATCCACAGGGAAGTGTGAGATGAGTGACCCTGCCACGGAATCAGGGGCGGAAAACCAAAGATAAAGCATGACCCTTTCCCTGTTGTAGAAACCCCAGAACACCCCCCCCCCCTATCCCCCCACCCCACATTCCTTTCAGCATCCCCTCCCCTCTCCATTCCCCATCACCACCCCTGGAGAAAACAAACGTTTGGGCTGTTCTTATTCATTTCCAGGCATGAATGAACAACGTAGGCATACAATACATGCACAGATAAACGAAAGCTGAGCGGATGAAAGTGTTGGAGGAGGTACAGAGAAAAGCCATTACTAATTGGACAGGGGTCTATTCTACCCGCTGACTGCACCGCTTCATGGATACTGCCTGATCCTGTTCTCCATAGAATAGCGCGGCTAGGCTCTGCTTCCCTCCCCCCTCCTCCCTCTCCCTCCCTAACAGACGGCCATCATGCCAGAGAGTATCTCACGTCTCCAGGAAACCCCAGAGCGCACCACGTGACTCCTCGTCCATGCGCGCGCGTTTGCAATCTACAAGAGACACGATCGCTTCACATTGACAGCAGCAGCTTTGGGAAATGTCGTCTGCTCCCAAAACACGAGTTGTCGTCTGCTGGCTTTGTTTAGTGTGCAGTGTTGTGTAAGTCATTACCATGAAAGGTTTGGCTTTGAGGGGGGAGGGAAAACGGACACCTGGGTGTTGGCTAGCGATCTATTGATGTGGAGAGGTAGGGTGACTTAGAGACATACGGTCAAGCTTGGAATCGATCGGTGTGCAGTTTGTTCAGATGTCAAGTGATGTTGTATCATGCGTGTGTGTGTTTACTTTTCTTCTAGCGCTCTTTTCAAGTTCAGCCTATAACACACATGAAAAACAGATTCATTAAATTATTTTGGTTTATTTCAAGTTGCGATGTGATTTTTTTACGTTTGTTAACTTTTTTCTTTTTTTTAATTGTAGGTGCTCTGTTAAACTTTGGCTACGGTGAACGTGTGAAAGAGATTCATTTGTTTTTTTTCTTACTGCTGTTAAGTGATGTTGGATAGTTTTTGTTTACTTTTCTCAGTGTGGGTTTGTTAAACTCAGGCTTCTACGTGGATGTGAAAGAGATTCAATGATTTTCTCCCCTTTTAGTTGCTAAGTGGTGTCGTATACTTGTGTACTTTTCCTGTTGTGCTGTGTTAAACTTACGCTTCCGTGAAAGCGCGAGATTCATTGATTTCTTTGTTATTTCTGTTTGTAAGTGCTGCTTAATGTTTTGTTTACTTTTGTTATAATGCTTTGATCAAATCAGGTTCCAGCGCATCATTATTTTTTAAATGGTCTGTTAAATCTGTTTCTTTTTACATTCAAATTCAGATACTTTATTATCTAAAAAAAAATACCCAAACAAGAGACTGCCTTCTTATATAAAAAAAAAACCACCAGAGACTGCCAGTGTCCTTTGACTTGCTTGAATCTGAAAGAGATTTATCTATTTTTGTGAATGTAGGAGGCGTTTTGATAAGTTGTGGTAGCCATTTTAGAACTGAAGATTGTTTTCAGATTACTTTTGGAAAGTTCAAAGATGCTTTAGGGATATGGATTAGACATAATTGACTGTCTTAGTTCTTATGGTATCAATTAAAAAGGCTTCCCTCTCTGTCTCTCTGTCTCTGTCTCTCTGTCTCTCTGTCTCTCTCTCTCTCTCTCTTCTCTCCTCTCTCTCTCTCTCTCTCCTCTCTCCTCCTTCTCTGTCTGTCTCTGTCTCTGTCTTCTGTCTGTCTGTCTGTCTGTCTGTCTGCTCTGTCTGTCTTCCTCTCTTCTCTCTTCTCTCTCTCTCTCTCTCTCTCTCTCTCTCTCTCTCTCTCTCTCTTCTCTCTCCTCTCTCTCTCTCTCTCTCTCAAAATTCTGTCTATCTTCTCCAACTGCTCTAAACACGTCTCTCTGACGCTAGGCTAAACCAAATAGCCTAAGACACGATCTCATGGACGCTAGCAACCTATCAACCATGATTATGTATAACCCTACCTAACTGCTCACAGCATTGTTGTCTCCTAGCAGGCAACACAGAGGACTTGTCTCTTTTGTTGTTGTTGTTGTTGTTGCAATCAACAATACACATGGCAGAATTATTCTAGGAAAAAAGAAAATGAATTCATTCAAATGATCAAGGATAGGTTAACAATTCCGGTCTTTCGTATTAGGAATCCACCAGAATTTTTTTTAACGGATTTTTTTTGTGGGATTTTAATTCAGTCGTCCTCTTGCACACAGCCATACACGCGCGTGCGTGCACGCGTGCATACACATCACGCGCGTGAGCACACAAAAAAACACATACCCACACATACACACACCGCGCATGTATGTGTGCATTCACACACACACACACACAACACACACACACACACACACACAAACAAACACACACACACTCACACACTCACAAACGCACACACACACACACAACACACACACACACACACACACACACACACACACACACACACACACACACACACACACACACACACACACTCACGTGATCGCACACACGGTGAGTGTGCGTGAATGGATAGTAGATAGATGTACATCATAGCTGAAAGGAGAGTAGATCTGCATCTAGCTACCCAAAGGCAATGTGGAAGTATGTGTAGTACAGTATGCTAGTAACGGTATTAGTCAAATCAATGCACGATGCCTCTGCTTCTGAACTTTGACGCAAATGTGTAGCAATACGTGTTTTCTTGGTAGGGTTTTTTCTTCTTTTATATATTTTTTGTTTGGTTTGGGTTATTTTTTGGGGGAGAGGGGTTGCGTATGTTGTTGATTTTGATGGCTTTTTGTATTTGTTTGTTTCTTTACTTTCCATGTCTAGTAACAGCCTGCATGGATTGATTTTGAGCAAATATAGAATCGTAGTGGGCAGGATAGCTCAGTAGTCAGAGCATTCGCTTTCCCCAAGTCAAGTTAAGCAGCGTCGAGTGTGGTTACCAGTTGGATGGGTGACCGTTTGCCCGCCTTGGCTTCAGTACAGTCTCCCCAGTTCACCCAGCTGTAAAAGGGTCCCTGCCCTCCTTAAGGTCAGGGAAGGTAAAGCAGCGAGGGAGAGGAGATGGGCGCCACCCTCAATAATTATGCTGGCCCCTAGAGAAGCTGACGTTTCTGATGCCTCGCTCCCTTACGACCGCCTAGGTTACGGGACACATTTACCTTTACCTTACAGAATCGTAGATGTTTTCGTGGGTCAAAGAAAGAAGTCCGATTGAAGAAAACAGTCAGAGTGATGCGCTCGTGATCCGATAACCCGGGTTCGAATCTCATTCAAGAGGATTTGTCCTCTGGAGTTAACATCAGTGACGACTCCACTCCACCCAAAAGGCCTTCGGATGAGACTGTAAACCGAAATCCCGGGTGGAAACGCACGCAGAACATTTTACACTCACGTTAAAACCCGTTTCGCTTTTCGTAAAAGTAGGCCATCGTGTGCCGATGGGAAGGGATAACAACATTGGCAAAACTGCATACACACGGAGACTGGATACAATAAAAAGTATATGAGTGTTTATTTCATTATCCTCGAGATAAAAGATTGCAAGAAAAAACCATACTCATCCATATTAAAGTCTGTATGAAATCGTTGTTGCAGGCGCACAGAGAGAGAAGAGAGAGCTCCACAACAAGCGTTGTACCAGCTGATGGAAGTGATGATAATAATCATATAAGCAGTGTCCAGGCAGTGCTCCTAGCAACAACAACCAAACGAAAAAAAAAACCAAAACAAAATAGTGCCAGACCATCTGACACATTCTATGACAAATCCTTGCTGTCAAGCCACCAGACTCTGCCACTATATGGCAACAAAAAAAACCCAATCAAACCCACACCAGGACCAGGATTTGATTTTTTTTCACACAGCTTGAGTGATCTGTAGGTGGAATTTCACATCGTGTGTGCCTTGATACATGTGTGTGTGTGTGTGTGTGTGGAGGGGTTATCTGAGCTAGCTGTCCGCTGCATTGTGTAAAGCCATTATTTTTTTATTTTTTTCTCTCTCTCCTGGGTGGGGGGCGGGGGCGGATGGAAGTCTGATAGTGTTACATGACCTCAGAGCAGTATAAATTGAGAGACAGACAGACAGACAACAGACAGACAGACAGACAGACAGACAGACAGAGACAAACAGACAAACAGACAGACAGAGACAGACAGACGTCTACTCACAACACACACACACACACACACACACACACACACACACACACAACACACACACACACACACACACACACACACACACAACACACACACACACACACACACACACACACACACACACCGAAGAGACATAGAGAGCAGACAAACTGTGCCCATACGAGTGTACATAAACGCACCAGGAAGAGTGCATTGTTTGAAGGAGTGTTGTGGCTGATGTACCGATACGTGCGTCAGGTTTGAGAGAGAGAGAGAGAGGACTATCGCTGTGGTCAGCTGAAGGAGATAGCGTGTGGTATCATCGTGGGTGAGGTGGTGATGAAGTATCCATACTGTGCCTGAGGTATGTTATCGTTATTGTTTTTTTTTTTTCATTCTTAAGAAAATAGGTTTTAATCTGCTATTTTGGTCTGTCTCTCTCTGTCTCTATTTGTCTCTGTCTCTGTCTGACTCTGTCTCTGTGTCTCTGTCTCTGTGACTCTGTCTGTCTGTGTCTCTGTCTGTCTCTGTCTGTCTCTATCTCTTTCTCTCTGTCTCCTGTCTCTCTGTCTCTGTCTCTCTCTGTCTTTCTCCTGTATCTCTGTCTCTTTCTCTCTCTGTCTGTCTCTTGTCTCTCCTCTGTCTCTGTCTCTCTCTCTCTTTGTCTCTGTCTCTCACCCCTCTCTCTCTCTCTCTCTCTCTCTCTGTCTGTCTGTCTCTATCTCTTTCTCTCTGTCCCCTGTCTCTCTGTCTCTGTCTCTCTCTGTCTGTCTCATGTACGTATCTCTGTCTCTGTCTCTGTCTGTCTCCTGTCTCTATCTGTCTCTCTCTGTCTCTGTCTCTCTCTGTGTCTCTGTCTCTCCTCTCTCTCTCTCTCTCTCTCTCTCTCTCTCTCTCTCTCTCTCTCTCTCTCTCTCTCTCTTCCTCTCTCTCTTTCTCTGATAACAAAAGCGTTTATATGTTTTGTATTTGGTATATCTATGTGTCCAAAAAATGAATAAGAAAAGTTTGAAAAAAAAGTTTTAATTTGAGATTTAAAAAAAGAAATTACGAGGTGTCAGCTCCGATATGGTCTCCATGGTTGGCAGGGCTATAAACATCAAGATTGGATTGGATTGAAGGAAATGATGCTGTATATCAACGACTAATGTTATTACATTGATTTGCTGAATTATACAATGCTTGAGGTATGCAATCAATATTTGTTTTTTTATATTGTTATGGAAAATGATGTTGTTACATCAACGAATAATATTGCTAAGTGAGCTGTGAATGACACAATGCTTCCGGTATGCTGTCAGTATTGGATTTTTTATCATTGTTATGGAAAATTATATTTCGATATCCACGACTATCATTGTTACAGTATATATCTGAGAAGGGATGTCATTACTAACCCTCATGCTTTATTGGAAACAGGATAGTACGTCAAGGACTTGTCATTTTGCTGTGTCTTTGAAGTCTGTTACGTATTATTACTTGTTCGGAATCACTGGGGTTTTATATTAGCCCCAAGGGGTGATTTGCTCACGGTATGTTAGCTAATAGAGGACTATGTATAATTATATCATAGTCACAGTCACAATTACAAGAAAGATGTAGCCATGACAGCAGAGTCGATTTTATTATGCATATGATCAATGATGATGGATGAGTAATAGTGCAGTGCATGCTTAGCTATGACAGGGTTGTTTTACGCTTACTGTCATATATATCGCGTAACAGCAGAGTACAGACACGCAGTGTGTATGTAGGTATATTTGAGAAATAAATTGAGTAAGTGGATGAGTATGTTGTGGTAGTTACTGAGCCACAGCATCACTGGTAGGAGCGCGAGCAAAACAGCAGCAGCGCACCAGTCAACACGCGCAACACTGCGCATGCGGTAGTACGTCAGGAGGTCACGTTAGAATATTTTTGAAGTTATGTGTATGTAGTAGTAGTTATAGTTGAGATAGTAGTAGTAGTAGTAGTAGTAGTAGTAGTAGTAGTAGTAGTAGTAGTATAGTAGTTAGTAGTAGTAAGTAGTAGTAGTAGTAGTAGTAGTAGTAGTAGTAGTAGTAGTAGTAGTTATTAGTAGTTGTTGTGTGTGTTGTTGTTGTGTGGTGGTGGTGGTGTGTGGTTGTTGTTGTGTGGTTGTGGTTGTTGTGGTCGTGATTGCGGTTGTACAGCAGCAGCAGCAGCAGCAGCCGTAATAGAAGTAGTAGTTGTTGTTGTAGTCGTGTTAGTATCATTATCAGCAGCAAGCAGCAGCAGAAGTAATAGAAGTTTTAGATGTTGTAGTAGTGGTGGTAGTATCATTATCATCATTATTGGTAATAAAAGAAAGAAACGAAATATCATATCCACCACTGATATTGCTGCTGCTACGTGCTTGCGGTAGGCTATGTGATGAGTCGTGCTTTAGCTTCCTGAAGGAAACAATAATTACTTTGTCTCTCTGACTCCTGCCTCTTGCTGTAAAATATATGCACAGGGGTATGTTAGGATGATTACTGCAATGTTAAGGAAACAACGCGTTAACGCGTTAATGACGAATGATATGCTGTGTGATGCAGGTATATATGTATGCTTTCATCATAGTTGGTGTTGTATAGAAAAGATCGGATTGTAACAACAACTAGTGTCACTAGCTGTAAAATACGTGCATGAGCGATGACAGGACTGTTACTAGTAGGCCTATGTCCCGGTCGATGCAAGATAGGTGTTATGCCTTCAGCGCCTGGGCTTTATCACAGCTCTTGATTAAACCATTGATGCCGAGGGCAACAACAAAGTGAGAGGATGTATAATCAGTGGCTGTCTCACTCATGGAATTCCACTTTACAGCTTAGTCTTTAGTGATCGATATGACTATCTGACTAGTAGGCTCAACTTGCACAGTCCTTATGTGCAGCAGCCCAGCGGGCTAGTTGGCCTTTGGAGAACATCTCCAATGCTGACTGTCCTTATGCCCTCTTGACCTGAGAGAGTGGGGGTGTACTGTGGGCAAAGCATCCTTCACTAATAATCAAATTTCTGCCCAGTTTCCGAAACAGCAGCTGCCTCCTGTGCTGTTTTGGAGGTCATCGTCGAACACGACGGACAAAAACACACAATGTTAAGGAAACAACGCGTCGCATCAACAACAAGGGAGTTGGTTGCTAGTGATGGAGCTGAAAGTATGGCTTTTTTGTTGTTGCTGTTATATGTTCGGAAGGAAACAGTTATATCTAGTCAACGTTATGTTGCTGCTGTACAATACGTATGAAAATGTTGTCATGATATGTGATACAGCTTATCATACCGATGACTGAGATTGTTAGTATATTATTATGTTACCTGCAGAAGCTATGTTGTTGTTATTGATTTTGGCTCCAAAGGAAATATCATTTCGCATCAACGATGAGTGTTGTTGCTGCTGTACATCATCATAACGAGCAGGACGTATATCATTATTGCCGGTGCGATATGGCTTCTGCTGGAGAGAAATTCATCATTGACACTCTACTTGCGCCAAATGTTGGCACTGAAATTGTTCTCCGAAGGCCTATGCATTGAGAACTTGCATTAAACGATGCAAATATGTTTTTTATTGGCAGAGAATTATTAGAACCAAACTTATTGCTCTTGAAGGGCTCCTTTTGTACAGGGGATGTTTAACAACCTCAGAAAGTAATTTCGTACCTTTTGTGGGGCATCACTAAAAACTGTCCATTTTTTGACAAACACAACTCAACTGTAGCTGTCTCCATCGCCGCTGTCGTCGGTAACAGCTTCACACAGTGCCACGAGAGTTCGCCATCTCTCTCTCTCTCGGTCTCTCTCTCTGTCTCTCTCTCTCTGTCTCTCTCTGTCTCTGTCTTTCTCTGTCTCTCTGTCTGTCTGTCTGCCTGTCTGTCTCACTGTCTCTCTGTCTCTCTGTCTCTGTCTCTGTCTCTCTGTCTATCCCTCTCTCTCTCTCTTCTCTCTCTCTCTCTCTCTCTCTCTCTCTTCTCTATCTATCTATCTATTATCTATCTATCTATTATCTATCGATCGATCGATCTATCTATCTATCTGTCTGTCTCTCTGTCTCTCTGCTTCTCTCTCTGTCTCTGTCTCTGGCTCTGTCTGTCTCTGTCTCTCTGTCTCTGTCTGTCTCTCTGTCTCTCTCTGTCTCTGCCTCTGTCTCTCTCTCTCTCTCTGTCTTCTGTCTCTCTCTGTCTCTGTCTGTCTCTCTCTGCCTCTGTCTCCTCTCTGTCTCTGTCTCTTGTCTCTCTGTCTTCTGTCTCTGTCTCTGTCTGTCTCTGTCTCTTCTCTGTCTCGTCTCTCTCGTCTGTCTCTTCTGTCTCGTCTCTCTCTTCTGCTCTCGTCCTTCTGCTCTCTGTCTGTCTCTGTCTGTCTTCTGCTCTCTGTGAACTGAGTTCTACCATCTCTGTAGCCCTCCCAAACCACTGACCTCAGTGAAGTTGGCAATGTAGGATGTTGGGGGTTCTACCTTTTCCTTCTGCCCCAACCTTAACTTAGAGAACTGTCTTCATCAGATTGTCTGTGTGTTTCGGTTGTCATAAACAACGTATTTCAGTCTGCACTTGTCAATTAATTTATCTAACAGTTGCCTTTGTAATGAGAGATGTGACTGAGTGAAAAAAAAAGAAAGAAGAGGAAGAATAAGAGAAAAGTTGCTAGCATCTGAAACGTTGATGTGACAAAGCTCTTGTCTTCAAATCGATGTTAAAATATAGGCCATATGTTTTGCCACTACCAATGAGTCGGTGGTCTAGAGGTAACTTACCGTCTTAAATACAAAAGTCGTGTTTACAATCCCCCATTAAATCCGAGCTTTCCACGCCCCCATCTCCAGCCTACGATACAAGTGGGGGTGGTCTGGATGCAAGTCTTTCGGATGAGTTGAAAACCTTAATCCTGAATACAACACACATTTACTGCATGTAGAAGAACAAAAGCAACAAGAGAGATGTTGATGTCGAATTTCAAAGACGAAAAATTATGTCACACAGAAACAAAATAACAGTAAAAGGTAAAGGGTCCCATAGCCTATGTTGTCGAAAGAGAGCAAGGCATCAGAGACCTCAGTTTCTCTAGGGGCCAGCATATTGAGGGCGGTGTCCATCTCCTCTCCCTCGCTGCTTTACTTTCCCTGACCCTAAAGAGGGCAGGTACCCATTTACAGCTGGGTGAACTGGGGGACTGTACTGTAGCCAAGGTGCACAAACAGTCACCCATTCAATGGTAACCACGCTCAATGCTGCTGAACCTTAGCTTGTGGAAAGCGAGTGCTCTGACCACTGAGCTATCCTGTCCCCCAAACAACAAACACAATGAAGCAGACAGGAAAATATTGATTAAAAAAAAAAAGAGTTGCGCTTCTCTTGTGGCGACATGCTGTCCCCAGGAAGGACAACCTGTATTGGAGAAATCTGCCGTTACTCAAAGTGGTATCCAATACAAAACAATAAAATACAATACAATATGCAGTACAATACGATATGTGAGTGGTTTTTTTTTCTTCCAAAAGAGATGACCGGATTTTCTCTATAGAGAACTGCGCGATGATGATCATCAGAGAGACAATAGGGAATTTCCTAGAAAACAATGTTTCGCTAACTAGATGCATTCCAGGAAAATAAGACACAGCAAATACGTGTGACACCGTGCAAAATGTGGTTTCATGCGTAGTGTTGTGTTGCATTGCATTGCACTGTGTTTGTATTGTGTAGCGTTGTATTGTATTATATTATTATATTGTATATTGTATTATATAATTATATTGTATTGTGTTGTGTTGTATTGCAGTGTATTGCTTTGTATAACATTGTATTGCATTGTATTGTGTTGTTGTATTGTATTGCATTGTATCGCATTGTATTGCAATGTATTATTATATTGATTGATTTGTTTTCATTGTATTGTATTGCATTGTGTTACATTGTATTGTATTGCATTGTATTACATTGTATTGCATTGTGTTGTATTGATTTGTACTGTATTGTATTGCACGAATTGCATCGCATTGTATTGTAGTGTACACATTTCCAGGTGGGACTACAGAACCGTGTCTGTCTGTCTGTCTGTCTCTGTTTCTCCTATCTCTTTATTTCTCTGTCTCTCTCTGTCTCTTTACCTCTGTCTTGCTCCACACACACACACACATACACACACATCACAACACACACACAGACACACACAGACACACAGACACAACACACACACACACACACAACACACAGCACACAACACACACACACACACACACACACACACACACACACACACACACACACACACACACACACACACACACACACACACACACACACACACACACACACAACACACACACACACACACACACACACACACACACACACACACGTTTCCACGGCTTCTGTGCAGATGCAAGTCAAATATTTGCAGAGTTTTTTTTGTTGTGGTTTTTTTTCTGTCCTTTTTTAACCCAAACGATCACGAAAGCCATTTCCGAGGCTATTATTTTGTAAAATAAAAAATCACCGAGGAATAAAAGAATTTCCGTTTAACTATAGCGTTGGCATTTGAAGACATGAAGAGAGTGTGAGAGAGAGAGAGATGAGTAAATAGCATTACCTGAAGAAATGCAGTACGTATGACTTTGATGGTATAAACTACATTACTAAGGATTCTGTTAAAGATTCACTCACTCTTTTTTTTTTTTTGTGTGAAGAGTGTTGAAGATATTTTTTTCTCTTTTATACTGAAGATTCCTTCACACTCTTTCAATATCAAAGCTGTTATAGATGATCAATGTACTTGTTTGTTGCAGCTGGAAGATGGTTACAGAACTGTTCCAGTCTGTCTATGAAACTCTCAGCACACTCAAAACTGTTACATGCATAGAAGATATGGAAAATGTAATCAATTAATTTATTGAATGAAACTCATTGCGTTTATCCACTTTTTAATAGGGAAGATCATAATCATATCATATATCATCATCATCATCATCATCATCATCATCATCATCATCATCATCATAGAAGAGAGAAAATGGCATATTATGGTTTTTTTCTCTCTAGTAAGCTTAGAACCTAACTAAAAAATTTCCCTTTAACATACCAACGCTTTCCAGAAATGAACGTATCATCAATACCTGCATTTCCTTTCTGTTACTGCTAAAACAGATGGAGAAACAAGTGGAAAAACGCTAGCTCCCCCTTTCCTGGCAGATCGACCATGGAGTACACAGAACCAGTCCTGGGATAACCGCTGCCACCACCAGCAACATCAATGCTCGCCTCATGGAGTACACCCTCACCCCCCCCCCACCCCCACCCTTAACAGATAACCCCACACACGCCTCCACCACCATGACCCCAGTCAACAACTCACTCGGGGGCTCACTCCTACTCACCACCTTGCTCACCAACTGTCAGCTGCTTCCCGTCACACAGTCCGTGCTGCACGTGCGTCAGAACAAAGGAACTGACGGGGTCCAGGGAGCGTCTTTTCAGGGATCGGATGATTCCTCTGGGGCAGGAGGAGGAGGCCGTGAAGCATCTGTGGTGGATCCTTCTGGAGGTGGAGGTGGAGGAGGAGTCTTCCAGAAAGCGGGCAGGAAGGGGACAGGCGGGGTCCCTCATGGCAGAGGCAGATCGTCTCTGATGTTGGATGAACCGTCTACCACTACCGTGAACGCTACTAAGGTAAGGGGTTCAGAGTCTGTCTTATTCTTTCTGTGTGTTTTTTTTATGTGGATTTTGGGGGGATGGGGGGGAGGGAGCCCATAAATATCAGGAGAGAGGCCATAGATAATTATAAGGCCACCATGAAACCACCATCCAGAGAGGACCTGCACTTCTGCTGGGTCACTTTGGTGGTGTTTCAGTGGTGCCTGTTCTGAGCTAACATACGCAGGACACCACTTACTAAGCCCCCTACTAACGACAGTATTAGCTCAGTCGCGGAGCCAGACTGAGTGAGACGACCCACCCGAGGTGGCGACCACCAAACGTCCCTCCAACGACCCGTCTCCCCGCGAACCTCCAACCCCCAAAGGCTTTGACACAAACTCACCACAGGCACAGAAGCGTTTGGGGAACTAAATCTGAGGTTACTATGAGATCAGAGCAGTTTGGACCACCAAATCAGAGGCAATTTATGTATATTGCGTGATGGTTAATGATAATGAGGATGACGTAATGATGCTTCTGTGGAAGTGCTTTGAGACTTCTCGACAGGGTTGTACTCTACGCTTACTATCACAGTATATCGCGGCGTCAACCGGGCCCGAGAGATACAGAAACCTGCAGTGTTAGTTAGGTAATTTCAGCAAACCTCTTAAACTCGCATCCTTAAAGTCGATGAAGTTCGACTGTGTGGTCCCAGTCTCCCCACTGAGCCCCCAGCACACTCACTCTGGGTAGGAGCCGGCCGAAGTCTGAAAAATCCCTATGACTCTTATGGGAATCGAGCCTAGAATCCAGTCTGAAGTCCAAGGCTCTAACTACTGCGCCATGGCGACAGGTATGACTGTTGTATTAGTTATAAAGACTTTATCACCTACATTATTTATAAATAATCTAGTTGTATACAGTTTTTCTTTACAGTAAATCTTGTCCTAAAAAAAATAGGCGCGAAAGATTACACACACACACAGATATATATATATATATTTATATGTATATATATATATAATATGTATATATATATATATCTCTGTGTGTGTGTGTGTGTGTGTGTGTGTGTGTGTGTGTGTGTGTGTGTGTGTGTGTGTGTGTGTGTGTATCACCAAACGCAAATATACTTTATACTAAACACCCGCACGTACGTAAGCATGCACAGACAACACGCACACGCGCGTCACCATCACTACCACCACCACCACCACCACCACCACCACGAAGCCCCCCCCCCCCCCCCCCCAACCATCAACCATCAACCCCCCCATCTCCACTTCTGTCAACCCCCACCACAAACTAGGACTTCACCAGACCTAGAGGAAACCATAGACATTTTCATGGAAATGGTAGAGGTGAAGAAATAAGGCCTTCTTTCCCTACAGGACTGCATTCCTCTTTGCTTTTTATGTTCATTTCTCACTCACTCAGTCCCATGTCCCAAAGGACGTAGGGGGGACATGAGAGAAGACGCAACAGAGATCTTTTTCCATGCTTCACGATCCTGTGTGGCTAGTAGAAGGTATTGTAGGGGTTGGCGGTCCAGTCTTTGATGTTGTCAACCCATGATTTCTTTTGGCGGCCTCTTCTTCTCTTGCCCTCGACTGTTCCTTGCAGGATGGTTTTTGCTAGGGTTTGTGTCTTGTGGTTGACCAAACCACATCAGCTTTCTCCTCTTTATGGTGGAGAGCAAAGGCTCTTGGGGCCCACACGCTTTTTGATTTCTTCTTTCACATAGTTATTGGTCTTGTGTTCTTTGTATGATATTTTGAGGAGTCTTCTGTGGCACTTGTTCTCGAATGCTTGGATTCTCCTCTCTAACTCTGCTGTCAGAGTCCATGATTCACAGCCATATAGAGCATGTTCATTTACCTTGTGTAGATTTTTGGTCATTTTATCTTCAACCCATGGGGACAGGATAGCTCAGTGGTCAGAGCGCTCGCTTTCCCCCAGCCAATGTTAAGCAGCGTCAAGCGTGGTTATCAGTTTGCACGCCTTGGCTTCAGTATAGTCCCCACAGTTCACCCAGCTGTAAATGGGTACCTGCCCTCTAACAGCCAATGTCCCACATGGAGTGACCCAGGAGGACGTTAAGCCATATAATATATATATATATATATATATATATATATATATATATATATATATAATATATATATATATATATATATATATATATATATATATATATATAAAGATTAGCATCAAGGAAGGTAAAGCAGCGAGGGAGAGGAGATGGGCACCGCCCTCAGCATGCTGGCCCCTACAGAAGCTGAGGTCTCTGACTCCTTGCTGCCCTACGTATATATAATGTATATAATATATAGATATTATATATAATATATATATATATAATATATATATACGTATATATAATTTATGTGCTGGATGAACAATATGAACAGAGCAAAACTACATAAAACTGGACCACTGTGCCAAGACAGCTCTATATCTGACATTCCCAGGAGAATAAAGCCAATGGAGAATTAGACGTTTATTGCAGCGGGAAAAGGAAAAACGGGGTCCTAAATCGTCATCCTATTGATCGAGGATTCTCTATAGCATTTTTGACATTCACTTTTTCTTTGATAGCGAAGACGTCATTGATTCTCTGAATCCTCTGGATATGAGTGAGGTCTTTATGCTGTTTCCTTCCTGCCGAGGTGTTTCTTCTTCTTTTTTTCTTTGTTGTTTCTTCTT
>CM060322.1:9247171-9252171 GCA_030674155.1 Stramonita haemastoma | reverse complement strand
CAGGGCCTCGGTTTATAGTCTCATCCGAAGGACTTTTTGGGGAGAGTGGAGTCAACACTGATGTTAACTCTAGGGAAAAATTCCCTCGAACGGGAATCGAACCCGGATCGTAAAATTGCGAGCGCAATGTTCTGACCACTAGGCTATCCCGTCCCTATCACTACTTGAAGGAGTGGGCACAGCGACAGGGGTACGGGAAGTCTTCTGACAGGTGGCCACATGGCGCTGTGACCTTTTGAACAGTTGTTGTGCGGGTTGATGGATGTGAAGCTAGTGTTATGACTGGAGGCTGGATTCGTGTTTTGGAATCGGGGATAAACAGTGTGGGAGTAAGTGAGTGCACTTGGATGACGCTAATAGCTGCAGTCAACAAATAAAAAATAGATCGAAGAATTTTTTTGGAAAAAAGGTAGTACGTTGAAAGGATGAATAAATAATGAGTAAGTGTGGGAATTAGCTGTTAAACGACTCGACCGAAAGAATGAATGAATCAATCAAGGAATCCATCAATCAATCAATCAATTAAATAATCAATCGATCAGTCAATGAAAGAATGAAACAAAGAAGGAAGGAAGGAAGAAAAATCAGTGTACGACTGAATGAATCATATTTTAAGAATGAGTCAATGCATGAATGGAAAAAATAACTAAGAAGAAGAAATAAATGAATAAATAAATAAATAAATAAATCCAGCCAGCACCAAACACATAATGAAGCTGCAACAAAACGAGGGTGGAAACTTCTTTTTTTTTAAACCATCTTTTCCATGATTAGCCTCCACTGGGAGAACGGAGGATGGGGAGGTGGGGGGTGGTGGGTCAAGGCTGAACTGAAGGGATGGGAGAGGGAGGGAGGAAGGGAGGGAGGTCCGAGAGGGGCGATGGAGGGGGAGGGGGAAGGGGGATGATAAATTGACTGACTGAGGGAGTGGCGGCCGAATGAACGTAAAGTGACGAAAGAGAAGACAGACAAACAAGAAAATAAATGTCCATTCAGACAGACCTCCACACAGCGGAAAGGGGGGGGGGGGGAGAAGGGAGTGAATGAAGGAGCTGAAGAAAATTGATGTAGGAAAGATCTTTTCTTTTTTCTTTTTAAACATTTTGGTCGGTTAGAATCGCGTAGGCAGCAGGACAAGTTCATTGATAAAGAAAAAGGTTTGTGTTGTGGTTGTTGTTGTTACTGTTGTTGTTGTTGTTGCTGCTGCTGCTTCTGTTGTTGTTGTTATTGTGGTGGTGGGGGTGGTTCTGTTGTTGTTGTTGTAGTTGTTAGTGTGGTGGTGTCGGTGCTGACTGCTTTGTTGTTACAGCTGTTGCTGCTGGTTCTGTTGTTATTTTGTGGTGGTGGTGGTGGTGGTGGTGGTGGTGGTGGTGGTGGTGGTGGTGGTGGTGTGGTGGTGGTGTGGTGGTGGTGGTGGTGGTGATGGTGGTGGTGGTGGTGGTGATGGTGGTGGTGGTGGTGGTGGTGGCGGCTGCTGCTGCTGCTGCTGTTGGTGGTGGTGGTTGTTATCATTTTGTCAGGTTGGCGGTGGAGGGGGGAGGAGTTGTCGTTTTTTTTCTGTTTTTAGTGTTCGCCTCCACTATGTAGGAAATAACTGCCTACATAATGTTTATCGATACATCACGTCACTCCGTCTCCTGAGATGACTACGTGGACAGAGTCTGTGGACCAATCGAACTTCAGGATCCAGAATCTAGCTAGTGTTTGCTTGGGAAGCCCTGGGTCATTTTAGACACGTTGTGTTTCCGAACTCATTCTGCCATTATGGGCAAGACTTGAGAAAGGAGAGAGAGAGGGGAGAGAGAGAGAGAGAGAGAGAGAGAGAGAGAGAGAGAGAGAGAGAGGAGAGAGAGAGAGAGAGAGAGAGAGAGAGAGAGAAGACAGACAGACAGACAGACAGACAGACAGACAGACAGACAGACAGACAGACAGACAGACAGACAGACAGACAGACAAGACAGACAGACAGACAGACAGATAGACAGGCAGACAGACACACACAGACACACACAGACACAGAGAGACAGAGACAGACACAGAGAGACACAAAGACAGGAGAGAGAGAGAGAGAGAGAGAGACAGAGACAGACAGACACAGAAAGACAGACACAGAGAGACAGAGAAAGATAGACGGTTTGGGGTGGAAGTTAAATCCCCGATCCCCTGCTGGTACAGACACATCTAAACCATTAAACTTTTTCTCTTTGTCCCTTCTGGCCCAGTGGACGTCATGCCAGGCTTGTGGGTTGATGTGTGTGCCGGTCTGGGTCATTATTGCTCTGTCGTTGATCCTGTTATTCTTGTTCACATAGTTACGGTCTGTGCCTTCAGTGCCTGAGCGTTATCCCAGTTCTCGATTAAACCATTGACGCTGGGGGCAACAGCAAAGTGAGAGGCTGTATGACCAGTGGTTTTCCCACTCATGGAATTCCACTTTACAGCTTAGTCTTTAGTGATTGACTATGACTCTCTGACTAGGAGGCTTGACTTGTACAGTCCTTAATGTGCTGCAGCCCTGGGGGCTAGTCGGCCTTTGGAGAACATTTCCAACGCTGACTGTCCTTATGCCCTCTTGGCAGAGAGAGTGGGGAGTACTGTGGGCAAGGTATCTCCACTATAATAAAAATTCTGCCCAGTGTCCGAAACAGCAGCTGCCTCCTCTGCTGTTTTGGAGGTCACCGTCGAACACGACGGACAAAACAAAAACAGTTACGGTCAAGAATTCTAAGGAATGATAAGAACTTGTATTTCCCTCCCCCTCCCTCCCTCCTCCCTCCCTCCATCCATCATCCATCCATCCATCCATCCATCCATCCATCCATCCATCCATCCATCCATCCATCATCCATCCCTGTGGTGCTGTGATGTTGCTGCTTGCACGCTCCCCCAGTTTAACACCCTGGAGGGGGGGGGGGGTACTCGGAATATGCAGGCAGGCTGACTCCCTCCCCCCCCACCCCCTCCTGCATAAGTATAACAACATTTAAAACTGTACACTTCGGCACTTAGTTTCTATGATAATAGTGATAATTATAATTATATCAAAGTTGTATTGCGCTTAATCTTGTAAAACAAACAAATGAAAGCGCTTGCATTCAAAGCATTCACACGCGCGCAACTATTCAAAAAAAAATTAACAGATTTCAAATTTACACTCACACACGCACTCACACATAACACACACACACACACACACACACACACACACACACACACACACACACACACACACACACACACACACACACACACACACACACACACACACACACACACACACACACACACACACACAATGCGACTAGTTAAGGTGACAGAGATGTATATAACAGACGAAGCTTTGAGTCAAGTTCAATCATATGCTGTTACAGCTTCTATCTCTCTAACAATCAGACTTATATGATCAAGACTTTAAAATGGACAAGAACTCATTTCGAAAGTTATAATATGACAAAATGAGTATTGATGTCAGCTTGTAGAGTTGATGGTTTAGGTGCATAATATATACCACTTCAGCAGAGAGTTGGTAAAGACCGTTATTAAAGCGACCCAGCGGCCGCGCGCATGGCAGGGTGTTACCTGGTTCGTGGTCTTGTGGCGGCCTTGTGTGTATGAGTCCATATACACTGGAGAAACACGAAGATTAGGAAGACAAGACCAGCATTAGCAACTGCAACAATAACAACAATAAAAAAGGATATTTACAATTTAAAAAAAGTAATAACAACCAGAACAACCCCCATAAAAGGCAGAATATTTTTTGAATTATCAGAAGCACAGCACAGCCACAAAAGATTAGATAAATTCAGTAACAACAACTACAATAAGATTGATAATAACCAAAAAACAATACCGCAATAACAACAACAACAACAACAACAAAAACAACACCCAAAACCATCTAAAAGCAAACGAATAAACCAGTAAATCACTGAATGAAACAATAGCGCAGGCACACCCACACAAAGAAAAGCGGCATTGGATATTTTTTCTTGCCCAGCAAATATGCAGCTGCAATGACAAATTGCAGTACACCCCTTTTCCTAGTTTTTCTTCTTTTCATTCTTCTTTTTCTCCATCCAGTCTTTTCTTCCTCCCTTCATTCCATATTTCCATTTTCCTTTTTTTTTGTTCTGCGTACAACTAGTTCAATTTTAGATATCTGGACAAAAAATTACTTTTTTCTTCATTTTTGTCTCGTAGTTTTAAGAAGTTTAGGAAATCAGAAACAATTGATATCCTTGACTTTGTAAGGTAGTTTTTTTGTACCTAGCATGCACGCATGCGCTCGTGCGCACACACAGACAGATACACACCCGCACGCACGCGTTCACACACACATATCTATATATATATCTGTTATATATATTTGTATTTATTTATGCAGATATGCATTATATATATATATATATATATATATGTATATATATATAATTGTATATGTGCACCCGATACAAATACACACACCCATACACACAGATCTATCTGTCCATTTCTTCTGTGTGGCTGGTTGGCTGGCTGGCTGGTTGTATGGCTGACTGGCTGGCTGGTTGGGTTTGTTGTATGGCTGTATAGGTGGCTGACTGGCTGGTTGGTTGGCTGGTTGGCTGTTGTATGGCTGACTGGCTGGCTGGATGGCTGGTTGGTTGGCTGGTTGGCTGGCTGGTTGGTCGTATAGCTGACTGGCTGGCTGTTTGGCTGATTGTATGGCTGTATGGGTGGCTGACTGGCTGGTTGGTTGGCTGGTTGGCTGGTTGTATGGCTGACTGGCTGGCTGGTTGGCTGGTTGTATGGCTGTATGGCTGCATGGCTGGCTGGGCTGGCTGGCTGGCTGGCTGGCTGGCTGTATGGCTGTATGGCTGTGGGTTTGCTTATTGAACGAACCGACCTTCTCTATTTCTTGCCTGTCTTCGTCTGTCGTTCTTTGATCACAGGAAAAGAAGCTCAATAAACACAATTTTATGTCACGACAAATTGCAGCACTGCATTGAAAGTGAATT
>CM060322.1:9244568-9247071 GCA_030674155.1 Stramonita haemastoma | reverse complement strand
CCATCTAAAAGCAAACGAATAAACCAGTAAATCATTGAATGAAACAATAGCGCTGGCACACCCACAAAAAGAAAAGCGGCATTGGATATTTTTTCTTGCCCAGCAAATAGGCAGCTGCAATGACAAATTGCAGTACAACCCCTTTTCCTAGTTTTTCTTCTTCTCATTCTTCTTTTTCTCCATCCAGTCTTTTCTTCCTCCTTTCATTCGGTGTTTCTATTTTCCTTTTTTTTTTGTTCTGCGCACAACTAGTTCAATTTTAGATATCTGGACAAAAAATTACTTTTTTTCTTTATTTTTGTCTCGTAGTTTTAAGAAGTTTTGGAAATCAGAAACAATTGATATCCTTGACTTTGTAAGGTAGTTTTTTGTAGCTAGCATGCACGCATGCGCTCGTGCGCACACACAGACAGATACACACACACACCCGCATGCGTGCGTGCACACACATACATATCTATATATATATATATATATATAATATCTGTTATATCTATATTGTATTTATTTATGCAGATATGCATATATAAATATATATATATATATATATAATATATATATATATATATATATATATATATATATATATATATATATATATATATATATATATATATATATGTGCACCCGATACAAATACACACACCCATACACACAGATCTATCTGTCCATTTCTTCTGTGTGGCTGGCTGGCTGGTTGGCTGGCTGCTGGTTGGGTTTGTTGTATGGCTGTATAGGTGGCTGACTGGCTGGTTGGTTGGCTGGTTGGCTGTTGTATGGCTGACTGGCTGGCTGGATGGCTGGTTGGTTGGCTGGTTGGCTGGCTGGTTGGTCGTATAGCTGACTGGCTGGCTGTTTGGCTGATTGTATGGCTGTATGGGTGGCTGACTGGCTGGTTGGTTGGCTGGTTGGCTGGTTGTATGGCTGACTGGCTGGCTGGTTGGCTGGTTGTATGGCTGCATGGCTGGCTGGCTGGCTGGCTGGCTGGCTGGGTGGTTGTATGGCTGTGGGTTTGCTTATTGAACGAACCGACCTTCTCTATTTCTTGCCCGTCTTCGTCTGCAATTCTTTGATCACGGGAAAAGAAGCTCAATGAACACAATTTATTTCACGACAAATTGCGGCACAGCATTGAAAGTGAATTGATTCCTTCAATAATTAATTAAATGTTGCTTCCTGCTGCCAGATACAGAGACAGAGACAGAGACAGACAGACAGAGATGGGGAGGGAAAGAGGGAGATATATAGAGTGAGGATGTATACATGTGTGTGCGTGTGTGTGTGTGTGTGCGTGCGTGTGTGTGTGTGTGTATGTGTGTATGTGTGTATGTGTGTGTGAAAAAGAGAAAGCATATAATAGTGGGCGGAAGATACAGAAATAATAAATAGAATACAGCTAGAAGAGAAAGAGAGAGAGAGAGAGAGAGAGAGAGAGAGAGAGAGAGAGAGAGAGAGAAGAGAGAGAGAGAGAGAGAGAGAGAGAGAGAGAGAGAGAGAGAGAAGGGGTGCAGAGAGAGCGACAGAGAGACAGAGACAGAGAGAAGGAGGGAATCCAGTTCTCACCAGCATAAAGATTTCAGAATCAAATCTTTACTCTCGCGTAGGTAACAATTTCTTCTACACTTCTTAACCAGTTTACGTCTTTCTTTCTCACTCTTTGAAGGCGAGATCAAGCCGACAATTTTCTTAACATTCCATTTTCTGGAATTAGCTTGGGTGTTGTCCATTGATTTTACACGTTATTTTCAGAGAATTAATTGACGTTGATGTGCTTCATTATTTTAAAAAAAAATTTTCTTCTTTTTGGTCTTTTAATGGAGTTGACAGTTTTGCGGCGCGGATTCTGATCTGTAGATTGGTGTTGTGATTGTAGTGGCGGTTTAATGCATTGTCTCTTTGTGAAGTCTTACTGTAAATTTCTACTGTTACTGTGATTAATGATTTTTGTTGTTTTTTTCTGTCCCACATGTATGCGTGCGTGCGTGCACAGGCACACACATATAAATAGAAAACCCTCACATACACAATCACATACAAACACACACGCGCGCTCACACACACATATACACACACGCACACACACACAAACATACACATGCATATACATAAACACAGACATATATATGTGTGTGTATGTGTGTGTGCCTATGTGTGTGTAGATATAGATAGATATATGTATATATATATATATATATATATATATATATATATATATATATATATATATATAATATATATATATATATATATATATATAATATATATATATATATATATATATATATATATAATGAGAAAGAGAGAGAGAGAGACAAGGAAAGGGCAAGGCAAGGCAAGGCAAGGCAAAATTCTTTTATTCGAGGATAATAGATAAGCACTCATGTGCTTTTATACATCCAGTCCCCGCCCTTTTCAGGGATAACATCAAGATAAAAAGATAGCCTCAACTAAACAAGAACAATTATAATGATCCAATTACCAAGAGCAAAAAACCTTACCAAGT
>CM060322.1:9234568-9239568 GCA_030674155.1 Stramonita haemastoma | reverse complement strand
GATTCACATGAACTAGATATTAATTTAAACTGGATGACAACAGAACCCAAATTTATGGATGAGATCATTTCTCAAATTAATTTCATTTTCATCCTTCACACCTTAATGCAGTCTCTGAATGTCAGTCATTTTCTTACTTTTTTCGAATTTTTTTGGTTTTGGTTTTGGCTTTTTTAAGGTGGGGTGGGTGGGGGGTTGTCTGCTTTTGGTTCACTCCATTGTCAATTTCCTTGACATGTAGTTCAGCATTTAAAAATACGAAAACTACGCAGCACAATAGCAATATCGGGTTTTGTTGGGGTTTTTATTGTTTTTGTCTTGTTTTTTATATAGATCAGCATTACTTTTCTCTCCTTTTTTGATGACATGAAAGATTTTTTTTCAGTTCATCGTCGTTTTGTTCTATTTTTTCTGTCGGGTGATAAGATCGCCTGGTGGTCAGAGTGATGCACTCGTGATCTGTTGACCCGGGTTCGAATCTCGTTCAAGAGTTTTTTTTTTTCCTCTGGAGTTAACATCAGTGCCGACTCCACTCCCCCAAGGAAGTCCTTCAGATGAGACTGTAAACCGAATTCGGGTGTGCGAACGCACGCAGAACATCTTGCGCACACATTAAAACCTGTTCCACTTTTCGGAAGGGTAGCCATTGTGTGTCGGAAGAAACGAATGACAAAATTTACAATACTGCATACGTATACACACGGGGACTGGATTTAAAAAGCATATAACTGCTTATTCTTTTATCCTGGAAATAAAAGAATCTTTTAAAGGAGATACTATCTGCGGTCCCCCCCCCCCCCCCAAATATTTTTATGCAAGATCTTTTTTTTCACAAATTCTTCTAGCTGATATTGTATCAGAAACAAAGATGTCAGTGGATTTTTTTTCACTGGATTTTTTAAAAACTTATTGACATCAATTTCATCCAAGTTTCCAAGCTTTTTTCTCCCTCGCCCCCCCCCCCCCCCTCCCGCCTCCTTCCAATTTCATTCTTTAAAGGGTTTTGTAAGCAATTTTTTTCATAACAACAATGTGTTTTCGTACCTTGGCTAGAGCTCCGAGGTTTACCCATGGGGAGATTTTGCGTCTGCGTTCGTCTTTTGCCACCACAAAGGCAGCCACATTCCGACTTGGGGGATTGCCAGCCATTCAAATTTAGCTTAACAATTCAGATTACACAAGCTTGTTAAACACAACACGTAAAGGCGCTATTACAGGATCACATTTTACTTCTCAGCTTCGACAAAGACGACTCCTTCTTTCCGTCAACTTATCAGTTAAAGCTTGCAAGCAATTTCTAGTAACAGGCATCCATCAGTCTTGGAAGATTATGGAGTTGCGCAGTAGGCTCTGGAGGGCAAAGCCTGGGTAAGTAAGTATGGAGGGCAAGCTGTTACCCATGCAGCAGACCCCCACCCCTTTCTCCATGTCGCTGGAATGGTCCTTTGAAAAGGCTGTCGCCGATACGAATAGTTTCAGTGCCGTCGCAGATGCCGCCAGAACGTTGCCATATACAGCCCCGAAACGTCCTGGGACTCCAACTCCCCGATTTGTCCTCAAGGATGGTGTCTAAACACGACACCTGTGTGCGTGCTGGTTTTTATTTTGTTGTCATCCGCTCCTACCGGCACACAATGGCCTGTTCTTAAAAGGCAGAACAGGTTTTTAACGTCTGCGGAAGATGTTCTGCGTGTGGTATCACATGGGGCCTCGGTTTATAGTCTCATACGAATGAATTTCTGGTGATGGTGATGAATGGAAATGTGTGTGTGTATGTGTGTGTGTGTGTGTGTGTGTGTGTGTGTGTGTGTGTGTGTGTGTGTGTGTGTGTGTGTGTGTGTGTGTGTGTGTGTGTGCGCGCGCGTGTGTGTGTGGCGATGTTTTTGATATTACTATTTTTGATAATGTTGTTTACGATTTTTTGGTTGTACTTTGTTTTACTTTCCTTTTCTTTTTGCTTTGGTTACTAGGCGACAATAATCTTTTTATATCTTAACTAAACACTTAGGATTCTATTTCAAGCGATAAATTTTATAGAGAAACAATCTTTGTTGTAGTGCAAGAGGGATCTCACAAAGAAACAAAGCGTAAATGTAATCATCAATGTAATTATTATCAAATTTTGTGAAGCAGTTTGTTAATTGTGTGTATTTCTGCCCAAACTTATTACACTCATTCCTAGCGTTGGTTTCGTTTTTTAAAAAAAAAAGCAAATAAAAAAAACGCGCGCGCTGTGTGTGTGTGAGAGAGAGAGAGAGAGAGAGAGAGAGAGAGAGAGAGAGAGAGAGAGAGAGAGAGAGAGAGAGAGAGAGAGAGAGAGAAGAGAGATAGAAGACAGACAGACAGACAGACAGACAGACAGACAGACAGAGAGACAGAGAGACAGAGAGACAGAGAGACAGAGACAGAGAGAGAGAGAGACAGACAGACAGAGAGACAGAGACAGAGACAGAGAGACAGAGAGAGAGACAGAGAGAGAGACAGAGACAGAGAGTCTTGCAGTGTTTTTTTTGGCTCTTCTGCACGTGTGTTCGTACCTCGTGTTGGTTGGTTGTTGTTTTGCCTACTTCCTCCACATCACATCCTATCCCTTGGTCACCTTTCTTCTCTCCTGGCTTGACGGTCACGCGTTTTGTGTGGAGGTTTTTATGCGCTTTAGTTTTTCCCCTGTTCTGCGATTAAATGCCAGAGATGACATTTCGTGTATGCGACCGTTTTTGCCCGCCATTAACGTTACCAGTTTCCGACTTCGGGTAAAATAAAATAAAAAGTAAAGGTGTCCCATAACCTGTGTGGTCGTAGGGAAGCAAACCGTCAAAGACTTTAGATTTCCCAGGGGCCAGCATATTTAGAGCGGTGCCCATCTCCTCTCCCTCGCTACTTTACCTTCCCTGACCCTAAAGAGGGCAGGTACCCATTAACAGCTGGGTGAACTGGGAGAATGTACTGAAGCCAAGGTGCGCAAACGGTCGCCCATCCAGTTGGTAACCACGCTCGATGCTGCTTAACCTTAGCTTGGGGAAAGCGAGTGCTCTGACCACTGAGCTATCCTGTCCCCTAAACCGATTTCGGATATGATGTAGAATCACTACACTGGCGTGCATGCTTGTTGGGTTTTCTTAGGGTTTTTTTTTGTTTGTCATACGTCCCTACCGGAACACAATAGCCTACTCTTCCGGAAAGTGGAAGGGAATTTAGCAAGTGTGTAAGATGTTTTCCATGCGTCCACAAACGGGACATTGAGTTCTAGTCTCATCTGAGGGACTTTCGGGGGAGTGGAGACGGTACTGATGTTAACTCCAGGAGAAAAATCCCTTTTTAAATGAGTGCTTTGAACCCGGGCCGTAAGATATTAAGGGCAACACTGTAACCACCAAGCTATCCTGATCTCTCTGTCTCTCTATCTGTCTCTCTGTCTCTCTGTCTCTTTGTCTCGGTCTCTCTGTCTCTGTCTCTCTGTCTCTTTGTCTTTGTCTGTCTGTGTCTGTCACTGTCTGTCTCTGTCTCTCTGTTCTCTGTCTTGTCTCTGGTCTCTCCTGTCTCTGTCTCTGCGTCTCTGTCGGTCTCTCGTCCTCTGTCTCTGTCTGTCTGTCTGTCTGTCTGTCTGTCTGTCTGTCTGTCTGTCTGTCTGTCTGTCTTGTCTGTCCTGTCTCTTGTCTTCTGTCTTCTGTCTTCATTCTCTGTCTCTTCTCTGTTCTCTTCTCTCTCTCTTCTCTCTCTCTCTCTCTCTCTCTCTCCTCTCTCTCTCTCTCTCTCTCTCTCTCTCTCTCTCTCTCTCTCTCTCTCTCTCTCTCTCTCTCTCTCTCTCTCTCTCTCTCTCTCTCTCCTCTCTCTCTCTCTCTCTCTCTCTCTCTCTCTCTCTTTCTCTCTTTTCTTCCCCCCCCCACCCCGTCTCTCTCTCTCTCTTTATAACAAACCATTGATTCCTTTATTCAAACAAAATGTGGTGACAGGGCAGAAATCACAAACACTGACATTAAGAACATGTTGCCCAATATAACTCACAACATCATGACGAAGAAAGAAAAAAAAACCAGGACGCAGAAGAGGACTAGCTGTCATTTGATTCGGAAAAGTCTGTTGCTCTGCTTTTGAGGAGTGGGTGGGGGGGTAACTTTTTTTTTGGGGGGGCGGGGTTAGGGGGTGAGGGGGTTGTTTTTGTTTTTCTTTTTGTTGGTGGGGGGGGGGGTAGGGGAAGGGGATAGGTTGGGGTAGTGGTGGAGGGTGTGTGGGAGATAGGTCAAAAAAGGGGGAGAATGATGGAAAGGTGATGGTGTAATAGCAGGCTTCATGGAGGGGTGTGTGGTTAGATTAACTCTGTAAGTGTGTGTGTGTGTGTGTGTGTGTGTGTGTGTGTGTGTGTGTGTGTGTGTGTGTGTGTGTGTGTGTGTGTCTGTGTCTGTGTCTGTGTCTGTGTCTGTGTGTCTGTGTGTGTGCTATGTCTGTGTCTGTATCTGTCTATTTGTGTAACTGTGGGTCTGTCTATCTGTGTGTCCGTGTGTGTTTGTGTGTGTGTGTGTGTGTGTGTGTGTGTGTGTGTCTGTCTGTCTGTCTGTCTGTCTGTCTACCTGTGTGTCTGTGGGTCTGTCTATCTGTGTGTGTATCTGTGTCTGTTTCCGTCTATTTGTGTGTCTGTGGGTCTATCTGTGTGTCCGTGTGTGTCTGTGTGTCTTTTTGTGTGTGTGTCTGTGTCTGTGGGTCTATCTGTGTGTGTGTATGTTTGTATGTGTATGTGTCTGTCTCTCTGTGTGTCTGTGGGCCTGTCAATCTGTGTGTGTCTGCGTCTATCTATCTGTGTGTCTGTGTGTTTGTGTATGTGTATGTTTCTCTCTATTTGTATGTCTGTGGATCTGTCTATATGTGTGTGTGGCTGTCTGTGTCCTGTCTGTATGTCTGTGTGTATGTCTGTGTCTGTGTCTATCTGTGTGCCTGTGGATCTATCTGTGTGTATGTGTGTTTGTGTGCGTGCGTGTGTGCACGCGCCTGCGTGTAATGGAGAA
>CM060322.1:9224568-9227068 GCA_030674155.1 Stramonita haemastoma | reverse complement strand
CACCATCACGAAAATTGTACGTACGGTGGGTGTAAACGACAGCTGTCGCTTAGATATACAAAGTATTGGAGTGCAGAGGAAGACTACAGAGGAAGGGAGGGAGGGAGGGAGGGAGGGGTGGTGTGTGTGTGTGAGGGGGGGGGGGGTGTAGGGTGCGGGTGTGGTGGGTGTATATGTGTGTGGGGGATGGGGGGTGGATGTTGTGTGTGTTTGTTATGTGTGTATGTGGTGTGTTGTGGTGTGTGGGTGTGTGGTGTGTGTGTGTTGTGTGTGTGTGTGTGTGTTGGTGTGTGTGTGTGTGTGTGGTGTGGGTGGTGTGGGTGGGTGGGTGGGGTGTGTGTGTGTGTGGTGGTGTGTGCGTGGTGTGTGTGTTGTGTGTGTGTGTGTGTGTGTGTGTTGTGGTATGTGTGTGTGTGTGCGTGCGTGCGGGTGTGTGTGTGTGTGTGTGTGATGAATAGGGGCTGAAAAGCGGGCTGGAAATGGGTAAGACAGAAGGAGAGAATGGTGACTAATCAAGCGTGAGAGTTCGATGACCTTTGTGGTCAAAAATTGACAAAATGCGTAGAGAGTTATATCACTGCACCTGCCGAGTGCGAAAGAGTACATAATATACATATATATACTAGATTGATATGATCAGAACGCAACGCAACATTGTGTGTTTCTGTGTGTTTCCTAACTCTCTCTCTCTCTCTCTCTCTCTCTCTCTCTCTCTCTCTCTCTCTCTCTCTCTCTCTCTCTCTCTCTCTCTCTCTCTCTCTCTCTTCTCTCTCTCTCTCTCTCTCTCTCTCTGGATGAGACTTTAAACCGAGGCCCCGTGTGCGAACGCACGCAGAACATCTTGCGCACACGTTAAATCCTGTTCCGCTTTTCGTAAGAGTAGGCCATCGTGTGCCGGTGGGAACAGATGACATTTATAAAACTGCATACACGCGGGGACTGGATGTAAAAAAGCACAAGAGTGCTTATTCCATTATCCTCGATATAAAAGAATAAATCAATCAATCAATCAATCAATCTCTCTCTCTCTCTCTCTCTCTCTCTCTCTCTCTCTCTCCTCTCTCTTCTCTCTCTCTCTCTCTCTCTCTCTCTCTCTCTCTCTCTCTCTCTCTCTCTCTCTCTCTCTCTCTCTCTCTCTCTTCTCCTTCGGATGAGACTTTAAACCGAGGCCCCGTGTGCGAACGCACGCAGAACATCTTGCGCACACGTTGAATCCTGTTCCGCTTTTCGTAAGAGTAGGCCATCGTGTGCCGGTGGGAACAGATGACAATATTTACAAAAACTGCATACACACGGGAACCGGATAAAAAAAAAGCACATGATTGCTTATTCTGTTATCCTCGATATAAAAGATTAAATAAATAAATCTCTTTCTTTCTTTCTTTCCCTTTTTCTTCTTTCTTGGTCTTTGTTTCCTTACTGTTTAGGTGGTATTTGTTCGCTCATGACTTGTCCTGATTGTTGAAAGCACATTCCAACTATGATAGCAAAAAAAAAAAAAGGAAAATTCACGGACGTAAGCAGACGAAACAGAATAAAATAACAAATGGACGACAGGCAAATTGCGACAAAAACAGACAGCATTCAGAGAAATGGAGAGATAAAATAAAAAGGCTTGGATTGGGTGTCTACGTCTTATTAAAAGTTTTGTGCAAGAGACTTTCACTTCAGCATTACTTTGTTGATCATGCACAGCGTTGATTTGCTGAGTTTCCTTATTTACATTGTGGCTTCGCCTTTTTTTTTGCTTTTTGTTTCTTCTCATTATTCTTTTATTCCCGAGTTTGCTGAGCTTTTTTTTCTCTCTCTCTCTTTTTTCGCTGTGTTTCTTTTCTGTTTTGTTTGTTTTGTTTTAGTTTGTTTGGGGTTTTTTGTGTGTGTTTTTTTGGGGGGTGGGTTTTTTTTTTACTTTTTCTCTTGTCAACGTTGTCGCCCTTTCTGTCTTCTTTCGTCTTTGTTTCTAGTTGTCTTTCTTCTGTCCATCTTTGTTTTGTTTTGTTTTTTGTCCCTTCTTTGTCTCTTTGTGAGTATCGTCCTTCTTCAAAGTCAAACTGGTAGCATTGAAGATTGTTGTCGAGATTCCTATTTTGAACGATCGAAACTGGTCTGCGTTTGTGAGAGTGATCAGTCTGTATGCTGAGAAAATTGGGGGTGTGGGGAGGGTGGTAAGTGGAGGAGAGCGACGAGAAGTTACTTCCCTTTGGCTTTGATCTTCTTTCACCGAGGTTATTTATAAAAGGAATTGAAATTTGAACTGTACAGAGAAACATTAATGTTTCCACCTCGAGTGGTTTCTTTGTTCTTTGTTATTTTTTTCTAGTTTTGTTCTTTGTTTAATAGACTTTTATTGTTCTTTTCTTTGAAATTAAATGTGGTTGTTAGTATACAAAATATTATTGTCATAATTTTGAAACTCTCACTTGATTTAAAACTCAGCAGCCTGAAAATTGCACTGGAAAAAAATCAAATTCATTAAGAAACTAATATTCCTCGTTTAACC
>CM060322.1:9214568-9219568 GCA_030674155.1 Stramonita haemastoma | reverse complement strand
TGTGTCATCAGCAAATAGTTCACATTTGGAATGGATATGTAAAGGGAGGTCATTTATGTATAATGAAAAGAGAATTGGTCCCAATATGGATCCCTGTGGTATTCTATAATGAATGGTTTTTAGTTTGGAAGTTGATGTAGCTATTGAGACACACTGTTGCCTGTTTGTAAGATAGGAATCTAGTAGTTGTATGGTTTTTGTTGAAATGTTATACAGGTCTAGCTTTTTAAGGAGAAGTTTGTGGTCAATTGTATCAAATGCTTTTTTGAAATCAACAAATAATACTCCACAAAATTTATTGTCATTAATGTTTGATAGCCAATTGTCTACAAGACTGATTAGTGCTGTATGGCACGAGTGCTTTTGTCTAAATCCAGACTGATTAGGATGAAGTAAGTTATTTGTTTCAATATGATGGACTAAGTGTTTATTCATATGTTTTTCCAGGGGTTTTGAAAGGATAGGTATAATAGAGATTGGTCTATAGTTTGAAGGATCTGAGGTATCACCAGACTTGTAGATGGGGATCACTTTAGCACATTTGAAGGCATTGGGGAAATAGTTCTTATCAAGGCAGAGGTTGTATATATATGTTAGTGTGTCTGTGATAACTGGAGCTGATAATTTTAATATATTGCTGTCTATTCCATCAAGACCATGCGTTTTTGATTGTTTGAGGTGAGTCAGATAGTTATAGACCTCTGAAACAGACATGAATGGTAGGTGGAGTTTTGAAGGTATAAGCTTTTCTTGGCAGTATTGTTTTAATTTATTGAGGTCATTGGATTCTGAGTTATCATTGCTGATTACGTTAGAAGAAACATTGATGAAGTGGTTGTTAAGTTTTTCAGCAGAGATGTCTTTGATTACATTTGATTTGGAAGATGATTGATTGTTAGTTATTTGATTTATTGCTCGCCATACTGTCTTTGAATTTTGTTTGGAAGATAGTAAGTCTTGGAAATATTTCTTTTTTTCCCGCCGTTTTTGTGAGATTATGGCATTTCTTAATTTTTTTGATTCCTCATAATATTTGTGTTCTTTTAGAAAATCTCTAAGATAACATGCTTCCTCTAGTTCCTTTGTGAGCCAAGGCGGCTTGGGGACGTGTTTGATTCTAATGGTTTTTAGTGGGGCATGTTTGTTATAGATTTCAGTGAATGTCTTTATCCAGAACTCAATAGCTAAGTCTGGATCAGTAATGTTGAATGTTTCCGAGAGTGTGGACTTGCATAGTTCTAGGAGAAAAAGCTGTTCATCAAATTTTGTGAATGAACGATAGGTTATAGTTTTGTGTCCAGGTTTGGGAATTTTTGTTCCTTTTTTTGACCATGTGGCACAGACTGGATAGTGATCACTGCAGTTATAGACAGGGACACATGTTTCTATGATGTTTTTAGGGTTAGATACGTAAATGTGATCAATTATTGTGCTTGAATTTGATGTGACTCTTGTGGGTGAATTGACTAATTGGTGAAGATTGAGTGAGTTCGTAATTTGGGTCCATTGATTGTGTACTTTTGCTAGGTCAATATTGAAGTCACCCAGTAAGATTACTTCTCTTGATTCTAATAGGACTTCATTCATCATGGAGTCAAATTTGTCTGTCCAATTTTTTCTTTCTGATGGATTTCTGTAACAAAACCCAATTACAATAGGGGATGTACCTTTTACAGAAACTTCAATCCAGATAGATTCTACTTCATGACATTCTAGATGGGGAAGATGTTTAAATGTTACTGATTCACTAATATAGATTAAGATCCCAGTTTCTTTGGAATGCTGTGGATCTCTTCGTAGGATTTTGTAACCTGGAATATATATGTCTGTGTCTGTTATATGTTTTGAAATTCTTGACTCAGAAAGACCCAGTATGTGAAATGGTTTGCCTTGATTTGTGATGAGTGTTGAAATATCTTCGATTTTATTTATTGCATGGTTTATGTTTAGGTGGCAGATGCGTAATCCATCCTTGGAGGGCCATGAAGTATGTCTTGAATACATCAGTTAGTTAGTTTAGTGAGAAATGTGATAGGTGTGCAAAATTTGGTGAAGATGAAGAATTAAAGTTGAAGAGTAATAATGGGGGGGGGGGAGTTGAGTGAGCACTTGGTTGGGTAGAGGATAAAATGGATTAAGAAGGAATAAATCAATAAACACTATACATACAACACACAATAATATATATATAATAATAAATTTAACACATACAACACACAATAATATATATATTATAATATATATATATGTATATATTGATTCAGTTAATCCTGCCTAATCTAACTGGAAAAACACGTAAATATACCAAAACCAGCAATCTGAAGCACAAGTAGGGTGATACGATTATAAAGAAGAAGAGAGGTTAAGAAAATGAAAAAAATATGTATGAAGATAGCAAAAACAATACTAAATCACCTTGAACAGTCAAGACAATAAGATGTGGAAGAATTATAAAATAAGAACACCGTAACAGAAACAATAGTCACAGCCAGTTTACAATCCTGATGCACAATCGGCGCAGTTCATGAAGACTAAAAGTGTTGGCACACAATAAGCACAGATCCTGGAAAATTTTAGTCAAATCTTTTCTGAATGGAGTATGATCTGGCACTGATCAGTCACTGTGTGTGCTGCACTTTCAGAGCACTGCTTCAGGTGGGCACAAGTCCAGCACAGAATAACTGATATAGTATATCAGTATCAGTCTGACACCAAGTAAACGAATCAAGATCATGGGGCGTGGAGCACGGGAAACAGTCTTCGTAATCTTGTGGTGTTGTTGTTTTGCTCGTATGTTCATGTGTATTCATACATTTTGTTCATTCACAATAAAGCAATTAAATGAGGACAAATAATAAAATAGGAACACACCATGAACAGTCAAGGCAATATAATGTGGAAGAATAATGAAATAAGAACACCTGTAAGCAGCAACAGGAACAATAGTCAATGCCAGATTACTAATCCTGATGCACAAGTTCACAAAGATTAAAATGTTGACATACAATAAGTACAGATCCTGGAAATTTTAGCCAAAACTTTTCTGGATGAAGTATGATCTGGCACTGATCAGACACTGTGTGTTATACTTTCAGAGCACTGCATCAGGTGGGCACACCTCCAGCACAGAATAACTGATATAATACAGAAGTATCTGTATATTCTTGTTGAGTGCTGGTAGAGTGGTAAGATCACACCAGAGTTTCTAAGGTATATAATGCTGTGTTGGACTGGTCATAGGGAGCACTGGAGGGGAAGGCTGGAGCTGGGTGAGGTCTGGACACAGACACTGCTGGGTAGGGTGGGGGCAGGTGGTGGGGAGAACGTAGGGTCATTGTAGATCGTGGATATGGGAGAGTCTGTCTGTTGAACCACACATTGTCGTTCTGGGGTTGGTGGGTGGGGCGGCGTCCTGACATCTGTGATGAAAAAGGATATCCAGGGACACTGGATTTTTGTAGATATCCTTTTTGCAGCAGAGATGGGGCTTGTGTCCTCTGTTTCTGGTTGGGCCATGTAGTAGGGGCTGTCAAGAGTGGCTGTCGTTGATGTCGGGGGTCAGCGTACTTGAGGCTGTACGCTATCCTGTCTGAACCTTTGGGGCTGGGATGGAATTGGTCCCTATATAAATCTTTGCGTGGGGCCCCACTTGCAGTTGTAAATATGGAAGTGTGGTCTGCAAAAGGGATTTTTCTGCAGCACACACTTTAGCTAAGGATATATTTGACACATTGACTGTTTTTTTAGGGGATGCCATCCCATAGGGGGATGATGGATGATGCCAGCAGCCTGGCTTGAGGGAACACATGTTTGATGTTTTTAATGAGATGTGTCCATTTGTTTTCTGTGATGGATGTATATTTGCATGTGTTAATGCCTGTGTGAAAAATGATGTGTTGTACTTCTTTGTTGCAGGGAATATGTTTCAGCCAATGAATAAGGTCATCGACTGTGAGACCTGAGATGCTGATATTCTGATTCTTGCCTTTGTGAAATAGAATATCAGATTTGATTTGTTGTGACACTGAGTCACCTAAGATGAGATTTGTGGTGTTGGAGTGTACCCTTTGTTCTGCAAGTTGTTGGCGTGGTGTGAGAGTGTTGGTGGTAGTATTTTGGGGTGCTTCAGGGGTGTTTGATTGCAGTTTTGTTTCTTTTCTTTTCCTTTGAGAGACAGTTGTCCAAACATTTGTGTTTAAATCATTGTCCACCGTGATGTTGGAAGTTTGTTTGTCAGGGTCTGCTTGGTTGCTGTTTTTGTCAGTGTTGACTGTTTGGTTGCTGATGTCTTCAGGAATGTTGGAGGATTGTTTGTTAGAGTCTGTTTGGGTGATGACTTGGTAGTGTTGACTGAGGCGTGTTGTGGAGTTGAAGAGTAAGATAGGGTTTGCTTCAGGTCAGTGTCGTCTTTGATGGTGTTGACTGAGGCATGCTGTGGAGTTGTAGAGTCAGGTGGAGTTGGCTTCAGGTTAATGTTGTCTTGTGTACATTGTTTTTTGTTTTCGTCCTCGAGGTAGAGAGGAGAAAATCTGTTGGTGGTAGGGAAGGATGATAGAAGGAAATCCTGTTCTTGATTTGACGGTATGGCTGAGTGTTTTTGTGTGTGTGTGCTTTTGATAGTGTTTGTTTCAGTTGTGGTAGTTCTGACTTCAAGTCATGGTTTTCTTTTTGCAGTTTGTGTACACTCTTGGTGAGGGACCCTAACACTTTAGTGGCTTTTTTAATTGAACAAGTTAGTGAGTGTATCTTTTGCTTCTGTTGTAGTGATGTTTGGGTAACTGCATATTTGCACAGGAAACGGGAGTGCGACGTGGCTTTATGTGAGGATGAATGGTTGGTGGTGAAACATGTTGCACCTGCTGCGTTTGCACAGGGAGTGGATGTGGTGTTTGTATTGTGTTTTGTGGAGTGGTTTGTGTTGTGATCCCCACAGCTGAGTTTGCCTGGCCTGGCTGCTGGACTGGTGGGGATGAGGGTGATGCTGGTGATGATGGTGACAG
>CM060322.1:9210108-9214468 GCA_030674155.1 Stramonita haemastoma | reverse complement strand
CCGGCGCAGGGCTTGTCTCCTAGACTCGCCCAAAGTCTGCAAGGAGTGGCGCTTGAACCTGGGGTCTGTGTCACTGTTGGTGTTGGTGGTTGTTGGTGTTGTTGTCTTTCAGCGGCGACGAGGTGGGGGGAGAGGTGGCACTCTCCCGGCGTCCTGCGGCAGTGGTGCCGCCGTGCTTGTGGACGTCCTTCACCTGCACGGCCTCCTCGCTCTCGTAGTGCACGGAGAAGGCCTTGCAGAACCTCGTGCGCCGCTTCTGGCGTCATAAATCCGTCACCAGCAACGGCTGGGAGGACGTGGCGTCCAGACTCTTCTGGTCCCTGGATTCTGTCTCTGTGTCTGAATCCAGGTCTAACCCGTCCAGGTCGTCGTCCTCGTAAGAGATGGAGGTGAGGGTGTGGAAGGCGCGGATGGCCATGAGGTTGACGCGGTGTTCTTTCTCCACACGCTTGTCCGGCATGCTCTTGAAGAAGTTTTCCAGGGTGACTTCTTCTTCCAGTTCTTTCTTCTCTGTGCGCAGGTAGCGGACGATCATGACCATGACTCCCGTGGAGTAGAAGACCAGCACCACGATGATGTACATCACCGCTCCGGGGTCTGAGCCTTCCAGGGTCTGCCCACATAGATACACATGTGTATATATGGTTATATAGGCGATGTGATTTGTGTGGTTTATGAGATTCAGTGCTGTGTTAATCCTGTATTGATATTGAGTGATGATGATAGATGATGAATGTGATGGTGATGGTGATGGTGATGATGATGATGATGTGATGATGATGATGATGATGATGATGTTGATGATGAATGATAATAATGATGATGATGATGATGATAATGATAATGATGATGATAATGTTTGATGATGATGATGATAAAAATAATGGTTATAATAATAATCACAATCATAATAATCACACTACTACTACTACTAACTACTACTACTACTACTACTACTACTACTACTACTACTACTACTACTACTACTACTACTACTACTCCTGTTACTCCTGCTACTCCTGCTACTACGACTACGACTACACTACTACTACTACTACTACTACTACTACTACTACTACTACTACTACTACTACTACTACTACTACTAATACTACTACTACTATGTATGCACTATATGTTCTGCGTGCGTTGGCACACGGGGCCTCAGTTTAGAGTGTCATCCGAAGGACTTGTGGGGAGAGTGGAGTCAGCACTGATGTTAACTCCAGGGGAAAAATCCCCTCGAACGGGAATCGAACCCGGGACGTAAACTTGCGAGCGCAATGTTCTGACGACTAGGCTATCCCGTCCCTCAACAAGAAACATGTAGGCCTACACAGCGGGTAAATGTCAAGCCGTCCATAATGATTTATACACGGCTGAGGGGTTCAGAAACCCACATGTCAAGCCATCCATCATAATGATACACGGCTGAAGGGGTTCAGAAACCCACAGACTGATGGGTTCTTCTCACGAGATGTACAGTGCAGGAAACAGCTATTATCACTTTCTCTCTCTCTCTCTCTCTCTCTCTCTCTCTCTCTCTCTCTCTCTCTCTCTCTCTCTCTCTCTCTCTCTCTCTCTCTCTCTCTCTCTCTCTCTCTCCTTCTGACGGTGTTGGTCCGTTAGCTCTTGTCAGTTATTCATGTCAGCAAAGTCCCAAAGGCATGATGATTATTTCAAAAAGGGGTTTGAAAATGGTACGTGTGGGTTGGTTTTTATCCTTTTCTGGTCAACCTTGAAATTGATCATCTTGGTTCTCCTCTCAAGGAGAAAAAAATTTGACGTGGGAGTATGGTTGTTTATATAGGTTTAAAATTTTTTTTTTATAGATAAATTATATCATTTTTTGTTTTTGTTCGTCGGCTAGCGCTCTAAGATTCATTGATAGTAAGATTTTTGCAAATGTGACCATTTTGCGCACCATTAAGGTAGCCGCACTTCGACTTCGGGATGATGTCTAAACACGACACCAGCATGCATGCGTTTTATATAATATAATATATATAATTAATAATATATAATATAATATAATATAATATAATATAATATAATATAATATAATATAATATAATATATATAATATAATATATATAATATAATATAATATAATATAATATAATAATATAATATAATATAATATAATATAATATAATATAATATATATAATATAATATAATATAATATAATATAATATAATATAATATAATATATATAATATATAATATATATATTTACATATGTATGTATTATATATATGATATGTATGTATGTATGTATGTATGTATGTATGTATGTATGTATGTATGTATGTATGTATGTATGTAGTATGTATGTATGTATGTATGTATGTATGTATGTATTATATTATATATATATATATATATTATATATATATATATATATATATCATATAACGATTATCAAATAACTGCTGCCAGTTCAGAATAAAGAAGCCATTCCTAAGAAGACCCAATCCAGTCCCAACCACAGAGGTCATGACTATCAGAGTCAGCCAACACCTCGTTCTTTCCAGGACCAGTGACACCATGAAGATCAACTATTCATGAGAAAGGAACAAAAAACCTTCCTCACAATTTCCTTCCTCTCCCCCATCCTCATCTTCCCTTCACGAATGAATGCCCAAGAGAAAAGTTGGAAAGCTGAACAGGAGAGAAAAAAGAGAAATAAACGTCACTTACTTTAGTACCAGGGAGTGGGATAGCTTAGTGGTTAGAGTGTTGAGCTCGTGATCTGATGGCCTGAGTTTGAACCTCGTGAGCACAACATGGCACAGACACGTTAAAAACCCATCTTTGTTTATTTTTTGTATTTTGTATTTTGTACCACATTATGTCACAGCAGATTTCTCTGCATGAAATTCGGGCTGCTCTCTCCCCGGGGGAGAGCGCGTCGCTACAAGTTCAGCGCCTACCCATTTTGTTTTCTTTTTCCTGCATGCAAATGTATTTGTTTCCCTATCAGAGTGACTTTTTTTCTACAGAATTTTGCCAGGGTCAACCCCCTTGTTGCCGTGGGTTCTTTTACGTGCGCTAAATAGTGGTGTGTAATACACAGAACCTCGGTTTATCGTCTCATCCGAAAGATTAACACCCAGACCACCACTCAGGGTGTAATGATGGGGATTTTTTTGTGTATTTATCATTTATTTATTTATTTATTATTTATTTATATCGAGGATAATGGAATAAGCACACATAAGGATGTGTGGGATTGTTTTGGCAGGTGTTGATGGTCAGCACAGAAAATACCAGAGTGTACCTGAGATTTCAGGAGCACAGGTGAGGATTGCGGGCTATGTGCAGGTGGTGAAGACTCTGCCCAATGGCTATGGAGTGTGGTATGATTTTATGGGGAATGTTTCTGTTCCTTTGTGACACTGAGAAAGTGGACACCAAAAATGCAGTTTGTGGTCTGCAAGCACTATGACTATGTGTGTGTGTGTGTGTGTGTGTGTGTGTGTGTGTGTGTGTGTGTGTGTGTGTGTGTGTGTGTGTGTGTGTGTGTGTGTGTGTGTGTGTTGTGCTTGTATGTTTGTACATGCATGTGTGTGTATGTGATTGTATGTTTGTGCACATGGCCACGCAAGTACACACATATAAATATATGTATGTGTGATTTTTTTTCTCTGTGTGTGTGTGTGTGTGTGTGTGCATGCGAGCACACGTGTGTGCGTGTGCTGACATGCATGTGTGCACATGTGTTTACATGTATGATTGTGTAGATTATATAACTACAGATACAGATACCTCAATATCCATCCACACAGCCTCTGTAACACTGCCTCTCCATCCCCTATTCTCCTCTCTACCCATCCATCCCTGCTCTACCACCACCTCCTTTCCAGTCCAGACACCACCCCCCCCTCCCCTCGTTCTCTGGCACCAGAGAAGACATCAGTGCCAGACACAGGTGCAGAAAGCGAAGAGCGCATGAAATATTCACCCACCTGGCAGTTCTCTCTCTCTAAAACCAATCTCCTTCAACACCAGTGGTATCCGATACCTGGCAACCCCTACTACGCGTTGATAGCAGAAAGATTGATGTTTGTCTTTGCGTTGTTACTATAGAGTAGTGATTTTGTTTCAGATGTTGACAGTGTTATCTTTCAGGCTTTTTAAAAAAAACAAACAAACAAGTTTTTGTTTCTTTGTTTCTTCTTGTACTTGTTCTTGTTCTTGTTCTTGTTCTTTTCTCTCTCTCTCTCTCTCTCTCTCTCTCTCTCTCTCTCTCCTCTCTCTCTCCTCTCTCTCTTCTCTCTCTCTCTCTCTCTCTCTCTCTCTCCTCTCCTCTCTCTCTCTCTCTCTCTCTCTCTCTCTCTGGGACGGATAGCCTAGTG
>CM060322.1:9195108-9200108 GCA_030674155.1 Stramonita haemastoma | reverse complement strand
CACTCCCCGTTTCCTGTGCAAATATGCAGTTACCCAAACATCACTACAACAGAAGCAAAAGATACACTCACTAACTTGTTCAATTAAAAAAGCCACTAAAGTGTTAGGGTCCCTCACCAAGAGTGTACACAAACTGCAAAAAAAAACCATGACTTGAAGTCAGAACTCACACAACTGAAACAAACACTATCAAAAGCACACACACAAAAACACTCAGCCATACCGTCAAATCAAGAACAGGATTTCCTTCTATCATCCTTCCCTACCACCAACAGATTTTCTCCTCTCTACCTCGAGGACGAAAACAAAAAACAATGTACACAAGACAACATTAACCTGAAGCCAACTCCACCTGACTCTACAACTCCACAGCATGCCTCAGTCAACACCATCAAAGACGACACTGACCTGAAGCAAACCCTATCTTACTCTTCAACTCCACAACACGCCTCAGTCAACACTACCAAAGTCATCACCCAAACAGACTCTAACAAACAATCCTCCAACATTCCTGAAGACATCAGCAACCAAACAGTCAACACTGACAAAAACAGCAACCAAGCAGACCCTGACAAACAAACTTCCAACATCACGGTGGACAATGATTTAAACACAAATGTTTGGACAACTGTCTCTCAAAGGAAAAGAAAAGAAACAAAACTGCAATCAAACACCCCTGAAGCACCCCAAAATACTACCACCAACACTCTCACACCACGCCAACAACTTGCAGAACAAAGGGTACACTCCAACACCACAAATCTCATCTTAGGTGACTCAGTGTCACAACAAATCAAATCTGATATTCTATTTCACAAAGGCAAGAATCAGAATATCAGCATCTCAGGTCTCACAGTCGATGACCTTATTCATTGGCTGAAACATATTCCCTGCAACAAAGAAGTACAACACATCATTTTTCACACAGGCATTAACACATGCAAATATACATCCATCACAGAAAACAAATGGACACATCTCATTAAAAACATCAAACATGTGTTCCCTCAAGCCAGGCTGCTGGCATCATCCATCATCCCCCCTATGGGATGGCATCCCCTAAAAAAACAGTCAATGTGTCAAATATATCCTTAGCTAAAGTGTGTGCTGCAGAAAAAAATCCCTTTTGCAGACCACACTTCCATATTTACAACTGCAAGTGGGGCCCCACGCAAAGATTTATATAGGGACCAATTCCATCCCAGCCCCAAAGGTTCAGACAGGATAGCGTACAGCCTCAAGTACGCTGACCCCCGACATCAACGACAGCCACTCTTGACAGCCCCTACTACATGGCCCAACCAGAAACAGAGGACACAAGCCCCATCTCTGCTGCAAAAAGGATATCTACAAAAATCCAGTGTCCCTGGATATCCTTTTTCATCACAGATGTCAGGACGCCGCCCCACCCACCAACCCCAGAACGACAATGTGTGGTTCAACAGACAGACTCTCCCATATCCACGATCTACAATGACCCTACGTTCTCCCCACCACCTGCCCCCACCCCACCCAGCAGTGTCTGTGTCCAGACCTCACCCAGCTCCAGCCTTCCCCTCCAGTGCTCCCTATGACCAGTCCAACACAGCATTATATACCTTAGAAACTCTGGTGTGATCTTACCACTCTACCAGCACTCAACAAGAATATACAGATACTTCTGTATTATATCAGTTATTCTGTGCTGGAGGTGTGCCCACCTGATGCAGTGCTCTGAAAGTATAACACACAGTGTCTGATCAGTGCCAGATCATACTTCATCCAGAAAAGTTTTGGCTAAAATTTCCAGGATCTGTACTTATTGTATGTCAACATTTTAATCTTTGTGAACTTGTGCATCAGGATTAGTAATCTGGCATTGACTATTGTTCCTGTTGCTGCTTACAGGTGTTCTTATTTCATTATTCTTCCACATTATATTGCCTTGACTGTTCATGGTGTGTTCCTATTTTATTATTTGTCCTCATTTAATTGCTTTATTGTGAATGAACAAAATGTATGAATACACATGAACATACGAGCAAAACAACAACACCACAAGATTACGAAGACTGTTTCCCGTGCTCCACGCCCCATGATCTTGATTCGTTTACTTGGTGTCAGACTGATACTGATATACTATATCAGTTATTCTGTGCTGGACTTGTGCCCACCTGAAGCAGTGCTCTGAAAGTGCAGCACACACAGTGACTGATCAGTGCCAGATCATACTCCATTCAGAAAAGATTTGACTAAAATTTTCCAGGATCTGTGCTTATTGTGTGCCAACACTTTTAGTCTTCATGAACTGCGCCGATTGTGCATCAGGATTGTAAACTGGCTGTGACTATTGTTTCTGTTACGGTGTTCTTATTTTATAATTCTTCCACATCTTATTGTCTTGACTGTTCAAGGTGATTTAGTATTGTTTTTGCTATCTTCATACATATTTTTTTCATTTTCTTAACCTCTCTTCTTCTTTATAATCGTATCACCCTACTTGTGCTTCAGATTGCTGGTTTTGGTATATTTACGTGTTTTTCCAGTTAGATTAGGCAGGATTAACTGAATCAATATATACATATATATATATTATAATATATATATTATTGTGTGTTGTATGTGTTAAATTTATTATTATATATATATTATTGTGTGTTGTATGTATAGTGTTTATTGATTTATTCCTTCTTAATCCATTTTATCCTCTACCCAACCAAGTGCTCACTCAACTCCCCCCCCCCCATTATTACTCTTCAACTTTAATTCTTCATCTTCACCAAATTTTGCACACCTATCACATTTCTCACCTAAACTAACTAACTGATGTATTCAAGACATACTTCATGGCCCTCCAAGGATGGATTACGCATCTGCCACCTAAACATAAACCATGCAATAAATAAAAATCGAAGATATTTCAACACTCATCACAAATCAAGGCAAACCATTTCACATACTGGGGTCTTTCTGAGTCAAGAATTTCAAAACATATAACAACACAGACATATATATTCCAGGTTACAAAACCTACGAAGAGATCCACAGCATTCCAAAGAAACTGGGATCTTAATCTATATTAGTGAATCAGTAACATTTAAACATTTCCCCATCTAGAATGTCATGAAGTAGAATCTATCTGGATTGAAGTTTCTGTAAAAGGTACATCCCCTATTGTAATTGGGTTTTGTTACAGAAATCCATCAGAAAGAAAAAATTGGACAGACAAATTTGACTCCATGATGAATGAAGTCCTATTAGAATCAAGAGAAGTAATCTTACTGGGTGACTTCAATATTGACCTAGCAAAAGTACACAATCAATGGACCCAAATTACGAACTCACTCAATCTTCACCAATTAGTCAATTCACCCACAAGAGTCACATCAAATTCAAGCACAATAATTGATCACATTTACGTAACCCTAACCCTAAAAACATCATAGAAACATGTGTCCCTGTCTATAACTGCAGTGATCACTATCCAGTCTGTGCCACATGGTCAAAAAAAGGAACAAAAATTCCCAAACCTGGACACAAAACTATAACCTATCGTTCATTCACAAAATTTGAATGAACAGCTTTTTTCCTCCTAGAACTATGCAAGTCCCACACTCTCGGAAACATTCAACATTACTGATCCAGACTTAGCTATTGAGTTCTGGATAAAGACATTCACTGAAATCTATAACAAACATGCCCCACTAAAAACCATTAGAATCAAACACGTCCCCAAGCCGCCTTGGCTCACAAAGGAACTAGAGGAAGCATGTTATCTTAGAGATTTTCTAAAAGAAAAACAAATATTATGAGGAATCAAAAAAATTAAGAAATGCCATAATCTCACAAAAACGGCGGGAAAAAAAGAAATATTTCCAAGACTTACTATCTTCCAAACAAAATTCAAAGACAGTATGGCGAGCAAAAAATCAAATAACTAACAATCAATCATCTTCCAAATCAAATGTAATCAAAGACATCTCTGCTGAAAAACTTAACAACCACTTCATCAATGTTTCTTCTAACGTAATCAGCAATGATAACTCAGAATCCAATGACCTCAATAAATTAAAACAATACTGCCAAAGAAAAGCTTATACCTTCAAAACTCCACCTACCATTTCATGTCTGTTTCAGAGGTCTATAACTATCTGACTCACCTCAAACAATCAAAAACGCATGGTCTTGATGGAATAGACAGCAATATATAAAAATTATCAGCTCCAGTTATCACAGACACACTAACATATATATACAAAACCTCTGCCTTGATAAAGAAACTATTTCCCCAATGCCTTCAAATGTGCTAAAGTGATCCCCATCTACAAGTCTGGTGATACCTCAGATCCTTCAAACTATAGACCAATCTCTATTATACCTATCCTTTCAAAACCCCTGGAAAAACATATGAATAAACACTTAGTCCATCATATTGAAACAAATAACTTACTTCATCCTAATCAGTCTGGATTTAGACAAAAGCACTCGTGCCATACAGCACTAATCAGTCTTGTAGACAATTGGCTATCAAACATTAATGACAATAAATTTTGTGGAGTATTATTTGTTGATTTCAAAAAAGCATTTGATACAATTGACCACAAACTTCTCCTTAAAAAAGCTAGACCTGTATAACATTTCAACAAAAACCATACAACATACTAGATTCCTATCTTACAAACAGGCAACAGTGTGTCTCAATAGCTACATCAACTTCCAAACTAAAAACCATTCATTATAGAATACCACAGGGATCCATATTGGGACCAAATTCTCTTTTCATTATACATAAATGACCTCCCTTTACATTATCCATTCCAAATGTGAACTATTTGCTGATGACACAACCATACATACGAGCCATAACAACATTGACTATCTTGCAACCATATTACAAAAAAGCACTGACGAACTTGTCAAATGGACAGAACAAAAACCACATGTCTATTCATCCCCAAAAAACAAAATGCATGCTTATCACCACCAGACAAAAGCGACAGAATTTATCACATAAACTGTTT
>CM060322.1:9186100-9191100 GCA_030674155.1 Stramonita haemastoma | reverse complement strand
AGATGTGTGTGTGAGTGTGTGTGTGTGTGTGTGTGTGTGTGTGTGTGTGTGTGTGTGTGTGTGTGTGTTAGTGTGTACGTGTGTGCATGCGCGTGTGTGTTAGTGTGTGTGTGTTAGTGTGTGGTGTGTTAGTGTGTGTGCATGCGTGCGCGTGTGTGTGTGTGTGTTAGTGTGTGTGCATGCGCGCGCCGGCGTGTGTGTGTGTGTGTGTGTGTGTGTGTGTGTGTGTGTGTGTGTGTGTGTGTGTGTGTGTGTGTGTGTCCTTTCTTCTTTACTTAAATAAAGCGTCTTGCATAACTGTGTATAACAATTAATTTACTTATTTTACTTTTACAGCTATATTACTCTGTGAAGACTACACATACTGACATAGAAATTGGTGATATTTTTTTCATCTGGTATAACATGAATACACATTTTCCCCCCTGTGGTGTTCCTACCCATACTCATAACCAGCTCAATCATGAGGATAAAGTCAATTACCCTCCTAAAATGTTCACTAAAAGTTTATCTGTGTTTTGGACAATCGATACTCATACCTAATTATCATTTTGTTTAATATTCATTTCATTACGTGAACAAACATTTCTTGGTCAATTCTTTCACGAATCGCATCTCAAATGTCTCAACTGTAACACGAAAATAAATTTGAACTGATCACTTTTTGTCAACTGTGACAGGCAAACATACATTCCACTGTACGGTGTGGATTTGTCAACAAAAATCAAGAGCCATAGGCCTAGCGATTGTAACCGACAGGGAGCCAGAGGCCAGATGATGAAAAAACTTGGAAGTCAGATTTGAGCACCGAGTCGATGTTTCCTTTCTGCATCCCAAAACTACATCTCACCTATGTAACTAGCTCAATTATGATCTTGTCACTCTTTATAAATGTTCAGATGTAACATATATCTTGAAATGTTGTTACGAAAAGTGTATTTAATGAAAACGAAAAGTAGAAAACCCCATCTTTCTTTCACCAAGAACCACAACTCTCTGTTCGTCTGCTTAGGCAGGTGGCTGGTTGCAGCTTTTGCAACTGACTGGCACCACAAGGTATTACAGCATCCAACAACAAAACTTCGATCACAGACAACAACTATGAACATACCTTGTAGCAGCTCGGAAGTTTTCCAAACAAAAACGTTACGGCATCACAGTTTGAGGCGAAAAGTTTCAGAGGACCACCTGTTCATCTTTAACAAAGACCTCGCAGAACTTTTCCCATCTCCGTCCCATCAGGCACGCAGTGCGCATGCGCGTGATCGAAGTTGTTTGGACAAAGTTCAACAGAGCTGTGATTCTCCAACAATCGTCGCACCCTTCTCTCTGCCCCATACACCTCTAAAGTAATGTCACAGGATACGTTCACTTCTAGACCCCTTCTTTGTTAACTTTTCAACAAGATGTCGTGGGTAAAACACAAGTCCCAAATATTTTGAATCTGGTTGTCGACAATAAGTGTCAGCGCACAGCGTACCACCAAGGATGGATCAATACTGAGTGAAGTGAAATGCTGCAAACAGTAGCGATAAGAATATTACTGACACGCCTGTTTCCACTCTTTGACGACTGTGTGGTGGCGCAGATCACGTGACTGTGGACAGCTGGCAATGCATTTTTCTTGGCGAAACTGCCGGTTGACAACGGCGACATTGCTTGTTTGGATTGAATAGGCCTAGCAGCAATGTACATCAGCTCTAAATTCTTGAATGCTGGCGACCAGTTTTCTCACAGTTAACTTAAAAACTTTCTCGTTATTTGTCAACAATTCGGAAAGTAAGAAAAGATATGAAAACGACTGAAATAATCTTACAAAGAAACGCAGTTTGGCAATGCAACTTAGGCCCTACACCTAAAAGCCCGAAGGTGTTCAGTTTCGGTAAAGCCCCAAAACTAAATGTCTCAAACTTCAAAACACGCTGAAGGCCTAGTATAAATACTACTGTGCTGTTTGCAACTAGACACAATAAAAGCCCAAAACTTGTTATATCTAATCATCAATCATATAGCATTACCACTGATGAAAAGACACTGGCCACAGTTAACTTTAACTGATCACATTGTTCCAGTTTGCTATGGATAATCAGACTGGCTTATTATCATTACATAAGCACTGACACTGGAAGAGCTACCACATTGCAACACACACACACACACACACACACACACACACCGTCTGACAAAAGACCGGGATTCTTACTGTTGTTGTTTGTTTTTGTTTTGTTTTAACTTACAGATCTACCGAGTCCCCCCAACGCTCAAGTAGTCTTCCGACAAACCATTACTACAGCACGCTGGCATTTGCCTGAGTGCATGCAGGGTGGCCTGTTATGTTTGTGTTGATCCCTACCACTCAGCCATAGCCAGTTCATTTATCTGCGACTAAAAAGACAAAAGTAATTGGTTTGTTGCAAAGTGAAACATTTAATGTGATATTAACATAAGTATTCAGTCACGCATGCCCTCCCCTTGGTTTACAAACTCATTCTACTCAGCCCTGGTTTGACCATAGACAACTAATTAGAACATCAGCTTTATTAATTAGATATTTATTCTGATTTTTCAAAAAAATATTCTCAGTCTTTTTTTTTCAGTCGGTTCAGCTCGGTGGTGATGGTGGTGATTGCAGCGCTTGTTAAACACATTTTAGGCTAAAGCAGTGTGTGTGTGCACGCGCACACGCACGTGTGTGATTGGTGCACACACACGAGCGCGGGCGAATACACACACACACACACACACACACACACACACACACACACACACACACACACACACGTGCGCGCGCGAACACACACACACACATGCGCGCACGTACACACAAACACACGCACACACATGCGCGCGCGTGTGAAATCACTCACACGCACTCGTGCACACACACACACACACACACACACACACACACACACACACACACACACATGCGCGCACGTACACACAAACACACGCACACACATGCGCGCGCGCATTATTAGATATTTATTCTGATTTTTCAAAAAAATATTGTCTTTTTTTTTCAGTCGGTTCAGCTCGGTGGTGATGGTGGTGATTGCAGCGCTTGTTAAACACATTTTAGGCTAAAGCAGTGTGTGTGTGCACGCGCACACGCACGTGTGTGATTGGTGCACACACACGAGCGCGGGCGAATACACACACACACACACACACACACACACACACACACCACACCACACACACACACACACACACACACACACACACACACACACACACACACACACGTGCGCGCGCGAACACACACACACACATGCGCGCACGTACACAAACAAACACATCACTGTGTGATGTCACACGCACTCACCACGCACAATCACTCACACGCACTCGTGCACACACACACACACACACACACACACACACACACACACACACACACACACACACACACACACACACATCAGGCACTGAAACAGAGATCCAGCATTATGCCTAATTTTCAGTAGGCCTAGGCCTACACATTCACAGCCGATTTATTTAAAGGGAGACCACTAGTGTCAAAGACATCATTTGATACCATATAGTCTCCCATATGCACAAGTGGCTTGATCTACTGTTCGATGTATAGACTATGTGAATCTGCCGCTCCCTACATTTTCGCGCTCGCGCGCGCGCGCGCACACACACACACACACACACACACACACACACACACACACCACACACACACACACACACACACACACACACACACACACAGGACGGGATAGCCTAGTGGTCAGAACATTGCGCTCGCAATTTGACGACCCGAGTTCGATTCCCGTTCGAGGGAATTCTTCCCCTGGAGTTAATATCAGCGCTGACTCCACTCTCCCCAAAAGTCCTTCGGATGAGACTGTAAACCGAGACGCCGTGTGCGAACGCACGCAGAATATCTTGCGCACATGTTAAATCCTGTTCCGCTTTTCGTAAGAGCAGGTCACTGTGTGCCGGTGGGGATAGATGACAATATTCACAAAACTGCATACACACGGGACTGGATGTAAAAAAAAAAAAAAAAAAGCATAAGAGTGCTTATTCCATTATCCTCGATATAAAAGAATAAATCAAATCAAATCAAATCATATGCACCTTATTCTTGGAGGTGTTTATGCGCGCACGTGTTTGTGTATGTGTGTTTGTGTGTTGCGCGCGCGCGTGCGAGCGCGGTGACCACCGTGCATTGCGCTGTGGTGTATTATATTGTATGTTATCAATAATAATAATAATAATAATAATAATAATAATAATAATAATAATAATAATAATAATAATAATATGTGTAATACTATGTATTATTGCGTGCACCCTACCAGACTTAAACCGCCATTTTGTCATATCTTCTCCATGCGCCTTATTCTATATCTAGGGGGTGTGCGGGCTCATTTTTCTCTGTGCAATTTTGTTGGTTGTGTGCGCGTGTGGCGATGATCCTGCTTTGTGCTGTGGTACATCATGTTGTATAGTATCATTAAAAGAAATAAGTCATCATAGGAACCAAGATATTTCTACTTAATGAATAGTTTATTATAGTGTATGTGATTGTGAAAGATCGAAAAAAAGAGATTTATTTATTTATTCTTTTTTTTCTTTTATATCAATGATGGTGGATCAAGCACTCTTGTGCTTTTTTGTTTTGTTTTGTTTTTGTTGTTGTTTTTTGAGAGAGAGAGAGAGAGAGAGAGAGAGAGAGAGAGAGAGAGAGAGAGAGAGAGAGAGAGAGAGAGAGAGAGAGAGAGAGAGAGAGAGAGAGAGAGAGAGAGAGAGAGAGAGAGAGAGAGAGAGAGAGAGAGAGAGAGAGAGACAAGGCAAGGCAAGGCAAGGCAAGGCAAGGCAAAATATTTTATTCGAGGATAATAGATAAGCACTTGTGTGCTTTTTTACATCCAGTCCCCGCCCTTTTCAGGGATACATCAAGTTGTAAAAATACTAAACAATAAAGCTTTATGCAAACCAGACAACATACAAGAATAAGGACACTATATATGATAAGGTAA
>CM060322.1:9178600-9183600 GCA_030674155.1 Stramonita haemastoma | reverse complement strand
ACAGACAGACAAACAGAAAAATAGAGAGAGACAGAGACAGACAAAAGCAGAGATAGAGAAAAAAAATCAGACACGTCACCAAAAGCAGCATGCAAATTTATTGTCAAAGCCAGCTGCTTTTTCCGCGCAACCACTGGAAGATTTTATTTTATTATTTTTTTTTTTAGTTTTATTTTATACCACTTTATGTCACAGCAGATTTCTCTGCGTGAAATTCGATTGTCTGAACAGGATGATATTTAATTAAAGTTAGGAAAGTTTCAAATACCAAACACCCCAATGGTTCAAATTCCGAACACTGCTGGGTATTCGGACTCTTGGGTTCGGATTTGGACTCCCTCTTTCTTTTGATTTTACTTTTTCATATTCTTCTTTTATTCTTATAAATTCATGCTTTTGTACTTGTAGGATGGATTCATCATAATTATGTACACGTGAATCTATCATAGTCTTTGCCTAGTTTAGAGATGACGACTTCTTTGTAAAAGTCTATAACATCAGTGCATTCTGAAATCTTGATTCTCATAGAAAACGTATTCTCTCTCTCTCTCTCTCTCTCTCTCTCTCTCTCTCTCTCTCTCTCTCTCTCTCTCTCTCTCTCTCTCTCTCTCTCTCTCTCTCTCTAACAACAAATTAAACCCAAACATTTTTTTTTAAAACAACAACAAAAAAACCCAAACAACCAATAAACAAAATCAGTGTGTGTGTGTGGGGGGGGGGGGGGGGGGGGGGGGAGGGGGTGCATGGGTGTGTGCGTGCCAGAAGTGGTAGGTCTACAAGTCGTAGTAATGAATAGTGCTACTAATGGAGCATATTATAGTGCAAAGCTATATGGAATAAACACGCCCCACCCCTCACATCAAAAAAAAAAAATCCGACCTGAAGAAAATTGGAGATTGTTTACCTGCCAGAGACAAGTCTTATTATCGTGGGCTCTTTTGTGTGCGCTAAATCTTTGTCGCACACGGGACCTCGGCTTATCGTCTCATGCGAAAGGCTATGGCCAAGACCACCACTCTTAGTCTAGTGGAATGGGGGGAAAGCTATCTTTGCATGCACAACTTGAAGGACACACTAGCAGATGCATAATTATCATCGATACATCCACATGACTTTCCACGTGCTATCCATCCTCAAACCATAGTGGATATCTGAGTGTTAGTCTTTCAGATGGGACGACAGATAAACAGAGGTGCCATGTACAAACATAGCATACGTCAAAAGAACCAACGACAACATGAAGATCTGCACATGGCAAAATTTAGCACACAAAAAATAACCCCCCTGCCCCCTCCCCACAGCCATCAACAAACAACAAAGAAACCTCTTTCACAGGGATTGGCACCTGACCAGGAAAAGAGAGTAGGGGTGGGGGTAGGGAGTTACTGCTGCACTTTTCTTTTTTCTTTTTTAATATAAAATCTTTTTTTCCCGTGTCAGGCCTCCACTGGAGGGGTCATAGATGAGAGTGATATTTACAAATTTAATGCTGACGAAATGCTGCTCTCTTAACATCTACTTTCTCGGGGGGAGATTCGCTCTTTTTTGTGTGTTTTATAAAAAAAAATTCGGATTAGGTCAGGGGGAAGATGCCAGTACAGGCAGATGTTGAAGACAGAACGTGGAAGACTATAAGATGAAAAACGAAACAAAGAACATGAAATAATATAAAAACTCCAGTCATGAAAAAATGTCTATATACAAGGAAATATGAGTATAAACACACAACTACAGCATATTATTGAAGTTGATTTTTAAAAAAGAAGAAAAAAAGTAAAGATATAGAAGTGTATAGCAGTGTATTGTAGTGTGCTATGAAGTAAAGATGTAGAAGTGTAAAAAAAAAAAAAAAAAAAAGGAAAGAAAAAAAAAAGAAAAAGAAAAAAAAAAGACAGGTATTGAAGTGTATTGCAGCATGGTATGAAGTAAAGATGTAGAAGTGTATTGCAGCATGGTATGAAGTAAAGATGTAGAAGTGTATTGCAGCGTGGTATGAAGTAAAGATGTAGAAGTGTATTGCAGCGTGGTATGAAGTAAAGATGTAGAAGTGCAAAAACAACAACAACAAAAAACAAACAAAAAACCCCATATATCCATTATTATAATGAATGTGTTCAAATAAAATAGAGCTGAAAGGTTTAAAAACAAAAACAAAAATTCGGATTAGGTACCGTCCCAAGACAGGGATCAGTGTGCCATTGATCTCCCTGCAGAGGCTCGCTAGTCGTCTGCACTCTGCCAGTCTAGATCTGGCCTACTAGCAGCCTGTCCCGTCTTGGACAGCATCGGTCCATTGATGTCTTGCTTGGTCTTTCTCTGCCTCGCCTCTCTTTTTTTTCTTTGCACTCTCTCCTGCATGTCAGCAGTACTGGTTTTTGTGATCTATAGACAATTATCTTATCTCAGGGAGAACGGCCCGAATTTTAGACAGGGAAATTTGTTGTGACTGTGAGGCAATGGTGTGTTGCACTGCACAGTACAGTGCAGTACAGGACATTAAAGTACAGAATAGTATCGTACAGTACAGTGTAGTACAATACAGTGTAGCACAGTGCAGTACAGTGCAATGCAGTACAGTACAATGCAGTACAGCACAGCATAGCACAATGCAATACAATACACTTCTCTAACAAGAACGCTCAAACCTACACATATGCACACACGCGCGCGTGCGCACGCACGCACGCACGCACACACACATAATATACAGATGATACCTAGAACAAGGCATTGCGCAGTGCAATCATGCGTATGCACCACACACACACACACACACACACACACACACACACACGCGCGCGCGCGCGCGCGCGCGCGCGCACGCACACACCTCTGAAACAAGACTTTATGTATCCCATGCACGCGTGTGCGTGCGAACGACACACACACATACAAACAAACCTCTGAAACAAGACTTTGTGTAACACACACACACACACACACACACACACACACACACACACACACACACACACACACACACACACACACGCACACACACACACACACATACACACCTCTGAAACAAGACTTCGTGTAACACACACACATACGCGCGCGCGCGCATATATATATATATAGAGAGGAGAGAGAGAGAGAGAGAGAGAGAGAGAGAGAGAGAGAGAGAGAGAGAGAGAGAGAGAGAGAGAGAGTCTAAATCTGAACACTGCACAGGCCACTTAATGAAACAGAAGATCCACGTCCTGCCAATAATAATAATAATATAAAAAAATAATAGCTCTTTTACTTACCGACTGGGCGTAGACTGCACGCAAGGCTGTACTCTAAATTTGAACAGTGAACACAGTACTGGTATCTATGTGTACCTTTCTGATTAATCTGACAGCGCCAAGTGCATGATGGTTTGATAGATTGTATTTCCTAATTCTTGGATACCTAGCTAATCAGCGCACCAGAGCTAATCAGCACATCAAACACACACGATTCTGTAGCAGGGGCCTTCAGATTTAGAAAACGGACTTGACAGATGTCTGTAAATGATGGTCATCTATTGGAAATGAACGACCAATGTGGCATAAGTACATGGGGGTGGGGGATGGGGGTTGCTCAACCTACATTGTCCTTTTTCATGCACACAGCAGTCTGTGATGTGTAGTGCAGTTTGCAGTATCAAATAATTGTGCACTGTGGTAGCTGACCGGCCTTCCATGTTTTCCTCGTTGTTTGGTAAAACTGATAAGAGATAGAGTTGTTTATTTTGTAAATAGACGACTAGGAAAAGCACACAACTGAGACAATAAAATAAAGAAGAAGAAGAAGAAGAAGAAGAAGAAGAAGAAGAAGAAGAAGAAGAAGAAGAAGAAGAAGAAGAAGAAGAAGAAAGAAAGAAAGAAAGAAAGAAGAAGAAGAAGAGGAAAGAAAGAAGGTGAAGAAGAAGAAGAAGAAGAAGAAGAAGAAGAAGAAGCAGCAGCAGCAGCAGTAGTAGTAGTAGTAGTAGTAGTAGTAGTAGTAGTAGTAGTAGTAGTAGTAGTAGTAGTAGTAGTAGTAGTAGTAGTAGTATAGAAAACTACACAAAAAAAGAGGAAAATTATTATCGATACACCAAACCGAATGGATTTTATTTCAGCCTATCCAAAGTGTGACTCCACAACTCTGTAGTGTGTATCGACGGTTCATGCCTTTTTGAGTCTTCAGTTGTTTATTCATCAGCTGGAGCCTAGTGTAGTTCATCATGGAGTCTGCTGCATCTTCTGTGATTGCAGCTGTGGGGCTGTGGTGCTTGCTGTGTTCTCTTCCTGCTAACACAGGTACTGTTTGTTATTCATGATTAAGTTTGACTTTTTAGCAATACTCCTCTGTCTAGCGTCTCTGTGTCTCCAGTTATGTTGCCTTTTTTTTTTTTCTCTCTAAGACTGAGATTCACTGAAGGAGACTGACAGTGGGTTTGCTGTCTTCCTTTTTTGTATGAAGAGAAGGGGAAAAGAACCAAAGATATCCGTTACTGCACTGGCTATTCTTAACAATCACAATAGCGAGAACCGGTGATGCAAAACAGACAAGCAAAAAGCAAAAAAAAAGAAGAAAAAAACCGTAGGTCTATGCACACTAGTATCGTGTTTAGACATCATCCCCGAAGTCAGAATGACGCTACCTTAAGTTAATGAGGGTCAAAGATTGCATATACAAAATTTCACCTTCTGTGAACCTCGAGTTCCAGCTGAAGAACGAAAAAACAAAAGCAACAAACAAAAAAAAACACTAAAACGTTGATCCCAAAACGCTCAAACTAAAATAAAAAGGCATGCATTATCACGTAAACTTGATAGCAGCTATTTTATTCCAGAACTAAATCAACTTTTGAGTGTACATTGTTGTAAGAACCCCTTCTCTTTCATCTTATAGCTGCCACTGCTCTCAACAGCCGAAATATCCACCCCCTGCCAAAGTGTGCGCGCGCGTGTGTGTGTAGGTACATTTGACTTTGTTAAAAATCTAAATTATTGGTTGCATGCGTAAGAATTAGTTAAATGCAAGCGTTT
>CM060322.1:9176902-9178500 GCA_030674155.1 Stramonita haemastoma | reverse complement strand
AAAGCTTAAGAAAAGTGGAGGTGTTTTTCTTTTTTCCGTTCCTCGGCTAGACCTCGACATTCACCAATGGTGAGCTTTGTGCGTTGCTTTGCCCACCATTAAGGTAGCCGCATTCCAGCGATGATGATATCTAAGCACGAAACCAGTGTGCATGCTAGGTTTGTTGTTTTTTTCAACTTTGTTATCCATTTCTACAATCACGCAATAACGACTCTTCTGAAAGGGAGAATAGGTTTTAACGTATGCACAACGTAAGGCAAGGCAGGGCAAGGCAAATTCTTTTATTTTCGAGGTAATGAATAACCACTCGTGTGCTTTTTTTTTTACATTGATTCCCCGCAATTATCAGGGATATGATCAAGATTTCAAAAAAACTCCTCTAACTAAACAACAACAATAATTATGATCCTAATACCAAGAACAAGACACCATACCCAGTGGCAAACAAGATGTATTCTGCGCGCGTTCACACATCACACTGAGGAAAACTTCCCTTAATTAAACAGGGGCCTCTGTAGTGGCTCGAACCCGGGCTAGTCAGATCAAGAGATCAATGTCCTAAACCACTACCCCCCCCCCCCCCACACACACACACACACACACAAACCACCCACATCCTCCCCCCCCCCCCCCCCCCCCCGCCCACCCTTGATGGATTTTTAATGTGTGCACAACAGTTGTGCATGTGTGTAACAAATGAAAAAAAATCTAAGGAGTGAAATTTTTTTTTTTTAACGCGTACTGGCGTACTATTTTTATTATTTTGTGTTTAAACAGACAACAAAAATAACGAGAAAAAAAATCCCCTCCAAACTTTTTAATATCAGAGATGGGAGAAATTACTAGCTTGTGACAGTGTGCGCTTTAAAGGTTGTTGTTTTTAAATTATATTTCAGTTTATTTTTTTGTTTTTGTTTTTTGGCTTCCTTTTTTTTATAAAAAAAAATCTTATTCAACATGAATTCAGTTTTGTTCTCTTTTATTTTCATTTTATTTCATTTCATTTCCATTTTCCTCCCTCATCGGGAACGAGCCTTGTTTTGCTTCAGGGAATTTGATTCAAACGCCTCTCTCTGTGTGTACAGGGCGGGTTCATTTCTGATCGATGTGACTGGCTGATTACAGGGCCTCGATTAAGTAACACAAACATTGGCAGTCAGCCACGAGCCAGAACGTTATCTCTGTCTGTCTCTCTTTCTCTCTGTCTGTCTGTCTTTGTCTCTCTGTCTCTGTCTCTCTCTCTGTCTCAGCCACAAGCGAGAACGTTCTCTTTCTATCTGTCTGTCTCTCTGTCCTCTCTGTTTCTGTCTGTCTCTCTGTCTCTGTCTCTGTCTCTGTCTCTGTCCTCTGTCTCTGTCTCTCTGTCCTCTCTCTCTCTCCTCCTTCTCTCTCCTCTCCTCCTCTCTCCTCTCTCTCGTCTCCGTCTCTCTCTCTCTCTTCTCTCTCCTCCTCCTCTCTCTCTCTCTCCCCCTCTCTGAGCGTGCCTGTTGTCAATATGACAGTGCGCTATTTCAATAATTTCAATAAAACAACAATTCATATTCATGCAAGTATGCTCGAAAATCTTACACTGTTATCTTACATACGCACGCACGAAA
>CM060322.1:9169402-9171902 GCA_030674155.1 Stramonita haemastoma | reverse complement strand
GTAATTTTTTGTTGCTGTTGTTTGTTTTTTGTTCCGTTGTTGCTGAGGGGGGAGCTTGTTGTTGTTCGTTATCCTTTTTTTATCTTTTAAAGTGGGTTCGTGCGGGAAAATGTTGTCTCCACTTTGTTTTTCTTTCCCCTCTCCATTAAAACTCAGAATTTAATGGAGTTAAAAAAACATTGTAAGGGAACTAACTCTTCAATACTATTTCGGGAGACTGTGTATTAGTTTTGTCTCCCGTAGCTTGCTGACAGCTCGCCATCCGCACGCTCGCCACAGACACACACACACACACGCACACGCACACGCACATACACACAAATACACGCACGCACGCATGCACACACACACACACGCACGCACGTGCGCGCGCGGACGCACGCACGTACACACACACACACACGCGCGTGCGTGCGCGCGCACACACATACACATACACACACAAACACACAACACACAACACACAACACACAAGCGCACGCGAGAGACAGACAGACAAACAGATGTAGACAGACAGATAGATAGATAGATAGATAGATAGATAGATAGATAGATAGATAGATAGATAGATAGATAGATAGATAGATAGATAGATAGATAGATAGATAGATAGATAGATAGATAGACAGACGGACGGACGGACAGACAGGCAGATAGATACATAGATAGATACATAGATCCGTGCATATGCGTGTGTACATGCATGTGTGTGCGCGCGCGCGCGCACACACACACACACACACACACACACACACACACACACACACACACACACACACACACACACACACACACACACACGCACACACACACACAAGCACACAGTAGAAATGTTACACTGAGAAATAACATGTCAAGACCATCGCTAGTCTACCTGTCTAAAACTCTAAAGTGCGAAAATCAGTTACACGCTCTCTTTATTCATCCGTCCATGATTATCATTAAAACTGATTAAATATACATGTAATTTGAACGAGGGAGGGGGTGGAGGCATGTAACGCTATTAAAAAAAAAGAATTGAAAACAGAGCGGATACTGTACTAACGAGTTCTTTTACATTACAGTAAAACACGACACATAACTGACAAGTTTTCTACTTCTGCCATACACTGCTTCAGTGCAATAGAATCAAACAAAAGGAAAACATAGCAAGCATTGTTAGGCTAGGTAACAGGAGTAACGCAAGTAGTTACCATATTATAAGGAGCTACAAATGGTTAGTCACTGGGTTCTTATGGGACATACATAATGGATCACTTGTCGGTCTTTAAATCAAAACGGACCATAATTCTGCGTTCTATTTCTGGAACATATTATCATGAACTCTCTAACCGAATCAAAGAATCCCATTAAAATCATTCGCTCAATCCTACTAGCCCACGTAACATTCAGTCATTATGGGCCACAAAACTTATTCAGTTACTGAACAATAATACACGATATGATATTGAATAGACCTGGCGTAAATGCATCGAAGCAGAGACGAAGGCAGCCGGAATGACGTGGGCCGAGCTGAAGAGGATCTCCCAGAACCCAGTCCGTTGGAGGGGTGTTGTTGCAGCCCTTTGTTCCCCCAAGGAATTCATAGGCATAAGTCAAGTCAAGAAATATTGAATGACTGAACATAGTAAGCCAATAAACTACAGTGAATAACAACAAGCGATATAACGAATTTAAAAAATACAATAGGTCACTTAATATTCAGATTATAAGTCATAACTACACCACAGGAAAATGAATTATTGAACATAGCAAGCCAGTAAATCACACTGCATACTGATTAACTACAAGCGATCTAACGAATAAACAAACAATGGGCCACATAATGATTTTTTTTTAAAAATAGACATGATATGCTAATTCTTCATTGAGGGACACCATTTTGATGCTCTCGAGATACTTGCTTCATTGCCGGAGCATCTTGCGCACACGTTATATCCCGTTCCACTTTTCGGAAGAGTAGGCCATTATGTGCCGGTGGGAACAGATGACAAAATTTACAAAACTGCATACATACGGGGACTGGATATAAAAAACACATGCGTGCTTATTCCATTATCCTCGAATATAAAGAATAAAAGAATAAATGAATGAATGAAAATGCCTCTGAAAAATTAGCCGTGGTTGTCCCATTTGACTGAAAACTCAACACCATCCAACTTCGTCTTATGAGTGACACTGACAATATGATAACAACTGACAGTATGCCATAATATATATGATTATTATTCTATTATTCGCAAGCACTAGAACTAAACCATTGTCCATCTGGCAAGGAGCGGTCAAATGTCCTGGCTGGGACTAAACGAAAGTATAATTGTCATTATCAGTGGATGACCACATGAAGGCTGGACAGCACGATCAGCAACAGCAGACTGGTCATTGATGCTTTGTAAGTCTCCCTGTTTCCTGCAACATACACACACATGTGTGTAGACATGCATGCGTCCACGCTCACACACATAAGCACGCATATACGGGCATGCATAATTATAGGCTT
>CM060322.1:9164402-9166902 GCA_030674155.1 Stramonita haemastoma | reverse complement strand
CTGTCTGTCTCTCTCACACACACACACAAACACACACTCACGCACACACACACACACACACACACACACACACACACACACACACACACACACACACACACACAACACACACACACACGCGCGCGCGCGCGCGCGCGCGCGCGCACACAAACAAACAAACAAACACACAGAGAGAGACACACAGAGAGAGACAGACAGAGAGAGAGAGAGACACAGAGACAGACAGAGACAGAGACACAGAGAGAGACAGAGACAGAAAGTGGGGGTGGATAGGTTAACCTACCATCGGCTTGCATGGTGCTGGTGTAACTGGTGGCACGTGCAGTGACGTCAGTGGTGTCCAGAAACCAGGTCAAGAGGGCGGGAGGACGCGCGTGTTCTGCCACACAGGTCAAGTTATAGTCCCCCTCCTCCTCCTCCTCCTCCTCCTCCTCTTCCTCCTCCTCCTCTTCCTCCTCCTCCTCTTTCCTCCCTACTCCAGCCCTCCTCCGGTTCCTTACTAAGCGTCAGCTTACTGGCTGGGACTGGGAGAGAGAAAGAGAGGGGGGGGAGAGAGAGAGGGGGGGGATGGGAGAAGAGAGAGAAGGGGGAGGAAAGAGAGAGAGAGAGAGAGAGAGAGAGAGAGAGAGAGAGAGAGAGAGAGAGAGAGAGAGAGAGAGAGAGAGAGAGAGAGAGAGAGAGAATTAATGAATAATCTTTATTTCTCAAGAGTTACAGAGTTAGTATTCCATACTTTTTTTTTTCATCCAGCCCTTGCCCTGATTAGGGAATACAGATATATTAAGAGAGAGAGAGAGAGAGAGAGAGAGAGAGAGAGAGAGAGAGAGAGAGAGAGAGAGAGAGAGAGAGAGAGAGAGAGAGAGAGAGAGAGAGAGAGAGAGAGAGAGAGAGAGAGAGAGAGAGAGAGAGAGAGAGAGAGAAAACAATCTATATTTTTTGGTGTATCAAGGGCAACGTTTGCAAAGTCGACCCCTTTCTGCTTCGGAAGAGTGTAGAATTTCCAATTACTGTCCAACTTACTCTTCCACCCACCCCCCACCCCCATACTGACATCACCTCCTCTTCTCTACTCCCTCTCCCCCCTCCCCTCTCTCCTTTTCCTCCTCCTCCTCCCCTATACCTACGCCCATATTTTTCTCACAATACTGTTATCAAAGTCTAAAAACTTGGCCCAAGTCTCAAAAACTTGGTATCTCTGTCAGATACGGATATGTAAACAAAAATCTAATACCAAGGTCCCTACATTTAAAACGTTATCTTTTAAAATAATATGTTTTCATTCATGGCATGCTTTTAGCAAAACATTCTGCTTTTTAAAAATTTTTATTTAACTAAGGAAAGGTGGGGGGAAAAGTCCTCTGAAGTCGGAGTATGGCTGCCTAAATGCCGAGGTACTTGAGATACGGCCATTTAAAAGTAGAAGTAGAAGTAGTAGTAGTAGTGGTAGTAGTAGTAGTAGTAGTAGTAGTAGTAGTAGTAGTAGTAAGTAGTAGTAGAGTAGTAGTATAGTAGTAGTAGTAGGCATCCGCCAGTCTCGAAGACTTTGTATCTATATCTTTATTTATTTATTTATTCTTTTATATCGAGAATAATGCAATGTGCTTTTTTTTTTTACATCCAGTCCCTGTGTGTATGCACTTTTCTAAATCTTGTCATCTGTTCCCATCGGCACACACCAGCCTATTCTTACGAAAAGCGGAACAGGATTTAACATGTGCGCAAGATGCTCTGCGCGCGTTCGCACATTGAGCCTCGGTCTATAGCCTCATCCCGAAGGACTTTTGGAGAGAAAGAAGTCAGCACTGATGTTAACTCCAAAGGGGAAAAATCCCCTCGAACGGGAATCGAACCCGGGTCGTCAGATTGAGAGTGCAATGTTATTTATTATTTTATTATTTTATTTTTATTTATTCTTTTATATCGAGGATAACAGAATAAGCAATCATGTGCTTTTTTTCATCCGGTCCCCGTGTGTATGCAGTTTTGTAAATATTGTCATCTGTTCCCACCGGCACACGATGGCCTACTCTTACGAAAAGTGGAACAGGATTTAACGTGTGCGCAAGATGTTCTGCGTGCGTTCTGACCACTATGCTCTATCCTGTCCCGCAACTGTGCTCGTTACGCTGTAGCTTACCAAAGCATGCAGCTGGAGTGTTAGTGTTAGGAGTAACATGACAACACAGCAAACCAGCTCTGACAATGGTCACAATGGACATCCCCTCGCCCCCCCCCCCCCCCCTCCCCTCCCCAACGGCTCCAGACTCTGTGCCTCCACATGATTAGTGGGGTGGCAGATCCACTTCTCCATACACAAGTGAATTAGGTTTGTACAATAACGAGATTTTTTGTTGTTGTTGATCTGAACAACAACCAACAACATCTAATATACAACAAGCATTCTCTTGTGAGGGAAATGATGTATGTCTCTCTAAGCCTGCTGTGTTATAAACGTGATAACTTCCCTACCTTCCCTCCCCCTTCCCCACAGCGCTCCAAA
>CM060322.1:9159645-9164302 GCA_030674155.1 Stramonita haemastoma | reverse complement strand
GGGCAGTCTTACTTCTGGTATCAAAAACATGACAAGGAGAATGGTCCCCACTCATGTACGCACCTTCTTCCAGAGAACGAAGTCGATGTCGTCATGAGCTATGACGTCACAGTGTAAGGTGACGTTGGTCTCTTCGAGCGCGGAGGCTTCTTTAGCTTCGCCTTGTACAGTTAGGCCGTGCACTGTTCAACAGGAGGTAGATCTATTTCTTACTTCAAAAACGGAATAGCTGCAATAATTGCAAACAAACGATGGACCCCTCATCCCCTTCCCATCATGATTATCAAATTAAACCAACCAATCAACCACTAGCAGCAGCAACAACAAACATAACTATGACATGTCTAAACATACGCACAAAGGTAAGATAAATACAGGCTTCATGGTTTATCGGGTTAAAAAAATAAACTAACAGTAATAATAATAGTAATAATAATAATAGTAATGATAATGATAATAAATCGAATTTACATAGCGCTATATTTTGCCAAAACAAATCAAAACGCTTGCATTCAACTAATTCTTAAGCATGCAACCAATAACAATCTAGATTTTTAACAAAGTCAAATGTACCTACACTTACGCGCGCACACTTTGGCAGGGGTGGATATTTATTTATTTATTTATTTATTTATTCTTTTATATCGAGGATAACAGAATAAGCAATCATGTGCTTTTTTTCATCCGGTCCCCGTGTGTATGCAGTTTTTGTAAATATTGTCATCTGTTCCCACCGGCACACGATGGCCTACTCTTACGAACAGCGGAACAGGATTTAACGTGTGCGCAAGATGTTCTGCGTGCGTTCGCACACGGGGCCTCGGTTTAAAGTCTCATCCGAAGGACTTTTTGGGGAGAGTGGAGTCAGCACTGATGTTAACTCCAGGAGAAAAATCTCCTCGACCGGACTCGAACCCGGGTCGTAAAATTTCCAGCGCAATGTTCTGACCACTAGGCTATCCGTCCCCCCAATTTCGGCTGTTGAGAACAGTGGCAGCTATAAGATGAAAGAGAAGGGGTTCTTACAACAATGTACACTCAAAAGTTGATTTAGTTCTGGAATAAAATAGCTGCTATCAAGTTTACGCGATAATGCATGCCTTTTTATTTTAGTTTGAGCGTTTGGGGATCAACATTTTAGTGTTTTTTTGTTTGTTGCTTTTGTTTTTTCGTTCTTCAGCTGGAACTCGAGGTTCACAGAAGGTGAAATTTTGTATATGCAATCTTTGACCCTCATTAACTTAAGGTAGCGTCATTCTGACTTCGGGGATGACGTCTAAACACGATACCAGTGTGCATAATAAGCCTACAGTGGTTTTGTTTTTTGTTTTTGTTTTTGCTTGTCTGTTTTGTATCACCGGTTCTCGCTATTGTGATTGTTAAGAATAGCAAATACAGTAACGGATGTCTTTCGGTTCTTTTCCCCTTCTCTTCATACAAAAAGGAACACAGCAAACCCACTGTCAGCCTCCTTCAGTGAATCTCAAGTCTTAGAGGGGAGAAAAAGGCAACGTAACTGGAGACACAGAGACGCTAGACAGAGGAGTATTGCTGAAAAGTCAAACTCAGTAATGAATGACAAACAGTACCTGTGTTAGCAGGAAGATAACACAGCAAGCACCACAGCCCCACAGCTGCCATCACAGAAGATGCAGTAGACTTCATGGTGAACAAACTCCAGGCTCCAGCTGATGAAGAAAAGTGAAGACTCTCAAAAAGGCATGAAACGGTCGATACACACTACAGAGTTGTGGAGTCACACTTTGGATAGGCTGAAATAAAATCCATTCGGTTTGGTGTATCGATAATAATTTTCCTCTTTTTTTGTGTAGTTTTCTACTACTACTACTACTACTACTACTACTACTACTACTACTACTACTACTACTACTACTACTACTACTACTACTACTACTACTACTACTACTACTGCTTCTTCTTCTTCTTCACTCTTCTTCTTCTTCTTCTTCTTCTTCTTCTTCTTCTTCTTCTTCTTCTTCTTCTTCTTCTTCTTTCTTTCTTTCTTTCTTCTTTCTTCTTCTTCTTCTTCTTCTTCTTCTTCTTCTTCTTCTTCTTCTTCTTCTTCTTTATTTTATTGTCTCAGTTGTGTGTTTTTCCTAGTCGTCTATTTACAAAATAAACAATTCTATCTTTTATCAGCTTTACCAAACAACGAGGAAAACATGGAAGTCCTGTCAGCTACCACAGTGCAAATAATTTGATACTGCAAACTGCACTACATCACCGACTGTGCTGTATGCATGAAAAAGGACAATGTAGATTGAGCAACCCCCCATCCCCACCCCTCCCCCCCCCCCCCCCCCCCCATGCACTTATGACGCGTTGGTCATTCATCTCCAGTAGATGACCCTAATTTACTAACACCTGTCAAGTCCATTTTCTAAATCTGAAGGCCCCTGCTACAGAATCGTGTATGTTTGATACGCTGATTAGCCTTGATGCGCTGATTAGCTAGGTATTCAAGAATTAGGAAATACGATCTATCAAATCATCATGCACTTGGTGCTGTCAGATTAATCAGAAAGGTACACATATCTATACACGTACTTTGTTCACTGTTCATATTTAGAGTACAGACTTGCGTGCAGTCCACGCCCAGTCGGTAATTAAAAGAGGTATGATTTTTTTTAAAATTATTGACAGGACGTGAATCTTCTGTTTCATTAAGTGGCCTGTGCAGTGTCCAGATTTAGACTATATATTTACGTGTGTGTGTGTGTGTGTGTGTGTGTGTGTGTGTGTGTGTGTGTGTGTGTGTGTGTGAGCGCGCGCACGCACACACGCACCCGCGCACAGGGGCTACTTTAAGTCTTGTTTCAGAGGTGTGTGTGTGTGTGTGTGTGTGTGTCCAGTTTTGATCGTTCTGGTTGCAGAAGTGTATTGCAAGGTTCTGTACTGTGCTGTGTTGCGTGATTGCGCTGCGCAATGATTTGTTCTAAGTGACACCTGTGTGTGTGTGTGTGTGTGTGTGTGTGTGTGTGTGTGTGTGTGTGTGTGTGTGTGTGTGTGTATGTGTGCGTGGTGTGTGTGTGTGTGTGTGTGTGTGTGTGTGTGTGTGTGTGTGTGTGTGTGTGTCCAGTTTTGATCGTTCTGGTTACAGTAGTGTATTGTACTGTGTTGTACTTTGCTGTGTTGTATTGTATTGTACTGTACTGTACTGTACTGCACTGTACTGTGATGTACTGTAGTGCACTACACTGTACTGTACTGCACTATACTGTACTATACTGCACTGTACTGTGATGCAGTGTAATGTACTGTACTGCACTGTACTGCACTATACCACACACCATTGCCTCACAGTCACAACAAATTTCCCTGAGTAAAATTCGGGCCGTTCTTCCTGAGATAAGATAATTGTCTATAGATCACAAAAAACAGTGCTGCTGACATGCAGGAGAGAGTGCAAAGAAAAAAAAGAGAGGCGAGGCAGAGAAAGAGACAAAGCAAGACATCAATGGACCGATGCTGTCCAAGACGGGACAGGCTGCTGGTAGGCTAGATCTAGACTGGCAGAGTGCAGACGACTAGCGAGCCACTGCAGGGAGATCAATGGCACACTGATCCCTGTCTTGGGACGGTACCTAATCCAGTAATTTTAAATAAAAGAAAAAAAAAGAAAAAAGCGAGTCTTCCCCCGAGAGAGTAGATGCTGAAAGAGCAGCATTTCGTCAGCATTTCTAAATATTACTTTCATCTATGACCCCTCCAGTGGAGGCCTGACGCGGGGGAAAAAAAAGATTTTATATTAAAAAAAAAAGAAGAAAAGTGCAGCATTAAACTCCCTACCCCCACCCCTACTCTCTCTTCCTGGTCAGGTGCCGATCCCTGTGAAAGTGGTTTCGTTGTTGTAATTTGTTGTTGTTTGCTGTTGGGGAGGAGGGGGGGGGAGGGGGTGTTTGTTTTTTGTGCTAAATTTTGCCACGTGCAGATCTTTATGTTGTCGTTGGTTCTTTTGACGTATGCTATGTTTGTACATGGCACCTCTGTTTATCTGTCGTCTCACCTGAAAGACTAACACTCAGATATCCACTATGGTTTGAGGATGGATAGCGTGTGGAAAGTCATGTGGATGTATCGATGATATGCATCTGCTAGTGTGTCCTTGTTGTGTATGCATAGATAGCTTAGATAGCATAGATAGATAGCGACAAAGATTTAGCGCACACAGAAGAGCCCACGATAATAAGAGACTTGTCTCTGGCAGGTAAACAATCTCCAATTTTCTTCAGGTCGGATTTTGTGTGTGTGTGTGATGTGAGGGGTGGGGTGTGTTTATTCCATATAGCTTTGCACTATATGCTCCATTATTAGCACTATTCATTACTACGACTTGTAGACCTACCACTTCTGGCACGCACACACCCTGCACCCCACCCCCCCCCCCCCCCCCCCCCCCCCCACAACACACACACACTGATTTTGTTTATTGGTTGTTTGGGGGGGGGTTGTTTTTAAAAAAAATGTTTGGGTTTAATTTGTTGTTGGAGAGAGAGAGAGAGAGAGAGAGAGAGAGAGAGAGAGAGAGAGAGAACTCGAACTCGAACTGGAAAGGTTTATTCATGAAAAAATGCCACTGGCCCATACATGAAGGGGGTTGCCGAATAACGATAACGAAAATTGCTTTAAGCTGACA
>CM060322.1:9129645-9154645 GCA_030674155.1 Stramonita haemastoma | reverse complement strand
TTGTGGTTCTTGGTGAAAGAAAGATGGGGTTTTCTACTTTTCGTTTTCATTAAATACACTTTTCGTAACAACATTTCAAGATATATGTTACATCTGAACATTTATAAAGAGTGACAAGATCATAATTGAGCTAGTTACATAGGTGAGATGTAGTTTTGGGATGCAGAAAGGAAACACCGACTCGGTGCACAAATCTGACTTCAAGTTTTTTCATCATCTGGCCTCTGGCTCCCTGTCGGTTACAATCGCTAGGCCTATGGCTCTTGATTTTTGTTGACAAATCCACACCGTACAGCGGAATGTATGTTTGCCTGTCACAGTTGACAAAAAAGTGATCAGTTCAAATTTATTTTCGTGTTACAATTGAGACATTTGAGATGTGATTCGTGAAAGAATTGACCAAGAAATGTTTGTTCACGTAATGAAATGAATATTAACACAAATGATAATTAGGTATGAGTATCGATTGTCCAAAACACAGATAAACTTTTAGTGAACATTTTAGGAGGGTAATTGACTTTATCCTCATGATTGAGCTGGTTATGAGTATGGGTAGGAACACCACAGGGGGGGAAATGTGTATTCATGTTATACCAGATGAAAAAAATATCACCAATTTCTATGTCAGTATGTGTAGTCTTCACAGAGTAATATAGCTGTAAATGTGAAATAAGTAAATTAATTGTTATACACAATTATGCAAGACGCTTTATTTAAGTAAAGAAGAAAGGACACACACACACACACACACACACACATACACACACACACACACACACACACACACACACACACACACACACACACACACACACACACAGCATACACACATACACACACACACACACACACACACACACACACACACACACACACACACACACGCGTGCGCGCATGCACACACACTAAAACACACACACACACACACACACACACACACACACACACACACACACACACACACACACACATCTAATATTATTTAGTGGTGGGATATTGAACTGAAGTACTAATTTACACACACACACACTCACACATCTAATATTCACTATATTATAGTGGCAGGATATTGAACTGAAGGACTAACTCACACACACACACACACCACATCACACCACACCACACCACATCACACCACACCACACCACACCACACCACACCACACCATACCACACAACACAACACACACACTGTTGTTATCATGTTGTCATGCATGCTTACTGTGTGCATAAACTTTATTTATAAACATTTTTTCACAATGCACAATACTGCTTGCATCTGTAGACAAACTTAATTCAGAACCAGAATACTAAGAAGGTGCTATTACAGGCACAAGTTTTATTTTGAATTTGAGTGAGGTATTCAGTCCTGTCATTCTCAGTCTCACACACACACACACACACACACTGTTATAATAATAAATAATACTCATATTGCACATAACAGATTTATATTCAATAATCACAAAAAAAGCTTGGAAATAAAGCTATACTATTTTCTTGTCATGTGAGTCACACTTGCGCACACAATGACACACACACATACTTTTTTTTGGTTTTTTTTTTTTTTTTGCAGTTATAACAGTCATATTTAAGTGATTGAGAAGTTCTTATCTGTAGAACTTTTAAAACAGTTTGCCTGCTGTCCACATTGCTTATGTACAGAATACATACACAGTGTTGGATTTTCTTGGCTTTTTTTTGTAGAATATCATTTTAGTACTGTATTGCTTAAATTTTAAAATTTTAATGATCATTATAGTATTTATTCCTTGGCTACTACTGTTTTTACCGATTGTTATTGAGGTAGCTGCATTCTAACTTCTGAGATTTAGTGATCAATATGATTTTCTTTGAAAATAATCATAACCATTTTCCTTACATACATGTATACTAAAATAGCACTTTGAAATTATGTTGGTTTTTACACAAAGATTATAAATTTATAAATACATGTAAAGGTGGGTGAAACTTTATTCTATTTTTTAACTTTAAATAGGGTTCATAGTGAAATACCTATATTGTGTTTATGTCACCAAACAATACAAGTAAATAAATATTGTTAATGTCAGATCTGTTGTGCTTTGAACTTTTTTCTTATTGTGATCACGGTAACCTTATTGAAATATTGGTTTTTAAAAAAGTTAGTTTTCTTTTTCTTCTCCTGGTATCAGTCCCCTTCCATATGATCCAGTAATTTACAGATGCTGGTGGTATTTGTAAGCAGTCAGCTATAACAATTAATTTTTTCTGTAGGAATTTAAAAATGTCTGGAATATCAACAAGCTTTTATATGATCCTACATATGTTAAGATGATATATTGCTACTAGGTCTAGTACTGCATGTATATCTGTGTACATTTTGTTTACTTTTACCTTTTCAGCATTACTTTTATATAATTTGTTGCACAGATGATTTAAACTTATCAGAGTTTCTCCATATAAACATTGAATATGAATTAGGCCTCTGTAGGTTGAAATTGTAAAAAAAGTTAATGGAGCTTAATATTTATGTACCTTAGACCTGTGGTTTTGATCTGTAATGTGTAAGGTCTATGTGTCATTACTCAGATTTGCAGTAATGTGTCTCAAATAATCTATTTTTAAGTAACTCAGTTTTTTGTTGGTATTATTAGATTAAAATTTCAACAAAGATTGTATTAATTGCTGTACATAATTTGATCCTTTGTTGTTGTTTTTATTGCAAGACACTGTTTCAGAATTTAGCTGTGTGTATTGAATTTCCAAGCATAAAATCATGTTTCTTACTTTACCAAAGCTGCTGTAGAAAGTTAATGATAAAAGCTAAGCAAACAGAAGAAGAAAGTATGTGAGAAATTTGTGTTGTAAAGGTGGTAAATGAATAGCAGTGAGCAGCCAGTAAATTTTTGTGCAAATAGTTTTTGGATTTAAATGGATGCAAGGGAGACAATAAATGTTTACATCCTCTATCCAGCTAAGTGGTCAGTCTCACCTGGGTAACTCCAGCATTGCCAGACAGTTGAAGTGCTGATTTAGGGTACAAGGAGATGAAACAGAAATGGCCTTTAGGGCTTTAGCTTGATATTGTAAGGACAGTTTGCCACTTTTCAACATATGATATTTTCAACAAAGAGAAATTAGAGAAAAACAAGGGAAACTATCCAAATTTAGCTACTTCATTATGCAGTTTGCTTTTTTTAATCAAACACACACACACACACACACACACACACACACACACACACACACACACACACACACACACACACACACACACTCTCTCTCTCTCTCTCTCACTCACTCACTCACTCACTCACTCACTCACTCACTCACTCACTTACCTAAATATTAAATTTTTTAATGTTACATCATGTAGAGGTGCCTTTGAGTAGGGATTTAATTACATTCATTTAGCCAAACCTGATGAAAGTGAATGACTGCTTGAAGTGAAGTTTCACCCTCCAGGTTATCTTACCAATAGATGTTTCTCATAATGTAGCCATTTCTGTCAGCATTTTTGCTTGTTTTTGAATTTTTTAAATTTTTATTGAGTATGTCAGATGGATAGCCCAGTCTCTGTGTTAAAAGCAGCTGTACACTGCAGGCCTTCACAGTCTTCATAGAGCTTCTTCAAGTTCTTGGCCACTGGGATTGGGTCAGGCCAGATGTTCTTTCAGAGCGCCTCATGTAGCGAGCATGGTTGCAGCACATGTTATGTTGTCTGGCTGCCACTCCAGTCTTTCAGGGGCGTTTGTCTGTGTGCTGGTCTATGTCAGTATGTGGAGTTTTGTGTGGTTGTGGCCTGTCCTGAGTCTGAATGATATGGACCCACCCCTGTCGAGTCAGCAGGTAGTAGGGGTCTGACCTGTTTTAGTGTGGATGTTGTTGTATCCAGTTGTTATTCTGTTTGGCGTTGATTATAGATTTCGCCTCAGAAAAACAAAGCAACAGACCTGTCCCCACCAGCTCTTGCCTTGTTTCTTCTGTTAAAATCAGTCTCAATTTATTTTTCCAAATTGGATTTCTCCTAAATTTTCTTCAGTTTACTGTTTAGGTTTAAGTGTGAGCATTAAATGTATTCATGAATAAAACTTTTTAAACAGTCTCATTTATAATCATAGTGTGCATGTATGGTTGATAACTTGATTTGTTTGTTGATGTGTGTGTGTGTGTGTGTGTGTGTGTGTGTGTGTGTGTGTGTGTGTGTGTGTGTGTGTGTGTATGAAGTGAGCACATCGCAGTTAGTTGCTTTATTGCAGTTTACAATCTGAGAATGGAATACATTATTATCTTGCGCCTGATAGTGTCGTTCCTACTTTATGTGCAGCATAACGTAGTGAGTTCTCTCTGCCATACAAGCATATCATGATGTTATGTGTGACGCTCCACCATGAAATGAGTTGCTTTGCACCTCACCCACTTTTCGGCTAGGAGCCAATTTAGGCAGGTGGGTTCAACTTGCTGATATTTGAGATTGTGATTGATTATTTAAAACTATTGGCATAGCATTTCTTCTACCTTGTAATAAAGCATCAAGGCATAGTTTGTTTCCTTTTGCTTTAAAACATTTTAAAAAATCCCCAAGCCCTCATTCTTACCACCTACTGTGATGCAAAACTTGTCAGTTTATCTTTTTTTTCACTTTCAGCAGTATACCATCTCAAGTTGTAATGACTTTTCATAGAATCATCCAATTTTAAGTCTGGTTTTTTTTCTACTGAATGACCTTATTATTGCAGATTGATAGCATGTTAGCAAAAATTGACCTCCAGTGCAATGCGACTCATGATTATGTGGTGAAACATCACATAGTGATACACCTAATACAGTGTACTAACACATAATACAAATAAATCAATGGTGTGCACCACAGACACAGACACACACACACACGCGCACGAACACACACACACGCGCGCGCACACACACACACACACACACACACACACACACACACACACACACACACACACACACACACACACACACACACACACACACACATGTATAGGCATACAGAGGGATTGAGACAAGCCAGATGATTTTAGTGTTGAGCAGTAAAGCAGTTGTTTCCCTTGCATGGTTTCACTGGCTTGGTTGTGTTAGGCCTACTGGGCAGTCCTCAGATCTGTTTAGAGTTGTTTGTGTGTGTGTGTGTGTGTGTGTGTGTGTGTGTGTGTGTGTGTGTGTGTGTGTGTGTGTGTGTGTTGAAAGTTGTTGAATGTAAAGTCTCTGTATTTGAATTTTTTTTGTTATCACTATGCTGTGTGTTATTTTCTTTATTCATTTATTTCATGAATAAAGGAATAAGCACTCATGTGCTTGTTTACCTCCAGTCCTCGTGTGTATACAGTTTTGTAAATGTTGTCCTGTGTGTGTGTGTGTGTGTGTGTGTGTGTATGTGTGTGTGTGTGTGTGTGTGTGTGTGTGTGTGTGTGTGTATGTATGCACGCGTGTGTGAGAAATCTGTAAGTCAGGAACTGCGATACACATGTATATATATATAAGCAGTATTTTAAAATCATTTGTTAGACAACATCTAGTAAGGGCATTACTGAGTACTGCAAATTTTGCTGCAGAAATGTCACTCCTGTTTAATTTTCAAAACTACACAATTGATGTAAACACTTTAGACTACAGCAACGAATAATGATAACTTTTTCTTTGTGTAAATGGTGATTTTTATTAAATACATAGTGAAAATGGCAGCATTTTGCATGCACTGTAAACATAAAAAACCCAAGGAGAACAGACTGTTCATTTCAGTGTTATTTTCAGGCTCTTAGTCTTATGCTGTTATGAAAATATCAGTTTTGTGTGTGTGTGTGTGTGCGTGCGCGCGCGCATATGCGTGTGTGTGTGTGTGTGTGTGTGTATTTCTCTGTGTGTGTGTGTTTCTGTGTGTGTGTTGTTAAATTGTAATTAATAAAAATTGTTGTAGGCTGTCATACACTAATTCTTACTTAGTACTCAATGCTATCCTTGTTATATTATGATGCAAACTACTACTAATAATATTAGTTTGTTGTTTCTTCAGTAGTGCATATCTGGGTAAGTTTTGTGATGATTATTCTATTTAATGCACTTTAAGATCATATTCATGAATAGTATCCAAGTTGTTGAGTTACTGTCAGCGTGCTTCAAACCCTATAGCCACCAAGCAGATTGACACATCACAAGTGATTGACGTAGACTTAAAATGGGACTTTTTTCTGTCTTCATTCAAATATTCAAGATTTCATAGGTCTGTTTGTGCTTCAAGATCATTTATCAGCTAGTAGGTAATGTACATAGCTAAATGATATCTGATGCTTCTTGATGTAGTGACAAGGATTCTGTTTACTTATGTTAATATACTATCGTGTATTATCAAGAAATTAAAGAACTTACTTATGTTAATATAGTGTATCATCAAGAAATTAAAGTTACTTATGTTGTAGTGTATCGTCATGAAATTAAAGATGTCAGTTATAAAGGCTTCCACTATTTCAGTAATTGTTTAATCATTATCAACAAGTAAAATTATTAGAATATGTATCATGATGTGCCTTCTTGATATTCAGTATCACTTTACTCATGAATACTGAAAAAAACATTTAACAATTTGATGGCTTCTATCTTTTAGTCTATAGATTGATTTTCCTTTAAAAATTTTTTTTAAAAGAATACCATGACTTCTACCAGTTCATGATATATCAGTCAAAAACATATGTAAAATGCTTACTTGATTGAGCCTGCTTTTATTGGCAATCAACTAGTTACATCAAAATGTAATTTCTTCTAGTGTTATAATCATTGAAGTGTTAAACTAGAGACAAGATAATAAGATTATTAATATTTTTATGTTATTTAATAGCGAATGCAAGATTAGTTGAAACATGGCTGCTTAGGTAATGTCCTGATTTATCAGTTAGGAAACTTATTTTATCATATATGATTCATTTTCTCAGTTGGGAAACTTATTGTGAATATCATAAATCATAATATGATTCATTTCTGATGGACAATTTATCAGACCTGTACTCTGTGCACTAGTCTATACTGACAACATTCTCATTGTTTACAATTAGAGTCCATTGATTTACGAGTGGTGTACATTTTTATCATAATTAAATTCACACAGCTTCTGATGTGTCCTTCAAAAATAGCTTGCTTATTTCAAGATCATTCAGATTGTTTCTCTGTGAGGTTTGTGGTTCAGCTTTGTAAGGTTTTAAGGTTCAACCTCTTGCTGTTAAGGACAGTTTTTTTCTGACAGACCTGATGCTATGAGAGGCCTTTAATATATATTATATAGGTCTGCCTGTTATTGAGTGAGGTCTATACTTAGTTCTGCTTGTTATTCAGTGAGGTCTATACTTAGTTCTGCTTGTTATTCAGTGAGGTCTATACTTAGTTCTGCTTGTTATTCAGTGAGGTCTATACTATGGTCTGCCTGTTATTCAGTGAGGTCTATACTGTGGTCTGCCTGTTATTGAGTGAGGTCTATACTATGGTCTGCCTGTTATTCAGTGAGGTCTATACTGTGGTCTGCCTGTTATTGAGTGAGGTCTATACTATGGTCTGCCTGTTATTCAGTGAGGTCTATACTATGGTCTGCCTGTTATTGAGTGAGGTCTATACTATGGTCTGCCTGTTATTGAGTGAGGTCTATACTTACTTCTGCCTGTTATTCAGTGAGGTCTGTACTTAGAACTGCCTGTTATTCAGTGAGGTCTGTACTTAGTTCTGTCTGTTATTCAGTGAGGTCTATATACTTAGTTCAACCTGTTATTCAGTGAGGTCTATAAAGTGAGGTCTATACTTAGTTCTGCCTGTTATTCAGTGAGGTCTATGCTTAGTTCTGCCTGTTAATGTTATTCAGTAAGGTCTATGCTTAGTGTTGCCTGTTAATCAGTGTTATTCAGTGAGGTCTATACTCAGTTCTGCCTGTTATTTAGTGAAGTCTATAGTTGTGTCTCTTATTCAGTGATGTCTATACTCAGTTCTGCCTGTTATTCAGTGAGGTCTGTAGTTCTGTCTCTTATTCAGTGAGGTCTATACTTAATTCTGCCTGTTATTCAGTGAGGTCTGTAGTTCTGTCTCTTATTCAGTGAGGTCTATACTTAATTCTGCCTGTTATTCAGGGAGGTCTATAGATAGTTCTGACTGTTAATCAGAGAGGTCTATACTATGGTCTGCCTGTTATTCAGTGAGGTCTATACTCGATTCTGCCTGTTATTCAGTGAGGTCTATACTCGATTCTGCCTGTTATTCAGTGAGATCTATACTAACTTAGTTCTGCCTCTTATTCAGTGAGGCCTATACTTAGGTCTGCCTCTTATTCAGTGAGGTCTATACTAAGATCTGCCTGTTATTCTGTGAGGTCTATAGTTCAGCCTGTAGTTATTCAGTGAGGTCTATAATTCTGTCTCTTATTCAGTGAGGTCTGTACTTAGTTCTGCCTCTTTTTCAGTGAGGTCCATGGTTCAGTCCGACACTGTGAAGTCTAAGGTGAGTCTGTCACACTTAAGCGTAAGGGCTGTGGTTCAGTCTGTCACACTGATAGATCTGTCGTGAGTCTGTCACTTTGCAGGATCTTGAGTTAATGAGGTCTCTTGTTCAGTCTGTCACTGTGCTAGGTCTGTACTTAAGCATGTCACTCTGTGAAGTCTTTAGTTCAGCCTGTCACTGTTTATTTTTAAAAGCATGTCACTATGTGAAGTTTCTAGTTCAGCCTGTCAGTGTTACTGTTTATTTAAGCATGTCACTCTGTGAGGTATTTTGTTCAGCCTGCCACTGTTTCTCTGGAAGAATGTCAGTTGTTACTCTGTCAGGTCTGTAGTTTAGCCTGTCACTTGTCTGTGTTTCTGTTGAAGCATGTCACTGGGAGAGGTCTGTGGTTCAGCCTGTCACTGTGCTAGGTTTTCTATTTATTTAAGCATGTCACTTAGTGAAGTCTGTAGTTTATCCTGTCACTTTTCTAGTTTCTGTTCAAGCATGTCACTTGGTGAGGTCTGTGGTTCAGCCTGTCACTGTGCTAGGTTTCTATTTATTTAAGCATGTCACTTAGTGAAGTCTGTAGTTTAGCCTGTCACTTGTCTAGTTTCCGTTCAGGCATGTCACTTGGTGAGGTCTGTGGTTCAGCCTGTGGCCATAGTGCAGGGTTTGGTTTTAAGACCTCTCTGTCATTTGTGTGGTCTTTGGTTTCAGTCTTCTGGGTTTCATTCTGTAAAGAGTAAAGTATGTTTTCCAGTTTATCATTCCGTAAGGTCTATTACTCTTTCAAGTCTTTGGTTCTGTCTGTGACACTGTGTGAGATCTCTGGTCTAGTCTTTCACCCTGTCACTGTGTGAGAGTTATGGTTCAAGATCTGTGGGCTTTTTTGTCATTCCTTGGAAGTCTTTGAAACAGTCTATCTCTGAGAGATCTATGGTTCAGTCTGTCCCTCTATGTAATTTGTTCCTTTATTCAGTTATTTTGAGGGTAATGGAATAAGCACTAATTATGTTCTTTTTTCTCTTTTTTTTTTTTACATCCAGTCTCCATGTGTATGCAATCCTGTATATGACTCTGTATTAGAGCCTGTCAGTGTCACTCTGTGAGATTGTGCCTTCAGAGTATAGTCTGTGAGATTTGTGGTTCTGTTACTTTGTGATGCATTCTAATTCTGCCTCTAGTCTGACACTCTGTAGGCTAAAGTTTATAAATTTCCTATGATTCAGTCTGTCACTCTGAAGATCATGGACTCAGTCTGTCACTTTGTGAAATGCTTTGTTCAGTTTATCAGTCTGTTAGATCTGTTGTTGAATGTCACACTGTTAGATCTGCGGTCAAGTGTGTCACCCTGACAGACCTGTACTTATCCTTAACTCACTTAACTGTGTGAGGACTGACTGTGGTTCAGTCTACCAGTCTGTATCTAAGGTATGCAGATAGATCTATCAGTCTTACTCTCTGAGGTGTGTGGTTCCTGTTCAGTTTGTCACTCTGTGAAGCTTGAAGTCGGTCAGTCTTTCCCTAAGATCTGTGGTTCAATCAGTTTCTGTGTGGATAGTTTGGCTCTGTCTGTCACTCTTTGAGGTATTGAGGTATAACTGTGACCTAAAAGTCATGGAGGTATTGTCTGCCTCTTTAACTGTTGACTTTTAGAGTGTTTGCTTCAGTAAATCATGTTTGCCTTTAGAGGATAATGGATAAGAATGTTATTCAAAAGATGTAATTAAAAAAAAATTAGGGGCGGGGATATCCAGTGGTTAGGGTATTGCACTCCAAATCTGACGGCTGGGGTTTGAGGCCCCACCCCCCACCCTCTCACTCTAGCACCTGTTTAAGGGGATTTTTCCCCTTGGAGAGTAGGCCAGAGTGGGCAGGTTGTGAACTTATGACAAAATTCAAAAACGCTTGCACACTAGGGTCATGTTAAGACATCATTCCTGAAGTCAGAACGCTGCTCTTCCTTAATGGTGGGCAAAAATGGTCGCGTACAAAAAATCTCATTATTAGTGAATCTCGGAGTTTTAGCAAAGGAACAGAAAAAACTAAGGCATTCAAAACCCTTTTTTACACACAGTTCTTCATTACAAACACAAAAGCAGATGATATTATGTAACAAACACAATGTCGTCCATCTAGCGAGTATATTATCAAGCAGTCTATATTTTACAGCAAGTTGCTGATTTGAAGTTATTTGACATTAGGGAAACATTTTTTTTTAAATTGTGAAATTCTGACTCATTCTACGATGCATTTTTATCTCCCGCCCCCCTCTTTTTTCTTTGACATACACAGTCTTTCTTTCTGTGAGGGTTTTGCTCCAGTTTTGTAACCTAGATTTTCACTCCGCGGTTTTCAAGATTGAGAGTCTGTCACTCTGTGAAGTCCTTCGTTCACTCTGTGATGTATGGGGTTCAGGTCTGTCATTTGGGTTTAGACTAACTTTTTGTAAGGTCAGTGGCTCAGTCTCTTATGTTATGTGGTTTGTGGTTTAGCTTGTTATCTTGGAAGATAAATCGAATAAAAATCAAATTAAAAAAACAAAAACAGAACAAAACACACAACATCGTTAGTGATCTATGAGGAAAGTGTAGGATACATTTGCACCGCTCATTTCACTCACCAGACATTTATCTCATGAATAAAAAGTGATACATAGTACATACACTTATGGAATATTGATTGAAGCTCCCCCCACCCCACACACACACACACACACACACACACACACACACACACACACACACACACACACACACACAACACACACACACACACACACAGAGGTATGCACACATATCTTAATGACGATTTGCCTGTCAAGTTGAAATCAGTATCATAATGTCAATATCAGTCTCATGAATGATAAGCCCAATCAGACCAGAATAATCAGCAAACTTCAGAAATCAATGGACAAGTCTCTTCTAAACTTCAGCAGTTGGCAGGATATACAACGAACAGAAATGGCGACAGAACCCTACCTTGTGGTGCCCTTGTAAGCAAAACATATGAATGACAATTTTCAGCTTTACAGACTCGACCTTTCAGTTACGTAGTCCTAAATCCATGATAAGATACATATACCTTACATTCATTTACTGCAGTTTTTGTTAGAAGCTCTAAAGAAGTTGGGAACCCCTCCCCCCCCCCCAAAAAAAAAAAAGCCCCCAAACAACAAAAAAATAAAACGAAAAAGATAACAATAAAAGAGCACCCCCTAAAACAAACAAACAAAACAACCCTCAAACCAAAAACATAAAAACCCCACTCAATCAACAAAAAACAACAAAACAAAAAACAACAAAAGAACCTCAAACAACCCCCCCAAAAAAAAACAACAACAAAAAACAACAAATAAACAAAAAGAAACCATACAAACAAACAAACACCACCACCACCACCCCGAAAAAACACACACAAACAAACAACATGAAAAAAACCATCAATTGTGCACAAAAGCCAGTTTGTCTGGATGTTCATAAGTCCTACATAAACCAAAAAAGATACAAGGCACGTCCTAAAATTTCTTACACCCTTCAAAGCAGAGTAACAATTCAGTCAGGCCATTTTTTTTTTCAAGTGGGGAACAGGGTAGCCTGGTGGTTAAAACGCTGCGCTTGCGATTTGACGACCATGGCTTGAACCACCACTGAGACGCCCTTTCGAGGGAATTTGCCTTTTGGGGTTAACATCAGTCCCAGGTCAATTATCCCGAAAGTCTTTTTATTAAACTATGAACCGAGGTTCCATGCGCGAACGCATGCAGAACATCTTGCGCATACGTTAAAATCTAGTCCGCCTTTTGGAAGAGTAGGCTATGGTGGGAACAGCTGAATAAATATGTGCAAGACCGCATATATACTCTCAGACTATGTAAAAAAAAAAAAAAAAAAAAAAAAAAGTACAGTCATGAGTGCTTATTCCACTAACCTTCGAAATAAAAGAATGAATAGAAAGATAAACAGATAAAGAAACAAATACATAAATAACTCTCCATGAGTGGACACGCAACAGGCCACTTTCTGAAACCAGTTCCTCCTGACTTTGGACCACTTGATTTCATCTACACTATCTACAACTCTTGTAAAGGCTCAGACGGCATCTCAGGGGTCTCGAACTGTGCTCCCCGTGGCAGTTTCTTGACATGAAAGAACAGGGAAAAGTTACAGGGAAAGCAGTTTGGAGAGGGGGTAGGGGGGGGATGAGCCGAGGCAATACTCTCTCTAAAACCGGGAGCTCTGGTGTCGCAAGGGTGGATGTGCAGGCACCTTGTTAGGATGCAGCGTGTGTCCACGAACCCCTGTACATGGATAGCGTTCGTGCCAAACTTTGAAGCTTTGGGCAAACTGTAGTGTACATACCAGAATAATGTGACTGTATGCCTGTCTTCAAGATGCGCAGTGCCTACATGTCCTGATCTGGCGAAGAAAGAAGCCGCCATTTGTTTTCCAGTGCTTCCGGTTATTCTGAATTCTGGAAGACGTGGTGGTAGGGTTTAGGCCTACCGTGAAATACCCAGACTGACGATTTTTGTTTGGTTTTATGGTCCAGCTGATAAAGCCAGGTTTCATTTCCACCAATAAATAAACTATGGTCGTTTCGGAATGTCTAGTACCAGATTTCTTAAGAATTTTCAGGCACAACACCACTCTACCGTTCTTCTGCACGTCACTGAGTTCATGTAGTATCCATCTGGTGCATCACTTACATCCCCGAAGACGTTCATATATTGTCGTTTTAACTGCAGACCTTTCAAAGCCCAGACATCTTACATCTCCCGGACTTTTGGGGGGATCTTTTATGAGTCGCTTCACAATGCTGGTGTTTACTGGGATAAATGGCTGTAACAGGCCGACCTGCATGGGTGTTATTCCTGTTGCAGGCTCAGTCTACCTCGCCTGAAATCACTGTACCAATAGCGCATTGTGACTATTCATGGGGCAATCATCCCGAAAGTTTTTATTCACGGACTTTTATATGTATCAGCCGCCTTTAACACTTTGTTGAAGTCAGTATAAATAATGGCCTGGAAATGTCGATTTGAGAGCTCTGTAAGTGCCGTTTCAAACAGTGCTTGGTCAGTAACTTTCACAGCTGATTTTGATAAAACCATCAAACGCTGAAATGTCATTCTTGCGAGTGAGTATACTGGTGTCTTTCTTTCAAATAGCTTGTAAGCAGCAGATCATTCATACACACAACAAGACAAGGAAACAGACACTGAGATAGGTAGACCAACCCCGATCCACCTCTGTGAGGTCCCTAGATCAGTCTTGCAGCTGTTTGTATTCAGTAGCTGACATTGTGGGGTCTGAGTACGATCTGTGTTGCCGCCCGTCTCTTTGTGGTTTAATCACCTGGAGATCTATTGTTCTATGGTGATATAGGATATATGTAAGATTTGTTGTTCTATTTCCCAGTATATAATCATGTAAACCAGTCTGTCATACCACGCTGCGAGATCTCAAGTTCATTCTCTCTCTCTCTCTCTCTCTCTCTCTCTCTCTCTCTCTCTCTCTCTCTCTCTCTCTCTCTCTCTCTCTCTCTCTCTCTCTCTCTCTCTCTCTCTTTTTTTTTTTTTTTTTTAGATAGATGGCTTGATAAAAAAAAAGCAAATTTATTGCTTACTCAATGTACTTAGGGTTGTGGTTTATTCTGCTACTTTTTAAAGTCTGATTCATTCCGTTTGATTTAGTCTGTCACTCTTTTAGATCTGTGGTTCATTCTGTTACTCTTTCACATGCGTGGTTCATTCTGTCACTCATTTAGATTTGTTGTTCATTCTATCACTGTTATAGATCTATGGTTCATTCTGTCACTGTTATAGATCTATGGTTCATTCTGTCACTTATAGATCTATCGTCCATTCTGTCACAGATGTATGGTTCATTCTGTCACTCCTTTATGTCTGTGGTTCATTCTATCGCTGTTTCAGGTCTGTGGTTCATTCTGTCACTCCTTTACGTCTGTGGTTCATTGTATCGCTGTTTCAGGTCTCTGGTTCATTCTGTCACTCCTTTACGTCTGTGGTTCATTCTATCGCTGTTTCAGGTCTGTGGTTCATTCTGTCACTCCTTTACGTCTGTGGTTCATTGTATCGCTGTTTCAGGTCTGTGGTTCACTCTGTCACTCCTTTACGTCTGTGGTTCATTGTATCGCTGTTTCAGGTCTGTGGTTCACTCTGTCAGTCCTTTACGTCTGTGGTTCATTGTATCGCTGTTTCAGGTCTGTGGTTCACTCTGTCACAATTAGATCTGTGGTTCATTCTGTCACTTTTAGATCTCTGGTTCATTGGGTCACTCTTTCTGATCTCTGGTTCATTCTGTCACTCCTTTATATCTTTGGTTCATTCTATTGCTGTTTCAGGTCTGTGGTTCATTCTGTCATTCTTTAAGGTCTGTATTTGATTCTGTTGATAGACGTACTCATTTAAATATATTATATGTGGTCCAGTCTAGCACTCATTAGATAGGCAGTTCATTCTGTTGATACTCGTTTAGGTCTGTGTCTGTCAGTGTCAATTAATAAGGACGGGATAGCTCAGTGGTCAGAGCACTCGCTTTCCCCAAGCTAAAGTTAAGCAGCATCGAGCGTGGTGACCAATTGGATGAGTGACCGTTTGCGCGCCTTGGCTTCATACAGTCCCCCAGTCCACCCAGCTGTAAATGGGTACCTGTCCTCTTTAGGGTCAGGGAAGGTAAAGTACCGAGGGAGAGGAGATGGGTGCCGCCCTTAATATGCTGGCCCCTAGAGAAGCTGAGATCTCTGACGCCTCGCTCCCCTACGACTACAGGTTATGGGACACCTTTACCTTTTACCTTTACCTTTTAGTTTTGTTTATTTTATCCCCCTGCGAGGTCTGTCGTTCATTCTGTGGTGATTGTGGCTCATTCTGGCATTCTTTAAGGTCTATGGTTTAGTCTGTCTCTCTGTAAGTTTAGTAGTTCTTTCCTTTTTGCCGCTGTGAGGTTTCTGGTTCATTCAGTGAGGATTGTGGTTCGTTCTATCATTCTGTAAGGTTTGTGGTTCGTTCTGTCATTCTATAAGGTGTGTGGTTCGTTCTGTCATTCTATAAGGTGTGTGGTTCGTTCTGTCATTCTGTAAGGTTTGTGGTTCTTCTGTCATTCTGTAAGGTTTGTGGTTCGTTCTGTCATTCTATAAGGTGTGTGTGGTTCGTTCTGTCATTTTGTAAGGTTTGTGGTTCGCTTTGTCATTCTGTAAGGTTTGTGGTTCGCTTTGTCATTCTGTAAGGATTGTGGTTCTTACTGTGACGGTTGTGGTTCGTTCTGCCATTTTTTTGTTTTTAGATTTGTGGTTCATTCTGTGACGATTATTATTCAAACATTAGAAAAAAAATCTCACAGAGAAATTCATGTGGGTTACAAGCCGTACATAAAAAAAGTAAATAGGAAAAACATTTATAACAGAGGAGATAGATAACACAGCACAGTATGCAACCATCACCTCGAACATTCTACAAGACAAAACGCATACCAATACTAATACCAATGTGGATCATTCTGCCATTAAATAAAAAAAAAAAAATTGCGGTTCATTCTGTAACGTTCTTGGTTCATTCTGTGAGATTTGTAATTCATTCTGTTACTCTGTGTAAGGTTTGTGTATCAGTCTGTGTTATGTCTGTCGTTCATTGCGTCACTGTGTAAGATCTTCAGCTGAGGTTTTTACCACTCTGTGAAGTATGTAGTGTGTTTTGTCACAACATGATGTATATGGTTCAGTATGTTTCTGTATTCAGAGGTTCATTATTCACTCTTTGTCACTGTGCGTTGTGTAATATGTCACTGCGTGAGGTCTATAATTCTGTCAGTAATAACGGTGGCATGAAGCTATTCAACGTTCTGCCTGGTATTAGAAAGCAGAACACATCCATAGCTATCTCTTCAAAGATGAAATTTAAATTTGTATGGTATGCGTCTACTCTAGAGATGAAGTAAACAAAATGACATTTGTTGAAAAAAAGAAAGAAAGAAGAAAACATGAAATCTACAATGGAAAAGATGCTATAACAAAATTCAGTTATTTGATAAAAGCATGTCTGTGTTTGGAGGAGAAAAAAAAAAACCCACCTCCGGGCTTTTATCTGTCATGCAGCATAATAGAAACATGGAGAGAGAGAGAAAAAAATCTAATACTGTAATAGTTGTAAATGTGTGTTACTGTATAACTCCACGTGAACAGATGACTTTTCGTAGATAGGATGAGGTAACTCGGGGTAGTCTTGAGAGCTGTGTAGTGGGGGACATTACTGAGAACCCCGCAGTTTGGATACTGTTCTATAATAGCCGCCGTACCAGTGCATGCACCCATGGGGACAGAATAGCTAGCCTAGTGTTTGTTAGGCCACAGCATCGACCTTGTGATCTAACGGCGAGTACATGAGAGCGCGGGTTTGAATCTAGAGTAGTTTTGTGTTCTTACGAGTTTTTGTTGTTGTTGTTTGTTTGGTTGTTTGGTGGTTGGATTTTTGTTGTTGTTCTTTTTATCGTTTTTTCCGTAGCGTTACCATCGATTCCACTTCATTCTCTGGCAAGTCTTGTGGATGATACTATAACTTAAGATCTCGTGATCGAGTACATTCGTTATTTGTTGTGGACGTGTTGAACCCCATCCATCTTTTTATAGACGAATAAGCCATCTACGGCCTGTAGCATGGGTGACCTGAACATGCCCAGCATGCAACCAGGAGAGGGATGAACTCCGCTTGTTTAATTTACTCAAGACACACTGCCCGAAAAATTAATGTAATGCTGTGCCCCAGTTCTTCATGGAGCTACGGGAAAAGTCATGGCATTTCTGATCACGTGTGCACTTAAACATGCATACATGTTGCACTTAAACATGCATACATGTTGCACTGGTGGTGTTAAGTCATCCCAATTTGTTTTTTGACCCCCAAACAAACAAAAATTCTTACTTCATAAGTTTATTTTTAAAAATGGCTAACATCTAATTCATCAGCCGGCTAATCAATACCCTGACCCCCCCCCCCCCCCCCCCCCCCTCGAGAGAGAGAGAGAGAGAGAGAGAGAGAGAGAGAGAGAGAGAGAGAAGACAGACAGACAGACAGACAGACAGACAGACAGACAGACAGACAGACAGACAGACAGAGACAGAGACAGAGAAAAGCTTCATGGAGCCAGATGTGCACTATTCTCTTTTTATATTTTTATCCTGGTCAGAGTACAAGAGTGTATGTACCGCCTAGGATATATTGATTTATTTATCGATTTCTTTAGAAAGACGGAAATTTGGATATGAAAACCTGAAGTGAATGGCAAACATGACAGCCACTTGTGTCTCTCTTGGTTTGTTTTCACTAATGAACTTTTTGTATATTCATGTAAGACATTCAGTAGCACGAAGGCCATGATCTTCATTTCGAGAGAACCTAACATACATTTGGTGTTGTTTTATATATATTTGTGTTCCGAATCTTAAGTGGCTTACAACAGTTGCACTTGCTGCCTAGTTTTCATGTGTTTCTTTTATCTCTCAGTTGTTGGTTTTGCATTTGTTGTCTCCAGGCGTTTAATTAATGACTTGGAAAAAGAGAACAAGAAAGAAGATAAAGAAAAGGAACCCACGTCTAACCAGAATAGTTTTATACTGGTGAAAACGACAGATTTTACTGGTCTAGTACATGACGCAATTTCTATCTTTTGTTCATGCTGATGTAGATAATGATTAAAGGGATAGCCTAGTGGTTAGAGCGTTGCCCTCATGATGTGACGGCCCGGGATCGAGCCGCCTCGGAGGCACCCATTTTAGGGATTTTACCCTGGAGTAACATTAGTACCGACTCCACTCCGCCAAAAGCCTTCGATAAGACATCACACCCAGGCTCCGTGTGCGAACGTATCTCTTGTAGGGATGCCGGGGCCTATCAGCAATACATAGCATCCCCATATTCTGGATATTCTGTGCTTAGAATTCCCTCTTTTCTATCCCTCTCTTTGTTTCTGTCCTGTTTCTTTTCTTCATGTCACCCTCTTCTTGTCTATTTTCTGCCTTCTTGGTCCATTCTCCTGCTGTTGTTTTCCAGGAAGACTAATAAGATAATATTTCTCTCCTTCGCCGAAGTTGGTTGCGCTGGGCCTGACGTGTCAAACGGCAGTACATGTATTTATTATAGAATTTGTTCATTTGACAGACAACAGTAGTTGCTGTCTCTGTGTTTGAGCGTTGGACTAGGAAGATTGCTCACACGTTAAAAACCCGTTCCGCCTTTCGAAAGAGTATACCATTGGGTGCCAGTAGGAACGGATGACAAAATTGAAAAAAAGACACATGCGTACAGTTGTTGTGTTCAGACATCATCCCCGAAGTCGGAATGGGGCTGCCTTATTAGTGGGTAAAAGCTGTCTTATATGCACAATATCACCATTGGTGAACCTAGGAGCTGTAGCTGAGGAACGAAAAGATTATTGATTAGAAAAAAAAGCAATGTCTGACATTGACAAATTCGATATGTAGCGTATAAGTTAATCATTTGTTCGTCATGCAAGTAAAGATATTTAGTACTTTAATCCATGGTATTCTACTCGTATTTATTGGGCAAGTAATTAACATTTATTGTGCATTTTAGTTTACCGTAAAAAAAACAACTAAAAACAATTACAAAGTAACCAACAAGAGAGAGAGAGAGAGAGAGAGAGAGAGAGAGAGAGAGAGAGAGAGAGAGAGAGAGAGAGAAGAGATTTGTTTGATGTTTTTTTTTTGTTACGGTAAAATCATCTGGGGCCCACTGATAACGTATTGGTTTTGCTCGGCGTAATTGTAATTTCTAAAATGACCGATTTCAGGATTACTTTTTAATTCAAAATCCAGTGTCTTGTTTATCTAGCGTCGGCAATGTACCGACGTGCATAATTCAAATTACCTTAAGAAAAAGAAAAAAAAAGTTAATGATCTAAAAAGAAATGACAAGCCATGGATTCTATTCCCACTGTCAGTCAGTCAGCCTTTGGGTGGAAGAGGCTTTCTCTCGGGAGCCCTCATTTGTGTAGACTTCGGTCCCGTTCGGTTCTTTCAGATCAGACGAAATTAAGGTCCCGTGCGTGACCACTTGGCCTACGCGTAGACAACATTGCACGCTCGTTAATCTCACTCTTGGTTCAGGCTGACAGCTTTGTCAGTTAATTGTTGATGTCTGCAAAGTGCCCAGGCCTGCATGCATTGAAATGTTGTTGTTATGCTTTGAAATGTTTTGTTGAAATTGTCTCCATCCATGGCAAGCTGTGACCAGAACAGCCTTTACTCTCCGTTAAAGGAGAATCAAGTCGGAATATGGCTGCCTATAATGTGAGGTACTCGAAAACAGCTATACACGCAGACTTCTTACCCATTGTGTACTTAGATCTCTCATTGATTCCCAGGTGTGATGAGTAAGATTCTGTGCTTCTTTTGGGTGACTTCAAGGGTGTAGAGCTGGGGAACAAGCAACAACAACATCGGTACGAATCTCGCTGCTGGTATGAATTTGTTTATAAGAGAAACATGAACTTATGTGTTGTGTTTATATATCACTCCCCGAAGTCGGTCGCCCCCCCCCCCAAAAAAAAAAAAAAAAAAAAAATATTGACCAGTGGTGCTGAACCATCGGAGATTTGGGCGAAGAACAAGAAAGTCGAAGATTTTTCAGGAAAATCATTCTGAAAATTTCCGTCATTTTGGACAAAATTGTGTCCTTTTCAAGGCTGTCCAAACCGTGAGGCTATAGTCATTGGATGAAACGACAAGTCGAGGTCCCGTGTGTTATGCATTATTATTTAGCGCACGTAAAAGAACCTACGGCAACAAGGGGGTTGTCCCAGGCAAAATTCTGTAGAAAAAAGCCACTCTGATAGGAAACAAAAAGAATTGCAGACAGGAAAAAGAAAAAAAAATGGGTAGGCGTTGCACTTGTGGCGATGCGCTCTCCCCGGGAGAGCAACTAAATAAATAAATATAAATAAATTAAATGTTTCCCCAAACAAGTGCACGGTTAAAACAAGCGTAAGAAATTTATGTATAATATGAAAGGCCCAGTCTTCTCAAATGTATGCCTACTTGCAAGCTAAACATGTGTCAAATTATTTGCCGGGGACATAATATAATTTCATTTTTCACTGTTAAGTGGCTCGCACTTCTACTGTGCTCCAGTTCTCTACTGCATGACAGAGCTAGCTGTAAACTTCCCGAGGAATAAACCGTTAATCTTCAAGTCATTGATTGCATGTTGGGTTATGTTCATGCAATCCATGCTGCTTGCCATAGATTGCCAACACTTTTGGTGAAGGTAGGTTCGTAGGTAGGTAGTTAACGAGTATGCAAGATGCTGTGTTTGCATTTACATGCGGCACTTTAGCTTACAGCCTCATGCGAAGGACTTAAGGGACTACTGTAGAGCAGAACCACGACGCGCCACACACACACACACACACACACACACACACACACACACACACACACACACACACACACACACACACACACACACGCTCACACGCTCGCACGCACGCATGCGCGTGCACACACACACATACACAACATCTAGCTTACACGTTAAATCCTGTTCCACTTTTGGAAAGAGTAGGCCATTGTGTGCCGGTGGAAACATGACAAAATTTACAAAACTGCATACACACGATACGGGGACTGGATGTAAAAAAGCACATTATTGCTTATTCCATTATTCTCGATATAAAAGAATACATGAATAAATAAATAGAATAAATAACACATATAGCGTGACACCACGGCAGGGACTCGAACCTACGCCCTTAAATCACCGTCAAATTCCGATTCCGATGCTGTAACCATTATGCTGTTTCTGTCCATACATGCCCAGTTTTAATGTGTTAAATTCTGCTTTTTTTTGTTTGCATTCCATATAGCATTTTGAAAATTTTAAAGAAATTTGCCCATTGCTTCAAATGGAAGACTTTTTTCTCTGCACTAAACATTGTCGGAATTTTACGATTTTGCTAGCTTTCAAGTTATGAGATTTGCAAAGCAAACAATAAGAAATATGGTTATCCTTCTGTGTATAGGTTACCTAGTAGTAGGCTTAAGCAAAATATACGAATTTGAAGTTTTGTTGTAATTTGTTGTTGGGATTAAAATTAACGTCCTAGCGGAGATTTCCGATTTAGGGACTGTGAGCTGGAGTCATAGTGTCTATAAAAAGTTTTGTTGTAAAGCTGAAACGTGCGTTATAAGGCATCGATTTTTATCACGTGTTTGTTTTTGTTATTTTATAATAATTTTTTTCCAGTAAAACCAATGACCTATGTGGACTGTGTGCCTCCTTTATTGGCAGGGTTATACACATCTTTATGCATTGCTTGAGATTTCCTAATCCTACTCTGCAGGCTGTGCTATCTACCGGACAAGCCCCAAGGTGAATGGGAATGTAATGGGATTAATTCAATAAGCAGGAGCCAGAAAGGAAAACGTAATCCACCAACCTATTAAAAAACAAAACAAAACACTGGTTGAAGGAGGGTTGTGGAGGAGGGGAGGAGATGTAGGGGTCACTATGATTTTTCATGTTGAGAGGTTTTTTTTTTTTTTTTTTTTTTAAAGAGCCACAAAACTTAAACCGGGATTTAAAAGTCTGCAAGTAAACAGCTAGTGGCATAATCGAGTATTCAAATACCCATTTGCTAGTATTGGGGTAGAAGTATTCATTGTGGAATTGAATTTAAAACTCACCAGGACTGCGTCATATTTGAAGAATGATGCAGTTTCACGGAAAGGGGAGAAAAGTTCTAGGAAGTGACGTCAGTGGCGCAGTACCTAATAATGCAGCACAAAGCCCTCTTTGTGTCAGCGTATAGTGCAACGAATTTTTTTTTTTAAAGCTTTAAACCCACTAAAGTAGGCTATTTGCTGTCGATCGTGCCAATGCAGTGGTTTGTTTGGGGAGAGAGAGAGAGAGAGAGAGAGAGAGAGAGAGAGAGAGAGAGAGAGAGAGAGAGAGAGAGAGGGGGGAGGGGGGAATGCAGTTTAACAGATAAGTGAGAAAGCTCTGAAGCATTATGTCAGTGACAGAGGACAGAATATGCAATGCAAACTGAAAACCATTTGTTTTCTCTGCCTACAGTACAATGTACAGTTCATGTACTGGTTGTCCACACACACGCACGCACGCACGCACGCACGCACGCACGCACGCACCCACGCACGCGCGCGCGCACGCACGCACGCACGCACGCCACGCACACACACACACACACACCACACACACACACACACACACACACACACACACACACACGCACCATCCAACTAACCAGACATACAAGAAAAGTTGACGATTTAGGAAAATGCACCGATCATGCGTGTGAAGATCATAGGCCTACATTATTTTCGACGCTGGCAGCTTCAAAATACAGAAATATGACTTGGTACTATGTGTATGAATTTGAATTCGAAGCCGTACGATACTACAGCAAAATTCATTTAGTTTGGGTGGGGGGTGGGAGTAGGGGTAGTGGTTAGAGCCACTGCTGAGGCGCCTGTTTGATGGGATTTTTTCCTCTGGAATTAACATCAGTACCGACTCCACTCTCCCAAAAATCCTTTCCCATGAGACCTACAAGCCTAGGTCCCGTGTGCAAACGCACGGAGAACATCTTATGCAGCTGTTAAAAATGGCCGTTCTGCTTTCGATAAAAAGGCCATTGTGCGCCGGTAGGAAAGGACGACAACAACAATCCCCCAAACAAATAAACAAACAAAGAAACAAACAAAGCAACAAACAGACCGCCTCCCCCCCTCCCCTCCAACAATAACAACAAAGTAACTGCATGCACACACTGACATAGTGTCGTGTTCAGACATCATCCCCGAAGTCGGAATTATCTTTCTTAATTGTGGGTAAACGGTCGCATATGCAAAAATCTTACTATTACTGATTAGTAACCTCGGAGCTCTTGCCTACGAACAAAAAACAAACAGAAAAAAAATTCTTTATTTATGTATTGGTAAAACAACTAACAAATCCCCCAAAGACGCAGGTTATGCATTCGTGGCACACCAAAGTCGGATGCGCTGGGTCTGACTTGTCAGGCACTTAACGGCAGCAGAACGCATTTTCTCTCATAATATGACAGACAACAATAGTTGCTGTCTGCGCGTTCGAAGAAGAAGATCTATGCATTCGTGTGTTCAGTTTGGCCGCAATCGGGTTTGGAGTTTGCCAACAGTCGGGTTTGGTGTAATGTCACCGACAAAATAATCTTTTTTTTTCACGGAAAATAATCTATATATTTTTGCCCTCAAGTTTGCATACATGACCTCCACATTTTCCCCTCCCCCCGGAAGAGTGGTCAGCTTTCTCCATTTCAGGGAGAATAATGGATATTACCCATGACATTACATCTAACCCTATATCAGAACGATTGAACATAACACTGGTTGTGTGTGCAAGTGACGCAAACGCCGATTGGTTCTCGGGTTGCGGAAGTGGAAACCGACCACACTTGTGACGTTAACACCGCGTCAGGTCGGCAGTGACTGGGTCTTTTCGATATTTCGCTTTTAAAACGTTAATGATAAGGTAGACATCAAGATATTGAGGTGTGCACAAGCACAACGTTTCCCCCTGAGATCTTATTTCTGGTTAGATTCGTATCCCGTTTGAGTATTGCCTTCCCTTTTTCATAAAAAATAGAAACAAATAAATAAGAACCCCCCATACTTCTTCGTTTTTTCCTCGTTTCTCTTCTTCTTCTTCTTCTTCTTCTTCTTCTTCTTCTTTCTTCTTCTTCTTCTTCTTCTTCTTCTTCTTCTTCGTTTCCTTGCCATACTCATATTGAATAGAATGCGTAGTCCCTCTTACAAGAAAGCATATTTCACAAAACAAAACTGAACGATATGTTCGACATCCCCAAGAAAACAACAACAACAACAAAACACCAAATAGAAAAACCACCACCTTTTCTAAAACAACAAACAAAAAATTAATAAAACAAACTGCAGCAACAGAAGCAGCAGCAAGAAGAACAACGACAATAACCAAAGAAAATGAGGCTAAAACTTCATAAATACCCCCAAATAATAGAGATTGAGTCAGATAAATCGTTTGAATAAGATCGTTTCGCTTTCTTGTGTCTTTCAAGATAATGATTCGAATCAATATGGGATGATTAAAGTGTTTTTGATTTGACTTTTGCTTCAAAATTTAAAAGGGGAATTGCCCAGCCATATGCTGAGAAATTCACTTTGGGATACGAAAATAAAAAATAAGCAAAACAAAAAGCACAACGAAATACTTTTATGAAACGACACAGTGGTAAGCTCAGAGAAAGGCAAGATCCACTACCTCAGGTCTGTGACTGGGAAAAGTAAAAAAAACAACAAAAAAACTGGACTAATGAATGTGTGTGGTGTGTGTGTGTGTGTTGTGTGTGTGTGTGTGTGTGTGTGTGTGTGTGTGTGTGTGTGTGTTCACGTGTGCAGTGTATAGTAGTTGGCAGGGTAGAAGAAACCATCAAATTTGATCAATAGTTGTTCAGCACCGTACAGGAAGTTTT
>CM060322.1:9099645-9127145 GCA_030674155.1 Stramonita haemastoma | reverse complement strand
CACAAGCAAGATATTTTGTATTTATAATTCTGTTGAATTCACAGAAATGGAATAACAGTGCTCTACATGTGTTGTACCAAAGCTGATCCCAAAAAGCTGACGATAAAAGGAGAGGAAAGTATGCTTGGAATCCAAACTACCGAATGGATAGAGAAACGAAAAAAAGCTGGTGAAAATATCATTATTTTGCGTTTGGGGATCGCCCAACATATAAAGGATAATATATGAAATATGCGTAGTACACGGCATGAGTGGTCAATCTCCAGCTGAAGGGTGCTGGCTACATTTCCAGACAAATATTGGCAGAGAGAAGTTCAAAGCAAGACGTGGGCATTTACTTTGAATTTGATCCCGCAAGAATTGTGGTTCTCCACTTATAACTACATAAGTAAGATATTTGAAAAAAAAAAGTAACAGAGGAAATCAGCTGCAGGTAACTAATCTCAATTCTGTCATCACTAAAAAAATGTATAAAAAAAGAACCATAGAATAATTTTGATGAAAATTAGTCAAAATACTGAGGATGTTTTGCCATAGGTGCCATTCATAGTGATGGCAGTGATAATCTGTATTTCACCATCCATGCACGTACCTCACAGTAAGACACTTTTAATTAAGTCATCTTCACATTCACGGGAAGAAATAGAAACAAACGAAACCGACCCTGTACACAACTTCTTCTTCTTCTTCTTCTTCTTCTTCTTCTTCTTCTTCTTCTTCTTCTTCTTCTTCTTCTTCTTCTTCTTCTTCTTCTTCCTTCTTTGCTATTCTCTCCTTCTTTGCTTTCCTTCTTCTTTGCATTCTTCTTCTTCTTCTATGTACAACAACACAATAATAATGCTAATTAACAACAACAACAATTTTAAAAATGACAATATATATATAATAATAATAATAACAACAATAATAATAATAATAATAAAATAATAATAATAATAATAAATAATAATAGTAAAATATACAGCTTTCAGAGAAGGCATTTGCTGGGTATTTTGCTAGTTAAAGGGTCATTTGTTCTGTTAGATGTGACTCGAAATCTGGCCCCGGGAAGGCTATTTTCAAGGTTCAGCCTTTCTTGGTATTTCAGCATCTTTGATGCTTTACGCAGAACGCTCGTCATAATTCAGCTGTATCACGAGGATTTGATAAAGACAAACAAAAAAAGATTTCTTAAAGTGTGAAATCAAACACGAGTCGTGGGTTAGAAAGCTAAGACCTCGTATTCACATTCTGTATCATTTCATTTTTGCATGTTTGTGTTCAAATACCTTTTCTTTCTTTGTTTCTTTGTTTTGTTTGTTTTCTTTCTTTCTTTCTTTCTGTCTTTCGTCTGTCTTTCTTTTTATCTTCCTTCCTTCCTTCCTTCCTTCCTTCCTGCCTTCCTTCCTTCTTACTTCCTCTCCTTCTCTTCCTTCTTCCTCTTCCTTCCTTCCGTTCTTCTTCTTTCCTTCCTCTTCTCTCCTCCTTCCTTCCTTTCCTCCTTCTTCTTCCTTCCTCCTTCTTCCTTCCTCTTCCTTCCTTCTTCTCCTTCCTTCCTTCCTTCCTTCCTTTCTTCCTTCCTGCTTCTTCCTTTCCTTTCCTTCTCTTCCTTCCTTCTTTCTTCCTTCTCTTCCTTCCTTCCCTTTCTTTCCTCTCTCTTCTCTTCTCTTTCTTCTTCTTCTTCTTCTTCTTTCTTCTCTTTCTTCTCTTTCTTTCTTTCTTCTTTTCTTTTTCTTTCTTTTCTTTCTTTCTCTTCTTTCTTTCTTTTTTCTCTTTCTTTCTTTCTTTCTCCCTTCTTCTTTCTTTTCTTTTCTTTCTTTCTTTCTTTCTTTCTTTCTTTTCTTTTCTTTCTTTCTTTCTTCTTTCTTTCTCCTTTTTTGAGTTTATCTGTTTATTTGCATTCCCTGTCCAACAAACCCTCCATAATTGCCCTCCAGTCCATGTCCCCATCCCTTCTCGTCTACCTTTATTCGGGGGCGGTGAGTGTGTGTGTGGTGTGTGTGTGTTGTGTGTGTGTGTGTGTGTGTGTGGTGTGTGTGTGTGTGGTGTGTGTGTGTGTGTGTGTTGTGTGTTGGGGGGGGGGGGGGGGGTGTTGATAGGGGGTTGTCTCTCAAGCATCTCACGTCAAATAAAGCATTAATAGCTCTGGGAAAGTCCAGGCCAGCATTGGCGTGTCACCCTCAATGGTCGGCCCCGGCCTAAGCAGGGAGAGAAAGCCTCGGGAAAGGAACCGGGTAGAAAAATGCCCTTCCCTGGTACAGACCCTCGCGTCACCGCTGTGTGAATTGTGTGTCAGTGTTACTTGCAGGGTAATTGAACTTGTCTTGTCTGTCTGGCTGCCTTTTTTGTTTGTGTTGTGTTGTGTTTTTTTGTTTTGTAGCTGTTCTTCGTGTCTTTTTTTATATTTTGTTGTTGTTGTTTTTTGTTGGTGGGTTTTATTTTTTGTTCCTCCTTCTCTTTCTTCCTGCTAACAGCACAGCTCTCCTTCGTCACTTTGAGAAACTTTCACATTGCATGAGGGGGGTAAAAAGAACGAGGCGTGGGCGAGGGGGTGGGGGGGTGGAGGGGGTGGGGGTTTAGAGAAGAACAGGGCAGCAGGTAAACAGCAGAAATAAACGAGTATTGTCATGTTGTGGGGATGTCGTCAACACCGGTTTTTGTGTGTGTTGTTGTGTGTGTGTGTGTGTGTGTGTGTGTGGTGTGTGTGTGTGTGTGTGTGTGTGTGTGTGTCTGTCTGTCTGTCTGTCTGTCTGTCTGTCTGTCTGTCTGTCTCTGTCTGTCTGTCTGTCTGTCTGTCTGTCTGTCTGCCGCTGCCTGCCTGCCTGCCTGCTCCCTATCTGTCTGTCTTCTGTCTGTCTGTCTGTCTCCCTGTCTGTGTATCGCGCGTGTATGCATGGACGTAGAAAAAAAGCAAAGAAAAATTATATGACTATGAGTATAACTTTAAAAAGTCAATATTCAAACAAACAACTTAAGTATTCCTTTATTGTTCATTCTCGTCCCATGCACATGTACGCGCGCAGGCAGATAAGCATGCGTGTGTGTGGTATGTGTGTGTGTGTGTGCGTGCGTGTGTGCGAGAGTATGTGCGTATTTGCTATGCACATACATGCGTGTGTATACGCCCACGCATTCGCATGTGGGGGTGTGTATGTATGCGTGAGCGCGCACACTCGTGTGATGATGATATCTGGTAAGCTGCGTAAAACAAAGGAATATATTCAGTAAATGACATGTATGTATATATTATTATAATATAAATATATATATGTATATGTATATATATATATATATAATATATATATATGTACGTAATATATATGTAGATATATATAATTGTGCGTGCTTCTGTGTCATAGATGTGTGTTTGTGCTCTGTAGCATTGCTACATGATGATTAGTGGTGATGAGACTGATAATGATGATGTCCTTGGTATCTGGTGTGTGTGTGTGTGTGTGTGTGTGTGTGTGTGTGTGTGTGTGTGTGTGTGTGTGTGTGTGTGTGTGTGTGTCCCAGTAAGTAAGTCAGAGAAGGGAGGGGGCGGGAATGGGGGGCATGAAAAGTTGAACACTATTTATTGATCCTGCCAGCAAGGTCATTTGATAAGGAGATTGACATTTCTTTTCTGCAAACATGAGAAATGGCAGGAGTCATTGAAATTCTGCAGTCTTCTCAGTGGTGTCTGTGTCCATTGACTATAGAATATTATAGTAAACAGTCTGACAAATTCCTGCACATGAAAATGCTGAAAACACATCACACAAAAAATGTACGCACCTATGCAGAGAGAGAGAGAGAGAGAGAGAGAGAGAGAGAGAGAGAGAGAGAGAGAGAGAGAGAGAGAGAGAGAGAGTTTATTCTTTTATAATTATCGAGGATAATGGAATAAGCATTCATGTGCTTTTTCACATCCAGTCCCCGTGTGTATGCTGTTTTGTTAATGTCATCTGTTCCCACCGGCACACGATGGCCTACTCTTACGAAAAGCAGAACAGGATTTAACGTATGGCAAGATGTACTGAGAGAGAGAGAGAGAGAGAGAGAGGAGAGAGAGAGAGAGAGAGAGAGAGAGAGAGAGAGAGAGAGAGAGAGAGATTGAATGAATGAATGAATGAATGAGTACAGACAAACAACAGCCCTTTTCATGGGACAAAAAAATAAAATCGTCGATATATTATTTTGACGTGATCAAGAAGCACAATACTGATACTGCTGGAAGATATTCGTTGAAAGAATTGCTAAATACAGATGAAAACAATCGCAATCCTGGAGGCTCTTTTATCTTTAATTGTTCATGTTACGAGAGAGAGAGAGAGAGAGAGAGAGAGAGAGAGAGAGAGAGAGAGAGAGAGAGAGAGAGAGAGAGAGAGAGAGAGAGAGAGAGAGAGAGAGAGAGAGCATGCACGAGTAATTCGTGTGTATGTGTGTGTGTGTTTATGCGTGTGTGTGTGTGTGTGTGTGTTTATGCGTGTGTGTGTTTATGCGTGTGTGTGTTTATGCGTGTGTGCGTGCGTGCGTGGTGTGTGTGTGTGTGTGTGTGTGTGTGTGTGTGTGTGTGTGTGTGTGTGTGAACTCTGCCCCTCTGTGTCGATCTGTTTTTCTTCTTCTTCTTCTTCTTCTTCTTCTTCTTCTTCTTCTTCTCTCTTCTCTCTCTCTCTCTCTCTCTCTCTCTCTCTCTCTCTCTCCTTCTCTCTCCTCTCTCTCCTCTCTCTCTCTCTCTCTCCATCCCTCTCTCTCTCTCTCTCCATCCCTCCCCCCTCTCTCTCTCCCCCCTCTCTCCCTCCCTCTCTCCCTCCCCCATCTCTCTCCCTTCCTCCTCCCTCCCTCATCTCTCTCTCTCTGAGCTTGTGAGTGTGCATCACTCGTCATGTCTAGTCTCTGTCTCTGTATAAAACTGCCAGGAGAAGCCTGCACATCATAATATGCGTTTGTAAACATGTGTGGGTGGATGCAGAAGGCAAAAGTGATGATTCTGCTACCGTTACTATAGCCACCCTGAGTCACTTTGATCTTTTGGGGGCAGTGCCGTAATCCGGTCATCGGTGTGCACTGATCTTAGGAAACAGAATGGAGTTTTCTGTGACTCTGACTGAGCCTTGTCCATTATCAAATTGCCTCTTGAATAACTCGGATCTGTCTGTCTGTCTCTCTTTTTTGTTTTTTTCTTTGAAAAATCTCTGCTAGCCTGCCTGCCTGCCTGTCTTGTCTGTCTCCGTCTCCGTCTCTCTTTGATTGTTTCTGTCTCTGTCTGTCTGTCTGTCTGTTGGTATGTCTGCCTGTTGGTCTAGTCTGTCTGTCACTGTCTTTCTCTCTGTCTGTGTATCTCTATCTCTCTCTCACTCTCTCTCTCCCTTTCTCTCTCCTTTTCTTTGTCTGTCTGTGTGTGTGTGTGTGTGTGTGTGTGTGTGTGTGTGTGTGTGTGTGTGTGTGTGTGTGTGTGTGTGTGTGTTCTACATTATATTGTTATATCTACATGTATGCATGATATATGTTTTTGTTTTTATAAATATGTATAAAGCGACAAAGAGAGGATTTCGCTACTGCCACTATAGTATTCTACATGGCCACCCTGAGTTACTTTGATCTTTTGGAGCAATTTTGTAACCTAGCCATCCTTGTGCTCTGATCTTAGAAAACAGAGTGAAGTTTGTCCGTTATCAAATTACTTTTTAAATAACCGGACCTGTCTTCCTCCCCTTTCTGCTTAAAACTCTCTGTCTCTTTCTGTCTCTTTCTCTTCCTCTCTCTGTCTGTACGTCTCTTTCTCTCTCGTTTTCTCTGCCTATGTCTCTCAATTTCTTCCTATGTCTGTCTCCATCTGTCTGTGTCTGTCTGTCTCTGTCTCTCCTTTTGTCTCTCCTTTTGTCTGTCTGTCTGTCTGTCTGTCTGTCTGTCTGTCTGTCTGTCTGTCTGTCTGTCTGTCTCTCTCTCTCTCTCCTCTCTCTCTCTCTCTCTCTCTTCTCTCTCTCTCTCTCTCTCTCTCTCTCTCTCAACATCTTGCGCACACGTTAAATCCCGTTCCGCTTTTCGTAAGAGTAGGCCATCGTGTGCCGGTGGGAACAGATGACAATATTTACAACAAAAAAAACAAACCTGCATACACACGGGGACCGGATGAAAAAAAGTACATGACTGCTTATTCTGTTATCCTCGATATAAAAGAATAAATAGATAAAATCTCTCTCTCTCTCTCTCTCTCTCTCTCTCTCTCTCTCTCTCTCTCTCTCTCTCTCTCTCTCTCTCTCTCTCTCTCTCTCTCTCTCTCTCTCTTCTGTTCTGTCACTTTGTGCTTTTCTGTGTGTTTTTCCACCTTCCCCTTCATATATATTATGCTTACATGTGTGTGTGTAAACATTTTTTTTATATCATGTGTGGGTGGACGGATCATATAAAGCGAGAAAGAGATGATTCCCGCTACTGCTACTATAGCCTCCCTGAGTCACTTTGATCTTTTGGAGCAATTTTGTAACCCAGTCGTCATTGTGCTGTGATCTTGGAAAACAGAGTGAAGTTTGTGTGTCTTTGAGCTTTGTCCGTTATCAAATTACCTCTTAGATAACTCAGTCCTCTGTCCAACCCCCTTTTTCTCTCCCTCTTTCTACTAGTCTCCGTCTCATTTTGTCTCTGCCTGTTTATCTGTCTCAATGTCTGTCTCTCTGTCTGTCTGTCTGCTTGTTATTTATTTCTTGCTGTGTCTGAATGTCTGTCTGTCTCTATCTCTGCTCGAATTTGTTGAAATCTGTCTCCCTTTCTGTCTGTCCTTTGTGTCTAGTCTTGTCTGTCTCTGTGTTTGTTTGTCTGTGTCTAGTCTGTCTGCTTGTCACTTATTTCTTGCATCCTGTGTCTGAATGTCTGTCTGTCTCTGTCTCTCAGCCCGAATTTGTTGCAGCGTTTCCCTTTCTGTCTGTCCTTTGTGTCTAGTCTTGTCTGTCTCTGTGTTTGTCTGTCTGTCTGCTTGTCACTGTCTTATATTTCTTGCCTCTGAATGTGGGTCTCTCTCTGTATCAGTGTTTGTCTGTCTGTCTGTCTCTGTCTCTGTCTGTATTTCTCCCTGTCTCTCTCTGTCTGTCTGTCTGTCTGTCTGTCTGTCTGTCTGTCTGTCTGTCTGTCTCTTCTCTCTCTCTCTCTCTCTCTCTCTCTCTCTCTCTCTCTCTCTCTCTCTCTGTGCCCGAATTTGTTCCAGTGTGTTCTCTTTCTGTCTGTCCTTGTGTCTAGCCTGTCTGTCGCTGTGTTGTGTCTGTCTGACTGTGTCAGGCTGTGTGTCTGTATTCTGTCTGGTTTTTCCCTCTCTGCCTCAAGATGGTAAGTATTCTCTGCCTCTGATATTCTTCCCCTCATATTGTTTTAGATTTTCTGTCTGTCCGTCCGTCCGTCTGTCCATCTGTCTGTCTGCCTGTCTGCCAGCCTGCCTGCCTGCTGCTGTCTATCCCATCCTCCCACTTCCGCCCCCACTCTCTTTCTGTCTCTCTTTTTCTTTTCTGTCTCTCTCCCCCTCTCTCTCCCCGGTTGTCTTGTACCAATGTGCTTTGACTGTGCATCAATCGTTCTCTTTTTTTTGTGTGTGCTCGCCCCCGTGTGTGTGTGTGTGTGTGTGTGTGTGTGTGGTGTGAGTGTGAGTTGTGTGTGTGTGTGTGGTGTGTGTGTGTGTGTGTGTGTGTGTGTGTGTGTGTGGTGTGCGTGTGTGTGTGTGTGTGTTCTGTGTCTGTGTTTGTGTGTGTTATGTGCACACGCGCGCATGTGGGGGGAAATGGAGAGAGCGAGGTGTGTGTGTGTGTGTGTGTGTGTGTGTGTGTGTGTGTGTGTGTGTGTGTGTGTGTGTGTGTGTGTGTGTGTGTGTGAGTGAGTGTGTTTTATGTGCACACGCGCGCATGTTGGTGGGGGGGGGGGGGGGAGGATAGGGAGAGCCAAGAGAAGGGCGTACACACGAAGATCCGCATGTGGTACTCTGACATCAGTTTATGACGTATTGATTTTTTTTTTTTGAAAGAGCCTTCAACTTCGTCAGTAACATGGATCTCTAGTAACCAAGAGAAGGGAGAGAGGGCGGAGGTACAGAGCAAACACTGATAATGTATGTGCATTGAATAAGTGTGTACGTGAATGCTTGCTGTTGTGTGGTGGATATCTAGGTGAAGTTTTCACCCGTACCATGTTGTGTGTGCGTGTGTGTGCGTGTGTGTGTATGTGTGTGTGTGTGTGTGTGTGTGTGTGTGTGTGTGGTGTGTGTGTGTGTGTGTGTGTGTGTTTTGTGTTTGTGTGTGTGTGTGTGTGTGTGTGTGTGTGTGTTTTTTATTTTTTTATTTCACTCTTTTATCTTGAGGATAATGGAATAAATACTCGTGTGTTTTTCTTTTACATCTCGTCCCTGTGTGTATGCAGTTTTGTAAATTTTGTCATCCGTTCCCGCTGGCACACAATGATCTACTATTTTGAAAAGCAGACTGGGTTTTAATAAGGTGTGCGCAACATGTTCTGCGTGCGTTCGCACACGGTATATCGGTTTATAGTCTCATCCGTCTCATCCAAGGACTTTTTGGGGGATGGAGTCTGCACTGATATTAACTCCAGAGGGAAAATCCTCTTGAACTAGATTCGAACCCGGGTCAGCAGATCACGAGTGCAATGTGCATCACTCTAACCACCAGGCTATCCGTCACCCCCCCTCCCCCTCCACCATGTTGCATGTGTGTGTGTTGGTGTGTGTGGTGTGTGGTGTGTGTGCGCGCGCGCGCTGCGCGCGCGCGTGTGTGTGTAGGTATCCAATCACTGAAAATCGTCTGTTTCTCTCGCTCACACAGTTCTAACTACAAACACACCCACGAACGCATTCGCTCACGTAATCGCGCAAGCGTCTCTCTCTCTCTCTCTCTCTCTCTCTCTCTCTCTCTCTCTCTCTCTCTCTCTCTCTCTCTCTCTCTCTCTTCTCTCTCCCATTGCATTCTCCTCCATACTCGTTGTGCCGAGTGTGTGTGTGTGTGTGTGTGTGTGTGTGTGTGTGTGTGTGTGTGTGTGTGTGTGTGTGTGTGTGTGTGTGTGTGTGTGTACGTGTGTGTGTGTGTACGTGTACGTGTACGTGAACAGGCGAGTATTTGCGTACGTACATTCAATTTGCGTATGTATGCTCAGTCAGTGAATTTTGTCTATTTTTGCCTTTTACACAGTTACAAACGCATTTATAACACACACCAGCTTATCCACGCGCAGACTTTGTGTGTGGTGCGTGCGTGCATGTGTGTGTCTGTGTGTGTCTGTGTGCGTGTGTGTGTGATACGTTCATCTAGTAACCGAAAACCTCCCGGTTTCCTTGCTTCAACACACTACAGACACACAAGCGAACGCACTCTCGCTTACTTAGTTTCAGTTTTCAGGCGCATACGAGTGTGCATACGTACTTTGCGTGCGTGCTGGTGGTGCGTGCGTGTGTTTGTGTGTGGTGTGTGTGTGTTTTGTGTGTGTGTGTGTGTTTGTAAATGTCTGCTGTGTGTGTGTTGTGTTGTGTGTGTGTGTGTGTGTGTGTGTGTGTGTGTGTGAGAGAGAGAGAGAGAGAGAGAGAGAGAGAGAGAGAGAGAGAGAGAGAGAGAGAGAGAGAGAGAGAGTATCATGTGTGTGTGTGTGTGTGTGTGTGTGTTGTGTGTGTGTGGTGTTTTGCACGTAACATGTATGTGTGTTGTGTGTTGTGTTAGTGTTGTGTTAGTGTGTGTGTGTGTGGTGTGTGTGTGTTGTTGTGTGTAGTGTGTGTGTGTGTGTGTGTAGTGTGTGTGTGTGTGTGTGTGTGTTGTGTGTGTGTTGTACGTAAGTGGAGAATGTGGGGTGGTGGGGATGGTGTGTGTGTTGTCGTCGGAGCAGTCTCCAAACTTGAAACTTGAGGCATGGTAACCTGTGCGCGTGCGGTGGCTGCTTAGTGACGCTGCTGCATTCCACTTGAACTGCACATGCTGTGTCTGTATGCAGACTGTACAGATCTTATTTTTGTGCTTTAGGCTGCAGCACGGCGAGAACTACTGCTGAAGTGTCACTGGTGGGTATTGATCCGACCATTCCTTCCCCCCACCCCCACCCCCCACCCACCCCTCCTCCAGTTTCCCTCCCCCCACCCCCATCTCCTCCTCCTCCTCCACCTTTCTGCACACTCACCGGGTCTCTCCCCATTTTTTTCTTTTTTTAAACTTTTTTTTTCTGGATCCAGCCACCGCCTACCACCTCTACCCTCATCAAACTCTTCCCCACACTAAAGTCCCTCCTCTCCCTTACCCTTTTCTGCCTACTACCGTCCTCCTCCCCTTTTAAGTCCTAGCCTCCCCCCGTCCCCTCCCCTTCCCCCTCCCTTTTTCTGCGTTCCCTCGCTCATCTCCCGTCCTCTTGTGTGTCGGTGCCCATCAATACCGCGGCAGAGCAGGGGGGCAGTGGTGGGCTGCAATGGTAAGCAGCATGCAAGCTGTGAGATCGTGAAAAACACTATTGCAGTCACAGGCGCCTGCAACAAGTGTTTTTGTTTTTTTTCTCCTCGAAGAGTCTTGGGGGTTTATTATTCTATAATTTTACGGTCATTACTCTTTCTGTATGTACTGTTTGTGGTTTATAGCTCTCTGGTTCTTGACGAAGAAGAAGAAGAAGAAGCGGAAGAAGACAAGAAGAAGAAGAAGAAGCCAGGGGTTTTTCGGTCACTCAGTATTAAATCACGTAATTAACGCAGGGAATGAGGGTAGTTTGGGGAGTGGGGGGTGGGGGGTGGGGGAGGAGGTGCTGCGTGGGGGATGTCTGTATGGTTAGTGATTTAGTTGCTTTCATAGTGGGTGATTTACAGGTGTTACTAAAAGGCCGCTCGTATATATACACCTTGCACCGTGATTTGTTAGGGTTTGGCTACTACTTTGGTGTGGTCGGATATTGGTCTTTTGTTTATTGCTTCACTCCAAGCCTCTTATCATTTTAATCTCCATATTTATATCTCCGTTTTTCTTGCGGTCTGTCTTTCTGTCTCGCGGATTTTTTTTTCTTCTCTGTATCTTAATAAGATACTTTAGATCTATAGAGAAATGGGAGTAAAGTGCGTGCACGCGTGGGTATGTGTGTGTGTGTGTGGTGTGTGTGTGTTTGTGTTTGTGTGTGTGTGTGTGTGTGTGTGTGTGTGTGTGTGTGTGTGTGTGTGTGTGTGTGTGTGTGTGTGTTTGCGCTTGCTTGTGCAAGCAGTTTCCAGAGAAATACGTGGCAGAAATAAGACTATCCTTGCGTGTCAGAGGCTATTATTTCTCAAACAAAAACTCTTCCTTTCTGTGAAAAAGTATGATTTCATCCCTTGTTCTGTATGGATGATTATTTCCGTCATCCAGAGCACAAAAGTGCATGTCATAGCTAAATCCAAATTGAGAAAAGCATGAACATTTTACTCCCACTTTTCAAAAAAGGAACTGTTGTGTTGTGTGTCAATTTGCTCAAGAAACAGTGCCTAATAAATTCAGTGTGGCGTTCGAATTACTATGCAGTCTAAGGAGTCGGACAGCGTGCGTGAGCCCGCTGGCATACTTGTATATATACACACGCGCTGAGACAGGTATTATTAAAAGATAGAGAAAAAACTGAAAAGGAAATAAAGAACACTCAGACACTAGAGCATCAACAAACTCGAGCAAGTATATCTACTCCCGTTCCGGCCCAAAACTCCCCCCCCCCCCATCCATTAGATCATGATGAGTGGTGGTCTGGGTGCTAGTCTTTCGGATGAGACGATAAACCGAGGTCCCGTGTTCCACACATCATTATTTAGCGCAAGTAAAAGAACCCACGGCAATAAGAGGGTTGTCCTGGCAAAATTCTGTAGAAAAACAACTCTGATAGGGAAACAAATACAGTTGCAGACATGATAAAGAAAAAAGAAAAAAGGGTAGGTGCTGCACTTGTGGCGACGCGCTCTCCCCGGGGTGAGCAGCCCAAATTTCTCGCAGAGAAATCTGCTGCGACATAAAGTGGTATGAATAAATAAATAAATAAATATAACACTCGAAGAAAGCTACCAAAAACGAATGCACGCGCGGCAGGGCATACTCTAGGAGAACCACAGACCCAGAAGGATGTAAGAAGTTGCCACTCATTCTATGAACCCACACCGGAACGCATACTGAAAGAATACTTGACAAGCGAGAGGTTTTTGAAAAATGATAAACCCTTAAAGGAAATACTTAACATTGCTGGAAGGACAAATGAGGAAACATTTTCTAGTTTTTCTGGAATGAGAGAATTGATAGACAAGGGAGAAAAGTGGGGGGAAAGAAAGAAAAGAAACTGGTGACATAGTCGGCGAAGAGAGAGAGATGTAAAGTGCCCGTGGTAAAAGAAAGAAACCAAAAAAGTTCGTGGGGCCATGATCCGCATACAACTAAAGCCATTTCAAAATAGATCAGCTAAAGCCGATTAAAATAAATGAGCAAACAAAACAACATATCTTAGTAAGTCTATTGTATCTGGATGCATTTTTTAAATTCAGAGTTTAAAACTTTTTTGATGGAAGACTTCAAACTGATTTTTATGACTAAATGTGTAGTGATTATTCGACTCGGGTACTTTAAGTGAAGTCTTTGGCTACGTGTTTTGTCTGGGTTCAGTGAAGTCACACACACTCACATGGTTGAAGTGTCTAGCTGAAAACTCATGGCTGTCTATTTTGTCTGGAAATGTTATAATTTCTCACAAAATTGTCGTGTCTGGTTAATTGTTACATCAGGAAATGATGCTATTTTTAAGAACTGATTTTGAATATGTCGATACATGTTGATTGGAATGTGTCATTACAACAACAACAACAAAAAATCGGGGGTTCTGAAATTGGTGCAATTAAACTACTTTGCTTTTGTCCACGTACAAGAAAATTGAAGTTTTCGCTAAGTGTAATGCCTTGTTGCTTTTTTCTCTGCAGCTGTCCGACCTTGTCATTTGATTTGCAGAGAAAGTCTTGCGTGTGTACACGCAGGTGTTATGAAATTGTGTACAAGCTAGGAACTACTTTTCGTTTGAAAGATTTCTTTGCGTAAGTTTTCAGCAAACAGTGGCACCAGTAAGCGTAGCTCTTCATAGGCATGAATGGTAAACAGAAAAGCCCCTGCGCAGAACTGTGGTGAGACGATCTGCGGGAATCACAAGTTGTGAGTGAACTGGCCTTGGAGCCACCCCTTGAGGGTGGGTGGCTAGGAATAAAACAGGAAGTAAAAATTTGACATGGCCTGAGTTGGCTGCAAACCGAACATAGTGCAGCATTTTGACTGACTGGAGCATTTTGACTGCCGTATACTTCAGTCTTTTTTGTGCTTGGTTTATGTTGCAAAAAAAGGAAAAAAAAAAGGTTAAAGCCACTATTCTTTTTTTTTCTTGGATATGGACTTTCTTCATGATTATATTCAGTTACATAACCATTTTAAAAGAGAATAATATAGAATAGAAATGGCATTTTCACCGTGGGTTTTTCAGGTTCCTCCACGTGGGCACAAGTAAAAACATAGTAAAAACATGTTTCAGAAGGGATGCAATACAAGCGAACTACTCTTTGACATTTAAAACATAATTAAGGTGGGATGCAGTACATGCGAGCTACTTTAGATATGAAAAACATGATGAAGAAGGAGCACAATACTAGCAAGCTACTTTATATATTAAAAACATAATGAAGAAGGGGTACAATGCAGGTGATCTACTTTCTATATTAAAGACATGATGAAGAAGGGGTACAATGCAGGTGAGCTACTTTAGATATTGAAAACATGATCAAGAAGGGGTACAGTACTAGCCAGCTACTTTCTATATTGAAAACATAATTAATAAGTGATGCAATACAAGTGAGCTACTTTAGATATTAAAAACATGATTTAAAAAAAAGTTGCGTTCATTATCAACCTATTGTTGAGGTTAGGGACCATTTCGATCGGCCATATTGTAATGGTTTGACAATGTTCATTGACTAATTCGTTATAGACTTCGACCGCACCTGGCGCTGTGTTTGCAATTTGTAAAAGTCGATTTTTAAAAACCATGGGAAAGGTGGGTTATTGGTTATTATTATTTAGTTAGTTCTTACGTTTATTGTTTGCAGTCTTTATGGTCTTCAGTTATTCGGGTTTTTTTTGGATGTCGTGTTCCTCTTGATTTGTGTTCTCTCCAGTCATGTGTCAATGGCTATAACTTATTGAGAAGTGATATTGTAGTTGAAATTTAAAAAAAAAAAGATGCACAGCATCACAACTGGTACTTGTAGTATTAGTCTAGATTTTTGCCTGGTCCCCTCACAGTGGAGGTTATACTAATTCTTTTTAAGTTCCTCGGCTAGAACTCCGAGGTTCACCACTTTTTGCATACGTTAATGTTTTTGCCCACCATAATATTGAAATGAGTCAGTGGATTCATGAGCAAACCGGGTGTAATAGGTTACAGCGGTAGTTTCTGGCTTATGGTTATGCTGTAGTTTCTAGCTTATGGTTATCCTGTAGTTTCTAGCTTATGGTTATCCTGTAGTTTCTAGCTTATGGTTATCCTGTAGTTTCTAGCTTATGGTTATCCTGTAGTTTCTAGCTTATGGTTATCCTGTAGTTTCTAGCTTATGGTTATCCTGTAGTTTCTAGCTTATGGTTATCCTGTAGTTTCTAGCTTATGGTTATCCTGTAGTTTCTAGCTTATGGTTATCTTGTAGTTTCTAGCTTATGGTTATCCTGTAGTTTCTAGCTTATGGTCATTCTCATGTGAAATAAGTACAACTATGGCAAATCTGCTGTATTCCAAAAGTATTGAAACCCAGTTTGAGGGTCTTTTTCGACCACGCTATGTAGAAATCATTGCCTGAAAGTTAGGTCTAAATGATTGAGCTCAACATTATATTAAAAGAAATCATTGCCCTAGGCAGTGTATGCCCAGGCCAGAAACACTTGAAAGAAAAATGGAATGGCATATGATCATGTAATTATGCAAAATAATATACAACAATTCAAGTTCATGAAATACTTAATAGTTTAGTAGTATGAGTATTTGATGTCGACAGCTGAGATCATTTGTTATACTGCAGCAGGACCTTGTCGGTGCTTCTTGTCTGGTGCTTCTTCCATCGCTAGTTCTGCACACCCTGGTTCATCTTGTCACACATGGCCAGGTGTAAATAAGTCAGGGAGATATGAAACAAGGCCGCTGTAGGGCAGCCAACCAAAGAAGGCCCACCGCTGCTTTTGGGTGACCATGCCCTTATTTTCAGTCCGACTTTCCGTTTCATTGAGATAAAACTCATGCGACGTTCTTTGGTGCGTCATATAGCAGTGAAGATTCATTTCTGTGATATTTTTTGCTGCTGCATTTTTGTGTTGTACATTGACAGCATTTTTTACTCTATGACATCTTACTGTCTCTTTGGAGTGCCGTACCATTGCGTAACGGTGATACTCCCTAACACTGACAATCTGAGCAGCAGAATACATTGGGCTTCAGTGACATCCCTTAGTAAAGGAATCACATTTCATGGACACCGTTTTCCAGGAACATTATACGATGGTGGCATTCCACTGCATTAACCACGTATTCCATCCCGTGAACGCTCAGAGAGGGTGTATGCATTTTTCTTGTATTCGGCGGTCAGAGTTGGGTTTTTATCTACTTTTTTTTCTCCCAATTTATCTGACAACAGTAGAAAGCGAAAAGGAGGTGGTAGTGGTGGTGGTGGTTTGGGAGGTGGGGGAGTGGGGGGTTGGGGGTTGATGTACTTCGGCATTTTATGTAGGTTTGTAGGACGATTTTAAAGAATAGCATTTATTGATCCTTTGTTTCGCTTGGTGAAAAATATGGAGAGTATGCATTCATCTTTTCCCTAACTTGGTTTAGAAGTAGATCTATGTGCTAATCTGTTCTCAAAACTAGTCACCATTATATATTCATATTAGGTATGTCTTTTTTCCATGGCACATCTTTTGAAAAATTCAGAAAGAGGGCACATGAATAAACCCGAGATACCGCTTCTGTTTAGCTACTCTACCAACATAAGGTACGCGGAAAGAAAAGAAAATTGTCATACCACTGAACATCAGTCTTGATACCGAAAATGTTTAAACGTGCATTAAAAGAGCCAGAGGTCACCATTTTAAAAGACTTTAGTATCAGTTAAATGTAAAACGTACTGTGGTATGGTACAGTCCCTTGTAATTTAATGGAACAAAACCGTTCTATCAATGTCCAGCTGCCTAAAACTGGACCCCCCCCGCCCCCTCCCCCCCCCCCACTGTTTTTTGTCTTTCTCGTTTTATTGATACAAAAATCGTAACTGAAACATTATGAAAATCTGATATATATTCCCAGATCAAGAAAGTGTGCTAATTCGAACTATTTTATTTTAGAAATTTGGGGGTGGGTGGGTGGGTGATCTTAAACAGAAATATATGGAGGGAATGAAATGGGGGTGGGGTGGATGGAGTGAAAAAAGAGTTTCTGTTTCTTTAACAAGTTCTTAAGGACTGTCAGGACTCGATTCTCTGTCCTGATAAATGCAAAAGAAATAGGCTTAAAATTCATACACATACGCACACACATACACACACACACCCCACGCACGCACGCACGCACGCACGCACGCACGCACACACCAGCAGCACGCACGCACGCACACACACATGTATAGACGTTGCTAATTTTTTTTTTTATAGCAGACACGGAAAACAAAACGCTTAAACGCGTTGCCTTGCACTTTGATCAAATAAAAAAAAACAAAAAAACCTACACATATATACACATGGCTTGCAGTATCATCTGATCAAAAGCAATTTGGAGTCATGCTACAAACATTCACAAATGACATTTCCATCGTTGAAACAAATTTAACAGTGAAACACCATGTCCTGATTTTGTCAGATCAAAACTTTCTTTTGTTTGTTTGTGCTATCTAACTAGTGAAAAGGTAAGATGACTTTAACAGAACACTACTACAAACCAAATGGCTCTCAGATCTTTGGGTATGCTCGATGCTTCAAAAATGTTAGCTACATGCAGAACTATCTTGGGAAATCTCACTGAAATTCTTACACTTTAAAGAATTTAAATTTCAGTCGGTTGCGTGTGTGCCTACGCGCGCACAGACACGCACGTACAAACACATTTTTTTCTGCAAAAATATCGTATACTGAAAGGACATTTCTTTTTATGCATGAGTTTTTGTGAAGATGCAGGGTACGTTGTTTTACTTCATACATTTTTCTGCATGTTAAGTATGATATTGGCAACAAAAGACTGGCTGTGTATGACACTAAATAAATGCGTTCCTTGCTCAGGAGAGAACTCGGGAAGAAACACTAAACAGTCATTTGATTCCGCCTGGCTATATCTTATGCAGATGGGCCTGCATACACATTGTGGAAATGAAACTGTAGAGTCCCAAATGTAGTGCAAAGAGTATTACTGTATTCAAGCCGCTTGTCCCCCTACAGGAACCACGATAGAAAGTGCATCAACCTCTTCCGTTGTCACGTAGAATCCCTAAGGCAGGGAACATTATCGATGTTGTCCATATCATTATAATACACAACCACACACAAAACTGGTTAAAAAAAACAACGTTACTGCAGTGTTGTTGGTATATAATCCTTAAAAAAAAAGAAGTGTACATTATTGAGAGTGAATCCTAAAGTAGCTGGCGTTTGTCAAGTGTATTCTTTCCTGATGAAAGACAGTTCAGTTGATGGTGCATTAACTCGTCTCTACCTCTTTTCTGGGAAATGAGTCCCGAAGGCAAAGGCAGTTTGCATGAATTGAATATCTTTGTGGCAGGAAGAATGGTAGAATAATGCACATTTGGAACCGGTCTTTCTACAGAGGGTCTGAAAGTGGTGGGGTGTGGAAGTGGTGTGGTGTGGTGTGGTGTGGTGTGGTGTGTGTGTGGTGTGGTGTGCAGCGTGCTTCCAGTTTGAACAATGCAGAGAGAGAGAGAGAGAGAGAGAGAGAGAGAGAGAGAGAGAGAGAGAGAGAGAGAGAGAGAGAGAGAGAGGAGTGAGTGAGTGAGTGAGTGAGTGAGTGAGTGAGTGAGTGAGTGAGTGAGTGAGTGAGTGTGTGTGTGTGTGTGTGTGTCTGCGCGTGAGTGTGTGTGTGTGTGTGTGTGTGTGTGTGTGTGTGTGTGTGTGTGTGTGTGGTGTGTGTGTGTGTGGTTGTAAAATGCATCACCCGTGTCTGTGAAAACATATTAATTTTCTGAATTTGCAGGACCATAATCATGTTCTGGGATGATTAAAATCCTAAGGCAATTTCTAGCAACCACTTCTGCCTCTCTCTATCTTGCTTCCAGAGCATGCTGCTTTCTATGCGGTGTGTGTGTGTGTGTGTGGTGTGTGTGTGTGTGTGTGTGTGTGTGGTGTGTGTGTGTGTGTGTGTGTGTGAGAGAGAGAGAGAGAGAGAGAGAGAGAGAGAGAGAGAGAGAGAGAGAGAGAGAGAGAGAGAGAGAGAGAGTTTTTGGTGGTGATATGAGTTTTTAACCAATACGATACATTTGGATTGTTTAAAACTGGTCTCGTCGATTCTTAACGATATGTGCTCCAATTACAATACGAAATCAGGGTGCTATTAACAACAAAAAGTGGAAGGGGGGGGAGGGAGTTAGGGGGAGAGGGGCTTTATTTTCTTGTGTCTAGCTGCTAAAGACAAAACAGAACTTTATCGAAGCTGATCAGAAATTCTTAGTGGAGAAGAGAGAACTTGAAAGAGGAGATTGATTAGTCTGTCGAATCCTAGTCAACGTTGCCGTTGCTCAAACGAAAGGATTTTAGCAAGAGGATTTGCTGAGTGTAGAAAGAACAAAATGCACTGTTGTTTGGTTCATGAGGCCTAGACTATCTTTTACAAAATGAACGTGTGCCATACACTTTTTATTCTTTTTTTTTTTCTCAATCGTTGTGAAACATTGAATTTTGGAAAAACGGGGGAAAAAAATCCCTTAACAGTGAGTCCTTATGAAGTGATATGAACAATTTATTTTCATGAGATCGTTTGACGGACCTCATAGCCAGAGTGGTTAAGATCGTTCTTAGAATCTACTTCAGTCCTGTGGGTCCATGAAGTAGTAGATTTGAATCTTGGCGGCGTCTGGTGAGTTAAGGGTTTGGGATTTTTACGGTCTGCCAGGTCAACTTCAGGTGCAAATATGCCAGTGCTTTAATCCCCCTCGTGTAGTGTACACATGCAGAAGGTCAGATCTGTACGTTAAAGGCCCCGTAATTCATGCCAGCCTGGGCTTTATCACAGTTCTTGATTAAACCAGTGATGCTGAGAGCAATGTTCAACAAAGTGACAGGCTCTACGATCAGTGGCTTTCTTTCCCACTCATGGAATTCCACTTTACATCCTTAGTCTTTAGTGTTTGACTATGACTCTCTGACTAGGAAGCTTGACTTGCACAGTCCTTATGTGCTGCAGCCTAGGGGGCTAGTTGGCCTTTGGAGAATATCTCCAACGCTGACTGTCCTTATGCCCTCTTGGCTGAGAGAGTGGGGGTGTGCTGTGGGCAAGGCATCTCCACTATCATCAAATTTCTGCCCAGTTTCCGAAACAGCAACTGCCTCCTCTTCTGTTTGGAGGTCATCGTCGAACACGACGGACAAACTAACGATTCATGCCAGCGTTCGGTAGGTTTACGGAAATACGAAAAGACCCAGCATTCATTCCTTAAGTCGGAGTGTGACTACCTTCGTGGTTGCTAAAAAAGATCGCATATACAAAAGTGACCATTAGTGAACCACAGAGCTCTTGCCGATCGAGGAAAGAAAACAAATGTTTGCAGTGGGTTTAATTGTATTTAATTTGGCAAAATATTGTTTTACATCATACACCGGAATAAACTTTTAATGCCCAAAACACACATTCAGTGCGCTTGAAATCTGTCAATTTTTATAAAGTAGTTTAGGTCAAATTTCTTCATGCTGTGGTAATGATACATAATAACAAAAATTTTGGTTGTTTCTATTGTGAGAAGAAATATAGCTTCTCTCTCTCTCTCTCTCCTCTCTCTCTCTCTCTCTCTCTCTCTCTCTCTCTCTCTCTCTCTCTCTCTCTCTCTCTCTCTCTCTCTCTCTCTCTCGCTCGTTCTGTCTGTGGGGGGGGGGGGGGGGGGAAGATGGATCGGTGGACTAGAGTAACGCACCCGCGTAGAAAGCGAAACGTCCGGGTCAGAAATGTGCTGTGGTTCGATCCCCGTTTGGGCCCGAAACTTTTTCTCCATCCGTTAGACCATGATTGGTGGTCTGTGTTCTATTGTTTCGGATGAGACGATTAACCGAGGTCGTGTGTGTTACACATCATTATTTAGCGCATGAAAAAGAACCCACGGCAACAAGTGAGGTGTCCCTGGCAAAATTAAATAGAAAGAAGCCACTCTGTAGTGATAGAGATGCAAATATAGTTGCAGACAGGAGAAGAAAAAGAAACAACAATGGTTGGCGCTTCTCTCATGTAATATAATAAAATATATGATAAAGATACAGATATATAATGAAATATATAATGAAAAAATATATATAGTTCTGATGAACTGCCGTGGTCGATAAAGTCCAACAGAGGGCTGTTTATAATTATCTGTGTATTCTCATGTGAAATCGCAGACCAAAACTTGATACACAGAGGTGGCCGCATACTGGCCATGCAAAGGAACACGCTGCATTGCTGGTTTTTGACCTTTAAAGCTGCTGGATTTTTCATTTGGCTGCTATGTCTTTCATTTTGACATGCCACGTCTCTCGTGCGAATGACTTGTCTGCATTCAGACCTTTTATTTGTGGCCACGGATTCTTATCGTTTTTCCATCCAAATCACATTGATGGGGGATTTTTTTTAAAGAGTGTCTTGGTGGCTAAGCTTTGGTCGTAAAGTTTTGCTTTGGTAGACTGCATGCGCGTGAGGTGTCCAGATCATCTTTGCTGAGGTACGGTCGCCGTGCGTCTGTACTTGTATTTTGTATTTGTATTTTGTATTTTGTACCACTTTATGTCGCAGCAGATTTCTCTGCGTGAATTTGGGCTGCTCTCCGGGGAGAGCGCGTCGCCACTAGTGCAGTGCCTAACCCCCTTTTTTTTTCTTTTTCCTAGGCATGCAAAAGTATTTGTTTCCCTATCAGAGTGGCTTTTTTCTACAGAATTTTGCCTTTGTTGCTGCGCTAAATAGCGATGTGTAACACACGGGACCTCAGTTTATCGTCTCATCCGAAAGACTAGCGCCCAGACCACCACTCAGGGTCTAATGGATGGGAAAAAAGTTTTGGGCCCAAACGGGTACGAACCACCGCACACTCCGATCCGGAATTTTTGCTTTCTAGGCAAGGCACGTTACCACCTAGACCACCGATCCGCTAGCATCTGGGATTGCCCAAAGTACACTCACGTGTGAGATTCTCTTGCACCATTCGATGTTGACGATGCGTTCGAGGCAGTGGTGGTGAAGCTGTGCCAGCAGCTCGACTGTCCCGCGGTAGACAGTCCAGGTCTTGCAGTCCTACAGCAATGCAGTCAGGACTACTTAGTCTGCATACTGCACGCTTTTTCTCCAGTTTCAAGCCCCTTTAATTCATTCCATACTCGCCTGTGCGGTCTGCCATAGGAAGCACTTCGCATTAGCGATGCTGTTTGATACTCTCTTGTAGCGATGCGGTTTCATTACCATACCTCCTTATCGAGACTGGTGGAAGAAGAGAGATTGTACAAGCTGGGTGAAGAAAGAGTCAACATAATAGTGAAACATATTGGTGAAAGAGTCAGCATTATAGTGAACATTATGGGTGAAGAGTCAGCATTAGTGAAACATTATTGGTGAAAGAGTCAAGCATTATAGGTGACACATTGTTGAAAGAGTCAGCATTATTGGTGAACATTATTGGCGAAATAGTCAACATTATAGGTGAAACATATTGGTGAAAAAGTCAGCATTTTAGGTGAAAGAGTCAGCATATAGATGAAACTTTATTGTGAAAGTGTCAGTATTTAGGGGAAAGATTCGCATTATAGATGGAACATTATTGGTGAAAGAGTCAGCATTTTCCGTGAAAGAGTCAGCATTATAGATGAAACACTATTGGTGAAAGTTCAGTATTTTAGGTGAAAGAGTCAGCATTATAGGTGAAACACTATTGGTGAAAGTGTCAGTATTTTAGGTGAAAGAGTCAGCATTTAGTGAAACATTATTGGTGAAAGTGTCAGTATTTTAGGGAAAGATTCGCATTTTAGGTGAAACATTGGTGAAAGTGTCAGTATTTTAGGTGAAAGAGTCAGCATTATAGATGAAACACTATTGGTGAAAGTGGTCAGTATTTTAGGTGAAAGAGTCAGCATTATAGGTGAAACACTATTGGTGAAAGAGTCAGCATTTTAGGTGAAACACTATGGTGAAAGGTCAGTATTTTAGGTGAAAGAGTCAGCATTTAGGTGAAACATTGGTGAAAGTGTCAGTATTTTAGGTGAAAGAGTCAGCATTATAGATGAAACATATTGATGAAAGTGTCAGTATTTTAGGGGAAACATTATTGGTGAAAGTGTCAGTACTATAGGGGAAACACTATCGGGAAAGAGTCAGCATTATTGGTGAAAGAGTAAGCACCTTGCCGTTGATCTTTATTACAGGCATGTTAACTGTTGATCTCTTTGCAGGATAAATTAACAGATCACTTCAGTCTTCCTGAAGTTTATATTGCGAGTCCAAGACATTTGGTAGCTGCAGACAGTATAACTATAAGCCTTTGAAGGCCGCCCTCCAAGTGGACAACGATAGCACAGTCATTGGCATACAGGGGGTTATGAACAAGTAAGTTGGTGACTTTCGTCTTTGTCTTCAGCCATGGAATTTTGAAGATGTATAGATCTCCATCTGTCCAGTATGTGATCTGGATGCCGGATTCTGAGTCTTTTAAGGCAGAGAAAGCATCATTTTGAAGAGGAAGAAGAAGCTAATAGTGCAGGAGCAAGAACACATCCTTGCTTGACTCTGTTAGTGACGGGAAAACTCATCTTCTCTGCCGTTGAACTTATATGGAGTTGTGCCATCGTGAAAGCATTTGATTTTATATACATGCGGGCAGACACGCTCATTAAGTTTGAAAATAGTTTTTATTCTAATGTACCCTTTTTTTTGGCCTGGTTGGAGGCCGGTATTGTTCTGTTTTACAGCGTTGGTGCTTAATCAAATCATGCAACCCCCCCTCTCAAAAAAAAGAGAAAAAAAAGAAGGAAAAATTTAGTGACCATCTAATCTTTCATCGCCCTTTCCTTTCTCCTTTCCTGGTCTTTTAGGGACAGTCAACTCAGCTTCCATGCACAAACGCATGCATAAGATCTTCACCTTCACCTATTCGGAGTGTTCCGTAGCCTTGTAGGCCGGAGGGGCACCACTGAAGATTTTGCAACCAGCTTCCTGCACTCCTCGCTGTCCTCAGCTTTTCGTAGCAAATGTTCCTCGCGTTCCAATCGTTTCATAACATCTAACACACATCCAAAAATGCCTTGTTATTTGGGTTGTCTTTTATTTGTTTTGTTTGTTAGCTAGGTTTTTTTTTGTTTCTTTTTTTAGGTGACCCGGAAATTACCGATGGTACGGACATAAACAAACCCAGGAAACAGTTTGCGTGCTATAGTGTTCTGAATGAAGACTGCCAGTGCTGTGGGGTTTTTTTGTTTGTTTATTTTTTGTTTTTGTTTTTCTACTTTTTTGAGGTTTGGGTCAGAACTAAATGCCAGAATCTTTTCCTCTCACACACGATTGTAAACAACTTTAATTTATGTAAGTGAGCGCTCTGTCTCTGTCTCTCTGTCTCTTTTTGTATCTGTGCGTGCGTGTATGTGTATATGTGTGCGTGTGTGTGAGACAAGAGAGAGAGAGAGAGAGAGAGAAGAGAGAGAGAGAGAGAGAGAGAGAGAGAGAGAGAGAGAGAGAAGAAGAAGACAGACAGACAGACAGACAGACAGACAGACAGACAGACAGACAGACAGACAGACAGACAGACAGACAGACAGACAGACAGACAGACAGACAACTATTCATACGGACTTGTGTGTGTGTGTGTGTGTGTGTGTGTGTGTGTGTGTGTGTGTGTGTGGGATTGTAAAGCACAAACTTGATTTGACAGGCTGTCATCGAAAGATATCATTTTCTAGAGGTTTTCCGTTCTTGATGTTGCTGTTGTTGTTTTTAAGATTTCTAATTGTTGATCAATGATTTTCAACATAATGAAGAAGTTGTAACTGGTTATCTGCATTTGTTTTCCTCCACTACTTTTTCTGAATACTGTATAGAAATATTAGGTTGACATGGAGCCAGTTTTGGCAGCAGAAGGCAAATAAATGCCGAAAATTTCTGTTATAAAAAAGCCAAGCTTGTTGTCTGTGTAGTTTGTATAAAAAGGTAAAGATGTCCCATAACCTATGTGGTCGTAGGGGAGTGAGGCATCAGAGACCTCAGCTTCTCTAAGGGCCAGCATATTGAGGGCGGCGCCCATCTCCTCTCCCTCGCTGCTTTACCTTCCCAAACCCTAAAGAGGGCAGGTACCCATTTACAGCTGGGTGAACTGAGGGACTGTACTGAAGCCAAGGCGCACAAACGGTCACCCATCCAACTGGTAACCACGTTCAATGCTACTTAACCTTGGCTTGGGGAAAGCGAGTGCTCTGACCACTGAACTATCCTGTCCCCAGTAGTTTGTATACAGTGTTTAATTTTCGTATGTTCTTATCGCAACAAATGTCTTCAAATCTCATAAAAGCAATGCCTTCTGTAGTGGAGTTTCCAATTGACAAAAAAGAGATTCTTGTTCAGGAAGATATTCTCAGTGGGAAAGTCATAATCTTTTTAGCAGAAAGTTTTATAAGCTGTTTGTCGTTACTGTATAAATGTATGACTTGAATTTTTTCTGAATAACAATCTTGTGTGACTTTAATTTTTCTTCTGAATAAACAATTTTTTTGTGTTGTCGTTTCTGGGCTAGAGCTAAGAGGTTCACCAATGGTGACATATTATTGTGTGTGCGACCGTTTTTAACCCACCAGGTGACTAACTGCATTCCGACTTAGGGGATGCTGCCCAAACACGACAGTAGTGTGTATCCAGGGTTTTTATTTTAATTTATCAACTGTTCTTACCGGCACGCAATGGCCTACTCTTGTGAACGGCAGAGCAGGTTTTAACGTGTGCATTTGCTCTCTCAGGACCTTGGTTTAAAGTATCTTCCGAAGGACTTTCACAGTGTGATGTTAACCCCAAGGGAAGAATCCCATCGAACGGGTGCCTCAGTCATGCTCGAACCCAGGCCACCAGATAGCAAGCTCAACATTTAAACCACAGGCTGTCCCCGCCCTCCTGAATAATCCTTTTATACCGACAGAGAAGGTTTTTTTTTTCATTTTGTTGTTGTTTTTGTTTGTTTTCTGTTGCAATTGAAAGTATTCACTAGTGAGTCGACCAAAGTTTTTTTCTGTCTTTAATTTTTTTTTTTTTTTTCAGCTTTGCCGATGTATATGTCCGTGTTTTTTTCAGTGTGGATTGATGGTATCCATTCGGTTGTGTCTGTTTTAGACCCCCCGCTTTCCCCCCTTCCCTTTCCCGCCTGTTGCACTCCACCTCCCTCTCCTCCCCTTCCCCCTTCCTTCCCCTCCCAGGTACTTTCCAAGATTTATTTTCTTGAATTCTGTGCCATACATTCTATGGAAGTTTTTCTTCCTGACAGTCTTCGCATTTTCTAGAAACATTTGACACACACATCTGATAGAAGTTATGCCCCTGGCAGCGTTCGGTCTCTTTATCAAAGCATAAGTCTGTTGGTTTGATTTGTTTACTTCGGATGTGTGCCACTTACCTTCGGTTTTTAGACCTGTTTATTCAAAATTATATATCATCACACACTTTTTGGTGTCTCCTGTTTTTAATACTCGTGTTTGGAACATAATTCTCTCCAGTTTACTTCTCTGTCTTCTCTGTCTCTGTCTCTCTGTCTCTTCTGTCTCTGTCTCTGTCCTCTCTTCTCTCTGTCTCTTCTTCTCTCTCTCTCCTCCAACCGCAGTAAACATCCACTTTCTGTCTTTGGTCTTCCTTTCTCTTGACCCTCCCCCCCCCCCCCCGTCTCCTGTGTGTGGTATGTGTGTGTGTGTGTGTGTGTGTGTGTGTGTGTGTGTGTGTGTGTGTGTGTGTGTGTGTGTTGTGTGTGTGTGTGTTGTGTGTGTGTGTGTGTGTGTGTGTGTGTGTGTGTGTGTGTGTTGTTGTTGTTGTTGTTGTTGTTGTTGTTGTTGTTGTTGTTGTTGTTGTTGTTGATGAAATGACAGATGAATTTAGTCAGTAGCTGAAGAGAGAAAAGGGATTTTTTTCTCAAAACATTTGGGAAGGACTTACCGTTTTGAGACGATCTTTCTGAATTTACAGTGAAAAATATTTTTCTTCTCATTTCAGATTCACATTGTTATTGTAATTTTTGGGGGGTTGTCTTTAGATTGTATTTTCATTTACTTTCATGCGTTTTATCTCTCTTTTATCTGCGCATATCTGTAAGCCGGTGTTGGATATTGAATACAAAAATATCTGGAATTTGCACAATCTGATTGTGGTGATCTATCTATCTATCTATCTATCTATCTATCTATCTATCTATCTATCTATCTATCTATCTTCTATCTATCTATCTATCTTCTTCTGTCTGTGTGTGTGTGTGTTGTGTTGTGTGTGTTGTGTTGTGTGTGTGTGTGTGTGTGTATATGCAGGTTTATCACGATCATAGTTGTTTTTCCTTCGCCACACACACACACACACACTATATATATATATATATATATATATATATATATATATATATATATATATATATATATATATATATAAACTACCCTGAAATACAAAGAAGGCTGCGCTGCAGTTGGTGGAATCGAAATGGTCATGCTCACGTTCGAATAGTAGGCCCTAAATCAAATGTGCTGTTGATTGCTATGGCAGAGACAAGAACACTGTCTTTACCTGGTGCAGTTATCAGTGATACGTTTGAAGGACGCTGATTGGATTACGCAAGCTTTCTTTTTCATCTTAAAGAAAAAGAAACACACACAAAGAAAGAAAGAAAGAAACAGACAAATGGTTTCCTTTACCTATTTTGTATACTTTTTAATGAAGACCCATATACATGATCCCTAGTTTAATTTATTTTATGGCTGCATTGTTCCGAATGTTAAGATTCCTTTTAGGAAGGATGTGATTCATTATTTCCCGCTCATTGCTATGATTACAGTTCTTCGTTTTCAGATTAATTTTACCTTCGTGTTAACTGCTTTTTTCCCCCTTATATTTGCTGCTGATGCTGCACATTTCGATCAAGTTTGGACGTAAGGATATTCACTTTTTTCTCTTCTTGTAATGGATTATTGCCACCAGTGTTTATTTTCAGCTAGTGTAAGGAAAAGGTATGGAGAAACAAAATGAAAAACACCCTCAAACGAAGACTCCCCTGTTCGCACACATTAAAACCATTCGAACTTCACACACAGCAACTAATACAGACCTACCCCTAGACAGAAGAC
>CM060322.1:9057145-9094645 GCA_030674155.1 Stramonita haemastoma | reverse complement strand
TACATGTGTATGCAAGCTTGTGTATAGATAGGTCTTTCTGTGTGTGTGGTGTGTGTGTGTGTGGTGTTGTGGTAACGTGCGTGTGATGTGGCGCGCGTGCTTGCGCGCTGCGTATGGCTTGCACACACGCACACATGCACATACAACGTCGTATGTTTGCGCTCATGTGTGCAAGCGAGACAGAAAGACAGACAGGGGGGGAGGAAAAAAAAGGAAAGAAGGAAGATGGAGACTGAGGGGGTTGGAGGTAGAGTTTACGTCATTTTGCCCTCTACGTTCTTTGTGTAGGGGAGGAGGGGTGGGGGTGGGGGGTTGGAAGTAGGTGATGGGCAGGAGAGGGGTGAGTCTAGATGTTGCGTTGATTGCCATCATGTACAGACATTGCCGAGAGATTTGGGGGGTACCCGAATATTTACCTGGCTGTGTTAGTTATCTGATTGACTGCCACCCAGAGAGAGAGAGAGAGAGAGAGAGAGAGAGAGAGAGAGAGAGAGAGAGAGAGAGAGAGAGAGAGAGAGAGAGAGAGAGAGAGAGTTCAAGGGGGATGGAGGAGGACTAGGTTGGTAGAAGGAGGGTGGTGGTGGTGGGGTCACGAGTTACTGAAAACAGGGGAAAAAAACAGCAAAACCCAACAGTAAATCAGTAAATATAGACAGAGCGGGGGTTTTAGTTTTTGGTTTTTTGTTTGTTGTTTTGTGTGTGTTTTTTTTCGTTTTTTTTTCTCCTAGGTTTGCGCGAAATCGCTTTTCTTTGGGTGTGATTTTTCTGATGCTTTGTTTTCTCCTGTTACTAATCATTGCATCATATTCGCGGAATGAGATTGCGGAGCTGAACTGAAGACTACATACTACTTTTTTTTTTCCTGTCAGTCTCTGTCTCTGTCTCTCTGTCTCTGTCTCTGGTCTCTCTCTGTTCTGTCTGTCTGTCTGTCTGTCTGTCTGTCTGTCTGTCTGTCTGTCTGTCTGTCTGTCTCTCTCTCTCTCTCTCTCTCTCTCTCCTCTTCTCTCTCTCTCTCTCTCTCTCTCTCTCTCTCTCTCTCTTCTCCAGGATCTTGGCTTACCTCGTGAGTTTCCTTTCCTTCTTTGTTACCTTGTATGTTTGGTTTCTTCTTCATTTTCTTTCCGTCCATCTTCTGCCCCCCCCCCCCTCTGTCTCTGTCTGTCTGGTCTGTCTGTCTGTCTATCTGTCCCGTCTGTCTCCTTCTCTTCTCTCTCTCTCTCTTTCTCTCTTCTCAGTGTCTGTTCTCTCTCTCTCTTCTCTTCTCTCTCTCTTCTCTGTCTTCCTCTCTCCCCTCTCTCTTCCCCCCCCTCTCTCTCCTCTCCCCCTCTCTCCCCCCCTCTCTATCTCGTCTCTGTCCCTCTTTCTCTGTCTCCTCTCCCTCCTCCTCCCTCTCTCTCTCCTCTCTCTCCTCCCTCCTCTTCTCGTCTCTCTTGTCTCTCTGTCTCTCTTCTCTCTATATATGCATTCTCTCTATATATATATGCATTCTCTCTCTCTCTTCTCTCTTCTCTGTCTCTGTCTCTGTCTCTTCTCTCTCTCTCTCTCTCTCTCCTCTCTTTGTGCCTCACATGCAGTGTTCTCTGTTTGTGTGCATCTTTTCTTCCTTTTGTGGTGTTGTCAAAGGATTTTACTCTGTAAATTTCCAGAAGCACCATTGCTGGTCTGCAGTAGTACCGGCTGTAGCTGTGCAAAGCCTATACTACACAACAACAGTTGCCTGAAGAAAATGGCTTCAGACTCTCTCCTTGCGTTGAGGACACAATGGATCCCTTTTTTATATGTCAAAAGAAGCTAGTGAGATTATACACAATTGAGATTGCTCAAGGACAAATTCATCACTTAAGCCATAAACTGCCCACATTTTGTTGGTATAAAACTTGTATCATTTATTATTGAAATATTCATTTTCATATTGACTCTTACCCCAAAAATTTTGGTGATATGTTTTCAGTGTTTATCAGATCATGAATGGGAGTGGGAGGAAGTTTTGTTAGAACCCGCTGGTTATATTGGAAAATAACAAGAGCCATGAAACATTAATGAAACAACCCCCAACCCCATGATTGGTTCTAAACAATGTGTACATTCGAGTTTTCTATTTTCTAAAACTATTAATTGTTATTGATTGTGTGTTGTATCGGTCGAATGCAAGCGCTTTGATTTGTTTTTGCAAGATATAGCGGTATATAAATCCATGTATTATTATTATCATTATATTGTTAATTATTATTATTATTATCATCATCATCATCATCATCATCTATTAAAACAGGACCACGGGTGTATTGCCCCCATAAACCTTCCTCTCTGGGTGAATTGCGCTGTGTAGTAAACTATACACTGTACTATCCATGCACCGGGCTGTGTACTGCACCATGCAGTGAGCTGTGTACTGCACCATGCAGTGAGCTGTGTACTGCACCATGCACGGGCTGTGTACTGCACCATGCAGTGAGCTGTGTACTGCGCCATGCACCGGGCTGTGTACTGCACCATGCAGTGAGCTGTGTACTGCGCCATGCACCGGGCTGTGTACTGCACCATGCAGTGAGCTGTGTACTGCGCCATGCAGTGAGCTGTGTACTGCGCCATGCAGTGAGCTGTGTATTGCACCATGCAGTGAGCTGTGTACTGCACCATGCAGTGAGCTGTGTACTGCACCATGCAGTGAGCTGTGTACTGCACCATGCAGTGCGTTGTATACTGCATATACTGCAGAATTCATTCATTCATCATTTATTCTTTTATATCGAGATATGGATAAAGCATCATATGCTTTTTACATCCAGCCCCGTTGTATGCAGTTATGTAAATCATGTCATCTGTTCCACCGTGCACACGTGCTACTCTTACGAAAGCGGAACAGGATTTAACGTGTGGCAAGATGTTATGCGTGCTTTCGCACACGGGGCCTCGGTTTATAGTCTCATCTGAAGCTGTGTACTGCATGCACCATGCAGTGCTGTGGGCTTGTACTGCACCAAGATTTTCAGGATCTTCTAAGAAGCAACTACTCAAAGATCTCCCCTTTTTAAGGGATATTTCACCAAACAACAATTTAATTTTCTGGGAATCTGGCATTTTTGTCTGGTTGATTGAAGATTCATAGTTAGCACTAAGAGTCAAGGTTGTTTAAAAGAATCTGGGGTTTTTTTGTCATTTATGTATCGTTGATGTCGTTTCCCCCAACGAGTTGACCATCCAGGCCCAGGTGACCCTTATGGTTGGCTATGGTGTTGATATAAGGAATGATAGTAGAGTTGGTTTTAAACCCTGTTTCGATCTGTATATAGTAATACAGTTTTAATCTGAGACTTAAAACTTTACGAAGTGATATCTCCGTTATGTGGCTGGCGGGGCTATAAACATCAAGATTGGGTTGGATTGGAACAGATGCTTCACTCTGCAAAACCAGATACCTTGGGAATTTTTTTTGAGACTGTTTGAAACATACTGTCGTACTTTTCTCTAAATTTCAACTTAGACCTTCCAAATCTTGCCCTGAATCTTCGTTTTTGGAATTTGCTGGAGAAGAGGAAAAAAGGAATTTAGAACCAGCAAATGGTTTTAAAAGGAAAATCTTGGACTTGGTGTACTTCTACATGTCTAGAATGCAGATTTCAACTTTGAGGTGGTCTTTGAAATCCCCAAATTTATTTGTAGATTTCCGTGGTCGTGTTGGAATTTGACTGCATTTTGAATCTTGCTGTGGAATGAAAAGGACTGCCTTGCTGACAGGTGTTTCAGCCTTAGGTTAGGTTAAGCTCACGCATTTTAACCAAAACTCTTTGACATCAGGGTTTTTTTCCAACCTACTGCCGCTGGAAAGTTTCTTTCCATACATTTGAACTTAACGATATGTTTCAGAATCTGAACATTACTTACCAAAGTCTAAACACTAACGTGATGTATTCTTTTATGGAGGTGTTGCAGACTTTTAAGGCATTTTCTCCCCCCCCCCTTCCTCTTTTCTGCCTTTTTAAGAAAAAAAAGAAATCTTAACTAATTAATGTTTCTACAGACAACATTGTTCGAAAGAGGGTTGTTTCATCATCCTCGTTTGTATTCATAGGTAGTGCTGGTACTCGATGCAGCGAGATCAGAGCCTGCCTTGCTAAGAATGCTACACATTGAGACATTTCTCTAGCTCTTTCCGCCACCAAAGGGCAAGTTGTAGGTTAGTGATCTGTTGGAAAGAAAGGAACACCTCCATCAATATTTAGAAGAAGAAGAAGAAAAAACTTTCTGTTGTTTCAATCCCGACAAGAAATGAAAGACTCTCTTACGCCGTGAGGAACCACATAATTTTAGTTTAATTCTGCTTAGATCCCAGTACTTGCTGAAACTATATCATCAGGACTGTCACTTTTTGTTGGAAATTTTACAATAACTAAGATGTATTAGTTATCCACAAAACGAACCATGCATGTCACAAGTATCAAGGTTTTTTCCTCCCCTCAAAAAAGCTTTATCGGCTTGCAAAAGAATTGTAATGAATGGAATGTGATCTTTGAATTTCTGAAATAAAGCCAAAAAAATTGGGTATACTAAAAACGTCAGGCAATCTGCGTTATCCATCATTCCTGAATTACAAAACGACTAAAGAAAAAGATACGATATTTTTTTATGTAAGGGGAAAAAACAAATAAGCAGAGAAACGCTGCTGTTTTGACATCCTGTGCCCATCCAAGTACTTATAAAAAAGGAAAACTGTATTCATAAGACCACCTCAACTGCTTACTTATTCAGAGTTTACATTATTAAGGATGAAGATGCTTGCTGGTTTTGTCTAACGACAACCTTTCCATCGGCTTTGTATTGACATTAGGATTCACCCATCTGATTTTCGATAGATTAAGGCACAAATTGCAAACACTTGGAAGGTATTTTACCTTGATCTTTAAGCAGTGCCAGATCAGTTAACTGCCATGTTTAATGCGATCCAAAAACTATCCACCACCCAGATTTAACTGTGAAGATCTGATAGAGGTGCTAAAGTAGACGGCAGATTCATCCTTAGGACTGGACTGACGATGAAGACAGCAGAGTTCTGTATAGTGCTCCTCTTCAGACTGTTCTTGCACTGCTGAAGCATTTATTTCTGAGTATTTCTGATGTTGTACCACCATTCTGATTTATTTTACCCTTTTAAAATTAGTTGGTGTTATCTTCTATTTGGGGAATAGTTTGATAATTTTGTTTCGGTGGCTCGGTGGTCTGTATGCAACGGACCTGCCTAGAAAGTGAGAAGTAAGAAGTACATGTTCGATTCCAGTTTGCGCCGGAACTTTCTCCCATCCACTTAACTAGTGGTGGTCTGGGTGCAGGTGTTTTGGATGAGACGATAAACCGAAGCCTGTGTGCAGCACGCATTCAGTGCGCGTAAAAGAACCTATAGCAACAAGGCAAGTTGTTCCTGACAAAATTCTATTGAAAAAAACCCGCTCTTATAGGGAAATAGGGAAACCTTTGCAAGCAAGGAAATTAACAAAAAAATTGTGGCGCAATTTGTGGCGACACGCTCTCCCTGGGTAGAGTAGCTCGGATTTCATGCAGAGAAATCTGCCGTAGCTCAAAAGTGGTATATATACAATTCAATTTAATATCGTTGTGGTCTGTTGTGCACTCCATAGTCGTCTGAACTGTTCACAGCATGATTAAGTTAAATTATGTTTTGCAGTCCGCAAAAGATGAAAATCATTGAAGTTGTAATTAAGACTGCGTTTTTAACTTTTGACTCGAAATCGGTGGTGGGAATTTAGTTAATTTATCAATGGAGAATACGGGGGGAGGGGGGGGGGGAGCGGGGTTGACTAGTGGTTAGACCGTTGCTCTTCTGATCTGACGATCCGGGATCAGGCCACAACGGAGGCACCAGCTCTAGGGGATGATCCCCTGGAGTTAACATCAGTTCTGACTCCACTCCCCTCGAAGACCTTGGGATGAGACTTTTTAAACAAAGGCTGCAGAACATCTTGCGCACAAGTTGGAAATTTGGTCTGCCTTTCGGAAGATCATTTCATGCTGGTAAGAATGGACGACAACAGTTAATGATAATGATAATAATGATAAAATTAATAATAACAATAAAAATAATAATAGTAATAATAATAATAATAATGGCATGCACACACGTGTTCCCTGAGGTCGGAATGCAGTTACCTTAACGGTGGGTAAAAAAAACTAGTCAAATCCTATCCGAAAAATCCCTCCATTGGTAAAACTTGGCATTCTAACCAAGGAACGAAAAGTAAGAAAAAAGTTTTTAAAAAATAGAGACGATACACACATCAATGGTACGAATCGTCTTTTGAATGCTGTTATGCATTTAATTAAGGTACATACCTATGATATGAAACGCCCTTTTAATGTCTTCATTCATTCAGCCGACATTGTCTTGTATAGGGAGGATGGCGGAGACTTTTTGTACAAAAGAACCTTTGTTAGATATACTACATATTGGTTGAGATTTGTTGAAGCTCTCAAACACGTTTAGAATAGACAAGCATCGTGCTAAACGGAATATAGTAAAGAAAAGTTCTATGTGAACACGGCTATTGAATTGCATGGCTATCCTAGACAATTTGAAAAGAACGTCAGTTCATTTTAGATTTTAAAGGCAGACTTACTTGATTGTTGGATGAAAATTGGCATTGCAATAAGAATATCGAAGAAAATCGGTGCTTATAAAAAAAAAATTCAAGGTATATTTCAAACTGAAAATTACTCAGGAGTGTCATCCCAAGTTTACTGTAGAGATTAAATTACGGAAGATTTATTTTAGAACCAGGGGTGATTTCTGCCAGAGACAACCGTCATTGCTTTTTCGCGTTTCCTGTCTGGGTACAATACAGATACCGAAAAACGTAGATATTCTATTCAGTAATAATGATAATAACAATAACAACAATAACAGCAACAACAACAATAGTAACAATGATGATGATGATGATAATAATAATAATAATAATAATAATAATAATAATAATAATAATAATAATAACTGGGATTTATTTAGCGCTGAATCTTGTAGAGCACACAAATCAAAGCGCTTGCATTCAAATTAGTCACGCGCATGCAACCGTTCACAAATAAAATTAACAAATTACACGTCTACACACACACACAACACACACACACACACACACACACACACACACCACACACAAACACACACACACACACACACACACACACACAACACACACACACACACACACACACGGCAAGGTGACGGAGATGGAGGAAATGATTAGAGTAGGGACAGATGCGAGGTATTGCGCTATGATGGAAGGAAAGAAGTGTAGGTAGGTAGGAAAGAAGTGTGTCTTTAGGTTGGATTTGAACGTGCCAAATATTTAAGTGTAAAAGCCCATTATATAAGATGTAAGAATTTTTTTTTAAAGCCAGGTATAGCTAAACGACAAGGTGACGTTTCACTATTATTATCTTCTCTGAAGTCGGAGAATGGCTGCCTGTATGGCGAGGTACTTGAAAACAGTCCAAGTCATACACGCTAGCTTCTCATCCGGTGTGCTTTCTATTCGTTCACAGTGATTCCCAGTGGGATGAGTGGGTCAAAGTGCATATTGTTGGTGACCCATCAGGGTATTAAGCTGGGGAACGCACAACAACAACAAACCACTATTATCTTCTAGTGATGAAGTCACAGCTTTAAACAACAGCACAATTCAAAATTCATCGTAGAGGGACAGAAGGTTGAACAGAGGTAAATTAATATGAAAAGTGGTAGAATATCATGGAGCAAGTTATCACCGGCCGTTTATGATTAAATTTACGTGAGATGACGTTTCACCTGGTGTTATGTATTAATTAACTTGACTGAATGGTCGAACTGATTTAACATTACATGTGTGCGTGCGTGCCAGTCTGTAGATACATGCGTTTTTGTGTTTGTGCGCGCGCGCGCACGCATGCGTGCGTGCGGGTGTGTGTGCGTGCGGGTGTGTGTGTGTGTGTGTGTGTGTGGTGTGTGTGTGTGTGTGTGTATGTGTGTGTGTGTGTGTGTGTGTGTGTGTGTGTGTGTGTGTGTGTGTGTGTGTGTGAAAGAGAGAGAGAGAGAGAGAGAGAGAGAGGAGAGAGATGAGAGAGAGAGAGAGAGAGGAGAGAGAGAGAGAGAGAGAGAGGCAGTGCATAGATGTTTGTATGCTTTTGTTATGTTTGCTAATTTTCTTTTATTGGGATTGAATTACTATTTAGCAAATGGATATAGGTGCATTAATGATATCCAGAATTTTAATGACTGCTGTTATTTCATCTTTTGTATGCAGAAAATAAATGTTAGCCCTCGTACCACGTAACTATGCTAGCTATGACAATGTACAAATTTTTTCTTCAGTTTTCTTTTTTCTCTGTGTCTGTTTCTGTCCGTCTGACTGTCTGTCTGTCTGTCTGTCTGTCTGTCTGTCTGTCTGTCTGTGTCTGTCTGTCTGTCTGTCTGTCTGTCTGTCTGTCTGTCTGTCTGTCTGTCTGTCTGTCTGTCTCTCTCTCTTCTCTTCTCTCTCTCTCTCTCTCTCTCTCTCTCTCTCTCTCTCTCTCTCTCTCTCTCTCTCTCTCTCTCTCTCTCTCTCTCTCTCACGGATAGCCTAGTGGGGGGACGGATAGCCTAGTGGTCAGAACATTGCGTTGGCAATTTGACGACCCGGGTTCGATTCTAGTTGAGGAGATTTTTCTCCTGGAGTTAACATCAGTACTGACTCCACTCTCCCCCAAAGTCCTTCGGATGAGACTTTAAACCGAGGCCCCGTGTGCGAACGCACGCAGAACATCTTGCGCACACGTTAAATCCTGTTCCGCTTTTCGTAAGAGTAGGCCATCGTGTGCCGGTGGGAACAGATGACATTTACAAAATACATACACACGGGGACTGGATGTAAAAAAGCACAAGAGTGCTTATTCCATTATCCTCGATATAAAAGAATAAATCAAATCAATCAATCAATCAATCAATCAAATCTCTCTCTCTCTCTCTCTCTCTCTCTCTCTCTCTTCTCTCTCTCTCTCTCTCTCTCTCTCTCTCTCTCTCTCTCTCTCTGTGTTCGTATCTCCGCCTCTCCCAGTCTCTCTGTATCTTCATAGGCCTAAAGGCTCCCACACTAACTTTGCCCCCCCCCCCCCCCCCCCCCCCCCACCTTTCCCCCATTTCCCTTTTCTACTTACTCGGTTACTCGTCTAAATATTCCTTCTAAATACTTAATCCATATTGTGATATTATAATTATACACCAAGAGGGTTATTACGCGTGCGTATGGCCATTATATATGCCACAATCCCGCATACGTGTGCATCTAACTGAAATGCCTTCACAGACACAGAATTCTGGCCGTTTTGGCCATTTCTTTTCTGCCTCACGTTCCTGTTCTTTTTCTTTGTGTCTTTGATCCCCCCTCCCTCCCTCCCCCTTCCCCCCGCCCTTTTTTTTATATAAACTAGGAAGAACTAGTCTTAAAGACAGAATTTGATCTTTGTGTGTCTGCGCTTGTGATCAGACATATTGCTGACCTCTTTGTTGCGGATTTTTCAGATAGATTTTTTCATAAGAAACAAAACCTGAATGAGAATACAGGTGTGAAGTTGCCTCAGTGGACGCGACTTCAGTGAAGCCATCATCACTCAGTCTCTGGATCTAACACTTTTTGCCAAAAGTTAACAGAACTGGAGGAGAGAAAGATCAGCATTTTTAGTCTCTTCCTATTTCTTTAAGAAACACTCTTGATTAAACAGCCCAAACTAAACCAAAGAGGAAAAAAAAAAGGAAAAAAAACCTCAAGAGGTTTTGGGTCAGTGTTCTAGATTTGTTGTATTTTGCTTTTCCGCGTGGACTTCAAGGTGATTGAGCTCTCGTTTGTTTATCTTCGAGCCAGCTGATTGTGCTGCTGATTCTGTAACTACCAACTAAGGAATGTCCTTCGTAAGAATAAGCTATTACTACAACATTGTGACCATCCACGACAGATGATAAATGAAATTGTAACCAGACAATAAAGAACCCCCCAAAAAAACAACAACAACAAAAACAAATAAAAACAAACAACAAAAACGAAACAAAACAAAACAAACATCAAAACAAGCAAGCAAGCAAGCAAACATCCCTCCTAAAAAAAACTTCAAATCAAAACATCACACACACGCACGCACCACCACACGCACACGCAACACCACCACCACACACACACACACACACACACACACACACACACATAAAAGAAAGAAAGAAATAGGGCTTGGGGTTAAAAACTTATTGCGAAATTTCAGCTAAGTGGAGAGAGAGAGAGAGAGAGAGAGAGAGAGAGAGAGAGAGAGAGAGAGAGAGAGAGAGAGAGGAGAGAATATCCTTTTTGACCACCATTTACATCAAAACACTTGTGTTCCCTTTTGGCTACTAAGTTTCAAGATAAACTATCAGAACCATTGCTGACTGAAATGTCGAAAGTGATATTGGTTATAGTCCATACGACCGTAACGGCCATATCACAGCTGCCATCGCACAAAATCCTAACATTTCAAATCTCAGCTTTGTCGTTTATGGCAGTTTTTGTCAAACACTAAACTTCGTCAACCTCCAAAGAATGAAGTTTAAACAGTCCATTCCTGAATGCGAACGCATGGAGAAAATCTTGCGCACACGCTAAATCCTGTTCCGCTTTTGTAAGAGTAGGCCATTGTGTGCCGGTGGGAACAGATGACAATATTTACACAATTGCATACACACGGGGACTGGAAGAAAAAAGGCACACGAGTGCTTATCCCATTATCCTCGATATAAAAGAATAAATACGTAAATAAATAAATGTGATCAAGACATGACAAGGTTCTACTGACGACGTAGCCCCTGCCGTTTTGAGAACACAGCTGTGATGTGGATATAGGCTATACTTTCCATCTATTGAAATACTTTACTTGACGTCTGCCTGAACTTCTTTAGGAGTCATTGGGGCACCAAGTACAGGCCATGTGCCTTGGTCAAGTCGAATCTGGCGTCCATCTCTCTCCTGGCCTTCGAGTATTTTATTTGTCTTATTTATTTATTCTTTTATATCGAGGATAATGGAATAAGCACTCCTGTTCTTATAATTTACATCCAGTTCCCGTGTGTATGCAGTTTTGTAAGTCTTGTTAAATCTTGTCCCACCGCCACACAATGACCTTCTCTTACGAAAAGCAGAACAGGATTTAACGTGTGCGCAAGATCTTAGATGTTCTGCGTGCGTTCGCACAACTAGGCCTCGGTTTCTAGACTCATCCGAAGGACTTTTGGGGAGAGTGGAGTCAGCACTGATGTTAACTTCCAAGGGGAAAATCCCATCGAACGGGAATCGAACCCGGGTCGTCAAATTGCGAGCGCAATGTTCTGGCCTCTAGGCTGTCCTGTCCCCGTGGATCAGTACATCGTGGGTGTGTTTGTATCTGCTATCATCCGTGCCATGGGCCAGATGTGGGCCAGCCTACTAGTCTCTACATAAGAGGTGTGGGATTTCAGTGTGCGTGCCAGATTTTAACATGCATTTGCAGATAGGGCCTCAGTTGGTAGTCTCGTCCGAAATGCTTGAAGGGAAACGAAGTTTGAACCAACGTTTGCAACAGAGGGATGGGGAGGGGGGGGGGGGGGGGACACCTTAAAGACAGATTGATTCTTTGTCTTCATGAGGACATCAGTCACCAGTCTGACACTCTAACCATTAGGTATTTTCACCTGAAAAACAAAAAAAAAGAAATGAAAAAGCTAAGCAGGCATATAACACTGCAGAATGGACATTTTCAACTTGCCACTATGAGGAAAGGGAATATGCCATAATGTCTTTTATGAGTGAAGATAACCATTACTACTATTGACTGGTTATGGACTTATGAAAAAAGGCTACCTTGAAGTGAGAAAAAGAGAAAGCATTGACGGTTCTCCGTCATGTGAAGTACCAGTATACTGTGACTACTTTACACCATTTACTGCAGCGTCAATGGCTGTGTCTGTTTGGATTATAAGCCGCGTTTTAAGTAGCTTGAAGAGAGAGAGAGGAGAGGTGGATAAGGACGGGAGAAGAGAGGAAGAGAGAGAGAGAGAGAGGAGAGAGAGGAGAGAGGAGGAGAGAGAGAATGTGTTTGTGTGTGTTGTGTTTGTGTGTGTGGGGTGTGTGTGGTGGTGCGTGTGCGTGCGTGCGTGGTGTGTGTGTGTGTGTGTGTTGTGTGTGTGTGTGTGCGCGCGCGTGCGCGCGAATGTTCAAGGTATTGCCAAGAGATTTTAAGTATAAAAAGTATCAGTACTACTACCTCTTATCTAATGAAAATTCTGTGGTAGAATCTGTTTCTATAAGTGTTATTTGTTTTTGGTGGTGGTGGTGGTGGTAAGCTTTTTGCTCAACACAATCGTTAACAATTGTATTTTTAAAAAAGAACCAACACTGCAGGTTAAGGCAGTCATCCCTGATACTCTTCATGGTCGGCTTGTCTGTGTAAGCGTGAGGATTATTCTGAAATTAGCTTTTCTTTACTTCTTTACATTCTTACATTAAAATGTGGATTAAAAATTATATTGATCTGACAGTTATGTATTCTACTTTCTTGTCCTTTTCTCTCTCCATTGTGTATGATAAAATGATTAATTGTATTTTTATCAGGCTTTGTTATATGTACTTTTTGTATATACGTTTATTAATATTACACATTGCTTTGCTTTATTCTTATGGTTAGTTTTTTGTCATCTGCTATTTAAAGATGACCAATTGAAAGCCCTCCGGAATGAACATCGCCAATAGTTTCAATATCAGACTGATGCGTTTAATCCCTGGTCATGCCTATATTTTTGTACCTATGCGAAACGTGGATCATAACAGCAGACATTGAAAGGATACAGGCAGTGGAGTTGAGATGCATTTCGCAAACTTTTTGATATCTCATACACAGATCACATTACTAACGAGGAAGTGGAAACCCAAGATTGAAAACGGTATCAGGCCATATCAAGAGCTCCTGACTGCCCTTCTGACCTCAGTGAAAAAAAACGCAAACTGAAATGGTGGAGGCACGTCACACAACATCTGGACTGGCCAAGACTGTCCCACAGGGAACAGTAAAAGGAGGGAGACGAAGAGGCACACAGATAAAAAACGTTGGGAAGACAACATAGAGAACTGGCCTTAAGTGGAACGACTTGCTACGGAAAGTTGGAAACCGTAAGGAGTAAAGGAATTTGGTTGCAAAAATCATCCTTGGTGCCTCAACGGTCTACGGACAACGGGATAGGTGAAGGTGCAGCAAATTCAAAGAGGGGATTAGTAAACCAAGCTTTTTCCTTTGGTAATATGTTGCAGTGTATGTTCCACCTACGTAGTTTTCTCATGCAGCTTGTTAGTTCACTTGTTTTGCATAAACTGTCTGAGATACATACAGTATTTTTTCTCTCCTCTGTTCTTCGGTTAAAGTTCTGAGGTTTACTACTGGTAAGATTTTATGTATGCGACCGTTTTCACCCACCATTAAGGTAGCCGCTTCCCGACTTCAGGGATGGTGTCTGAACTTTACACCTGTGTGCATGCGCTTTTTATATTGTTATCCCTTCCTAAAGGTAAAAAGGTAAAAGTGCTCCCTAACCTATGTGGTCGTAGGAGAGCGAGGCATCAGAGACCTCAGCTTCTCTAGGGCCAGCATATTGGGGGTGGCGCCCATCTCCTTTCCCTCGCTGCTTTGCCTTTCCTGACCCTAAAGAGGGCAGGTACCCATTTACAGCTGGGTGAACTGGGGCACTGTATTGAAGTCAAGTCGCGCAAACGGTCACCCATCCAGTTGGTAACCACGCTTGATGCTGCTTAACCTTGGCTGGGGAAAAGCTAGTGCTCTGACCACTGAGCTATCCCGCCCCCACCCCTGGTCCGCCCCCCCCAAAAAAAACCACAAACAAACAAAAATTCTAATTCGAACCGGAAAGTCGTGTTGATGGCGTTATTTGTAATCTCGAAAGTCATATTTTTCTTTTTCTTTTTGTAGGATTATAGTCCTTTCCAGCAAGGCTGATATCAGGACTTGCAGCCGCGAACCATGAAGTCGGAGGTCCCACGCTCCCGCAAGCTCTCCCACCCCAGCACCTCGGGCCACCCCAAAAATGTTACAATTTGTAGAAATTGTATGAAGCAACAAGATGAGATGACACTCACTTTTAACATCGAAAGTCATATTGTGATAAACAAAATGCCATAGTAACCTGGAAGTTATTTCTGGTTCTTCAATATTTCCTTATAATTCCCCAAAGGAATTTAAAATCTGCGGTTCGCTTTGATTTTGCAGCTCACAAAATTATCCCGATAATTCCCCAATGGAAAATTGAAACTTTCAGTTAACTTATATCTTGCAGCTCACAAAGTCCTGATGATTCCCAGTGGAGAAAACTATTGCCTCTGATTTGCTTTGATTCTGCAGCTCACAGAGAAAAGTGCACTGCTTGCACACTAGTCTACCCAGATTCTGCTCAGAACTAAGAGCAGATGAAAAGCTGGCTTATCTGTCAGCAGAAATATGCTCTGATGGTCCACAATGTAAAAGTTGCGTTGCCTGTATTGCTGTTTGCCCTGTTCACAAAATTCTTTTTTTTTTTCTTCCCCCGAGACAATTGCCATGAGGCAGTCTTGTACTCACAACTCAACTAACTGCTCTGGTGCTCTGAAAATAGCAAAGACAAAAAACAAAATGTTGAAACCTGTGATTTTTATTCCTACTCCTAACGTCACTGTTGATCGAAACGTCTAGCTCTTTCCATGTTTTTAGGCTTTTCTGAACTGTTCACCCCTATGAAGTGTCACCATTTTTGTATTTGCCAGGGTTCCTGGTCGTGTTGGCATTCAAGTAGGTAAGGAAGCCGGCGCGGCGAGCTAATTGCCAAGAATGTCACAAAGCTTAAATGTTTCAAACTCCACTAATCCGGCGCAGTTCCAAAACTAAAAATGAGTCTTATGCAACACGTCTTCGGCAAAGGGAGTGAAATGCTCAAATCGACAGCATTTTCATTGAAATGTCTAAACCTAAGGAACGAAATTCCAGCTGCGATGGGTAACGGAATGGAAAATGTTGTCCTTATTAATGTGCATGATTATGAAGGAGTCGTTTGCAATGTTTTTATGACTACAAGGTGTGTTTTTTTCTTGGCTTTTGCGATTTGCATGACTTCAAGCATATTGGTTATCTCCAGATTATTGAAGAATTCATTTTGGTAACTCTAGTGTAGACCCTGCATCGCGACAAGAAGTCAGCATTGTTCATTTGAGAAGCCTTTGAGTTTCACTGACCTCTTAGTCATTAGTATTTAATTTTAGCAATTCAGACATGCATAACAGAATCCAGCAAACCATTGGTCTCTACGAAAACCTATCAATCGTAAACAAGCGTGAACTAAAATGGCTTAGGTATGTCACAAGATCAAAAGGAATTGCAAAAACAATACTGTAAGGCACTGTCCAAGGAGGAAGAAAAAGAGGCAGACCAAGGAAGAGATGGGAGGACAACATCAGCGAATGGACAGGCCTAGAACTCAACAAAACCCTGAGAAAGGCAAAACAGAGAGAGGAATGGAGGGAACTGGTTGTCAAGTCTTCAGGGGGTGCCCTCACGGTCGGCGGACTAAGGAATAGATAGAATTCAGTACAATAAATTATGTTTGACTTATCAGCTCTGATGAAGTCAGCAGCATCAATAGATAAGGTAATGTCGGGTTTTTGATGGGGCGTATAATTTGGATTCAGTTACGTGAAGTTTTGTTTGACTCGTACGTCATCCTAATCAGTCGTTTAAAAATTAGTAGAACAAAATCTTTTCTTCATAAAGTTGTTAATGTTATGCACAGCAACAACAACATCAAAACCACTCTTCAGACTCCTGAGACAACCTTAAGCTGATGATGCAAAACAATGCAGCTAGCTACCCACCCACCCAGTCGCAAGAGAAAAAAAAACTGCGCACGAAGCACAGCTACCTGCTACCCGTACCAGTATTTTCCTCTTAACCGGTGAAGTATAAGTGGGTCACAGTCAAAAGTATATATATGGAAGTCGATGGTCCTGCTCCCGTGACTACACAAGCCCGAGAATATCGGCAGGTGAAGACAGCAAAACCTTGCTGCCTTATAGGAAGCATGATGCAAGAATTGACTAAGCACCTGGCAGTCTCACTGAGATCGACATTACCGAGGTTGATGCAGTGACTTACAGGCCAAGGTAAAGGGTGGAGGTAAAGTGTTCGCTGGTTGGTGGGGTGGCTGGTACAGGTAGTAGGTAGGTAGGTAGGTACCTTGCAGAGAGAGGGGTGGGGGTGGGAGAGGGGGAGGGGGTACGGAAAGAAATCCGGGTGGTGAAGACGGTGCTAGAACTCTGTTGTGGAGATGGACTTCACACGCTTTGCTAACATTAACGCGGGTAATGATCTTGGAGGTGGATTCTGCGCTTGTGAAGATCGAAGAAAAGATTGATGTCCGTTAAGGCGGCAGGCAGCATACCTTGTGACGGTTGTGAAGGAGGAGTCTGCCTGCATCTGTAGACTTGGGAATAGATATTAAGATTGCAACTGATTTTTTTTTCTGACGCCGATTTCCGTTTTTTTAAAAAAAGAGTTGTTTTGCTGTTTTCCTTCAGCATGGAAATGCTCGATACACTGAAGCTGTACCTATGTGATTCAGTTGTAATTGTCATCAGAATATTAGATATACATTGTATATATTAGATCATCGTAATTGTCTTCAGAATATTAGATATACATTGATTGCGTTAGATCATTGTCATTGTCTTCAAAATGTTAGATACACACGGTGTGCGTTAGATCGTTGACGAATGTAACGGATTTTTGTTTCTGCTGCTGTTTTTGTGTTTAGATATATAGCTTTGTGAATATTTGAACATAAGATGATGTAGCGATTTTTTTTCTCCGAAGCTCATCATGTCTGTATGTTGTCATAGCATTAAAAATGCAAACTTCTGCATGATTCTCGGGTAGATAACAGATTGGATTAAAAACAAAGCAAAACCAAAAAAAAAAAAGCCAAAAAAGGGAATCTCTTATGTGGAGAACCGATTTCACCAAAAAATTGCGTAGAGTCTTGACAGGAGATTAAAAGTTTGTGAAACAAAACTATCCTTTAGTTTGAAAGGTCTTTCCCGTACCTTTTCTTGTTGCAGTTTGGTGTAGGCCTGTTTCTTAATAACTGCACAATACTGGATCATGAAACTTTTTTTTTTTTTTTTTTAAATTATTGTATCAGTTTACACCGCCACATAAGAGAGAAAGAATGACATGCCAAACAAAATGTAGCAGAAACCCTACCACTGACCGCGTTGTTTAAAAGTGTGTGTCTTACAGCATGTCATGGAAAAGAACAGAACCCTTTTAGAACATTGCATTTGATCGACTGCAGCCTATAAAAGCGCGTAGCTTTTTTTTTTTTTTTTTTTTTTTTTTTAAATCTCTTATATCGAGAATAATGGAATAAGCACCGGTGTGCTTTTTTTTTTATTTGTTTACATCCAGTCTTCTTGTGTATGCAGTTTTGTAAATCTTGTTATCTGTTCCCACCGGCACACGATGGCCTACTCTTACAAAAAGCGGAACAGGATTTTACGTGTGCGCAAGATGCCTTAAAAGAACAACAGTTACTATTCATTCTTTATTGGTCTTTTATTTCGAAGATAATAGATTAAGCACTTATGTGCTTTTTTTTGCTTTTTTTCTTTTTTTTTTACACCCAGTTCCCATGTGCATGCGGTTTTGTAAATTTGTCACCCGTTCCCACCGGCACAAAAAGCTTACTCTTTCGGAAGTCCGAACAGAATTTTAATGTGTGCGCAAGTTGTTGTGCAGTGGGCAAGGGCAGTCAGATGCAGCAGAAGTTTTGACAGGTAGATTTGACAGCTTTAACTGAGTCTAACTGCTCGTACTATTTGTAGACGGACAAAATCTGAAAGTACCATCACGCTTTAACCCTGTCGTGAAGTGATAGGTTACAGCTAAATGTTGCAACCATCAACACTGAGGACAAGAAGAAAGATATTGTAACCTTCGTAGTATGGTAAATCGATACATTATGATGCCAGCCGACAATGGGCAGCTGTCATCATACAAAGCGAAATGTTTTGGACATTGTCTTTTTTAAAGAATAGAAAAAAATGCACACCTTGTCATCCATTCGAACACGGTGAATTGAGAAGAGAGATTTTTTAGAGGAGGGGGGAGGGGGATGCCTTCGACCCAGTGCTTTATACAAAGGGTTATAAAGGTTGGTAGACTGTGTGTGTGCGTGCGTGCCCGCGCGTGCGCGCGCGCGCGCGCACAGCGCGCTCGCCCGTGTAACAAAAAAAGAGTTCTTAACAAAGAAACGAAATAACGATCTTGTTGCCTGTGAAGCCCGTAGTAATGACTAACACAACAAAAGGAAGAGAGAGAGAGAGAGAGAGAGAGAGAGAGAGAGAGAGAGAGAGAGAGAGAGAGAGAGAGAGAGAGAGAGAACACGAGACCCCCAAAGTAACACACGCAATTGGCTATAAAGTCACCAACAAAGTAACGACCGAAAAAACACAACAAAAGCACACAAACGAGCTCTGCAGCCCACAAAAGAAACACTATTACATCAGTCATTGTCTGGTGGGGGGGGGGGGGGAGGGGGCTGGAAAAAAAATGAACAACAGCTAAAGTGTGCATTGTGTGATCAGTAGGAAAGACCAATAGAAGTTCATCGGGCAAGTTGAGCTCGGGCTTTAGCGAGGATCCCTGTGACACCACAGCTATGCGCGAGACACTTGATCCTGGGCTTTAGCCAGGGCCTCTCAGGTGGTGTCAGAAGACAGAAAGGCGTAGTGAAGAACGAAGAAGAAGAAGAAGAAGAAGAAGAAGAAGCAGAAGAAGTAGGGCAAGGGGTGGCGTTGGTGCAGCGGGAAGGAGGAGGAGGAGGAAAGGAGGAAGGGAAGGGAACCAGGGACGTCGAAGAGGAGGGAGAGACGGGGGGATGGGAGGGGAGGGGAGGAGAGCAGCAGAGGGAGAGGAGGAGGTGGAGGGGGAGAGAGAGAGAGGCAGGCAGCCGCAGACTGAGGTCTGATGGCATGGCCATAGCATTGAGATCTGTGAGTGTCAGCCTGCCGTATTGATCCGTCTGGGTCTGCCCTGCCTCATTAATAATTTATGGCTGTGGCTGTATTGGAATCAGCTGCCACTGTTTGCTGCTTTTCCTCCCCTCCTCCTCCTCCTCTCCCCTCCTCCCCTTCCAGGACTAGTCGTTCCCTCTCCCTCTTCCCCCTTTTCCCTTCCTTTCCCTTCCCTTCCTTTCCCTCCCTTCCCTGCCTGCCTGCCTGCCTAACATGGCTGTGGCGGAGAAGTGGTTTTCTGCGGCAGGTTGTTCCATAGTCACTGTAGGTCTTCTGGCCATTCGAGGTCCTTGTCACGGTGGTCACTGACCTCCTGGCATGCTTATCCAGGGGTCACTTTCCTGGTTAGTGGGTTACGGGCAGTGGGTATGGGGAGGGGGAGGGAGCGGGACTGACCCCATTACCTCATAGCATGCACGCGGACTAGATGGAAACCACTGTTTAGTCTTTAGTCCTCCTGTAGATTTTTATCTTTTTTTTCTTCCCTTTTCCCCCTCCATTTTGTTGTGGGGGGTTCTTGTTGTTTTGTTTGTTTGTTTTTGTTGTTTTGTGTGACTGATAGTTATTATTGCTGATGATGTTGTAGGTTTCCCCAGACCTGGGCACCGTGAAGGGTTGCAGAGAGAAGGGTGCCTGTTGAAACTGACAAAACTTGACAAAGACCTACAAGCATGAGCCGACGGAAGCAAGGTAACATTTCACAGCATCACTGTGTTGAGATAGGAGTGAGAGAGAGAGAGAGGCGAGAGAGAGAGAGGAGGAGGGGCAGGGGGGGAAGGAGGAAGAGAGACGTGGGGGAGGGAATGGTGTGGGGAGGGGAAGGGAAGGGGATGAAGATGGTAGAGGGGGGGAGGGGGGACTTGGGTAGTAGTGAGAGAGACAACACACAGGCTGTGTGTGTGAGTGCATGCATGCATGTGTGTGTGTGTGTGTGTGAGAGTGTGTGTGTGCGTGTGTGTGCATGCCAGTGCGTGTGCATGTGCGAGTGGTCCATGTTTTTCGTCTTCTTGCTCTTGAGCGTCTGTGTGTCTGCGAGGCACACTGGCTCAGCTGCCTGGTGTGACCAGACAGGTCATGGTCGAGTCTGGAGTTATGTCCCTCATGACTCCAACCTGTCTCGCTCTTTTGTCTTTTTTTAGGCCAAAGTTACTTTTTGATGGAATTTAGGCTTAAGTATTGACCTGTTTGATGGTGGAGTGAGGAGGGTGGGCGTGGAGTCCACTTAGTAGTTGACTGCACCGCTCGCACCAACTTGGGAGACTGACATGGATTTTTTGTACTGTAAGTGTGCGCCATTTTTTCCCCGATAATTTTAATGAGTTGTGATGTGAAGCCGTTTAAATTTTAAAAAAAAAAGAGGGAAGAGGTAACAAAAAAACATACTCGGATAGAAAGTTGTGCTGCCTCTTTTTGTGCAGACTTTCAGTGGGTAAAAAGTGAGGGAGAGTTGTCAAAGAACTGAAATTGAAACAACAGAATGATGCAAAAAAGTGGAGAGAGAGTCCAGGGTATGTAAAGTATCTATGATGTAATCTTGATGAAGAATATATTATGAAGCTGATCCACTACTTTGGGGGCTTGCAGGGTGGTACTTGCAAGCTTTCGCTAGTGCACAAATGGAAGCCTCCATTCAAAAACTCGAAGATTTTCGAAGTCTTATCGCTACTCTTGCAAAGTGTTTTTTAGAGTTTGACTAACTTTTTAAGGTCTGTCTTTATTTACTGACTTCCCGATTCGGTTGATTGATATGTATTGATTTTTTTCCTTGACTATGTGTCTTTTACTATTGCTTTGATATGATGCACAGTTTTCCCCATGTTTCATGGTAGTTTGTCGTAGTTTTACATGACTTTGCTGTGAGGTTGTAGGGATAGCGTAACTTGGATGTAATGGGATTATGCACAGTGAAAAAAAAACTGTTTGCATTTAAATCATGGACAGCATTTGTGGTGCAGAGTGTGGCTTAGGGAATTTTGTTACCAGTTTGGCTTTTTTAGATATTTGGATGAATCTTCGTTCCTTGAAATTGCCTTTTTTCCTCACATGATTAATTGTGATTTAGTTAGGATTGTCTTTGCTTATTTTGGATTCATTTCTTGTTGTCTTAATTATTCATGTCTTTTGATGTTTATCTTTTTAATTGATTATTTGTTGTAACTATTTAATGCTTTCTTGTTATCTATTTCTGAAATAAGTTTGATAAATTTATCTATGTTTTTGATAATTAAAAAAAATATATACATACTTAAAATTTTTTTTTTATGTACTTCTAGATTTACTTTGTTTAGTTATTTGTGTGTTGATAGTTTTTTCATTGTAAATATTATCATTTATTCATACAGTTGTTTAGCTATTGATTGATTGATTGAATGATTGATTGGTTTTATGTTGTTTTTCTTTTTTTATGTGTTTATTTTGTTTTGTCTTTGTCTTTTTTTCTCTCTCTTCTTTCTTGCAGTATATTCTGTATTTATCTAATCATTCATGTAATTATCTTTCTAATTATGAATTTGATTTATTTACTTTATATATATATATATATATATATATATATATATATATATATATATATATATATATATATATATAATCTGTGTGTGTATATATACATGTATTGTATTTACTTATGTATTTTTTTTTCTATGTTTTAAACTTTTTCATTTTTATTCAGTGTTACTTATTCTACTTATATTATATATATATATATATATATATATATATATATATATATATATATATATATTATATATATATATATATATATATATAATATATATTAGCTCTAATGTATGTATGTAACAATGGATTGATTGATTGATTAGTTCTGCTCATTACTTTAAAACTTAATTCTGTTCACTACTTTAATATAATTAATCTCTTTTCTATTTTCCCCAAATAATCTGTAAGTAAAGAGAAAATTTTTCACAATCATCGAGCTGTTTAATTCCATGTCTTCTATGTGAAGTGTTGAGACAAAAATATCCAACACTTTTTAGGTGTAAGTACTGCAAAACAGAGTGGGAAAGAAAGAAAAATAAGGAAAGAAAGACAAAAAAAAAAAGAAAAGAAGAGAGAGAGAGAGAGAGAGAGAGAGAGAGAGAGAGAGAGAGGAGAAGAGAGAGAGAGAGAGAAGAGAGAGAAGAAAAAAAGAAAAAAGGAAAAAAAGAAAAAAAAAGAATTCCAACTCTGCTTAAAGAAAAACTCTAGTCATAAGAACCAAATTGAAACATCCCCAGTGAGAAATTGTGACATAACAGACCAATCAGGCAGTTAACCAACATTTTGTTAAAGTTTACTAGAATAAGCAGGACAGTGGTCTAAATTAGTTGCAAAAAAACAAACAAACCAGTATTGTCAGCCAGATTAGTTCAAAATAAAAGGGAAAAAGCAGATCCTAAGTAGCTGGATGAGAGCATGGTTGATCCATTGGTACAAAGAAGAAAACAAATCCAAAACTGAAATAAGATCATGAAAAAGAGTCTTATTTAAAACATCATTTTTGAGGGAAAAATCAATCCTGAAGAAACCCGACATCAAACAGAAAGTAAAGCTCCGGAAAAATGAGACAGAAACATTTTGATTTTTTAAGAAAAAAAAAAAAAAACCCACAAAAAAACCACCACACAACCTCAGGTGAGGATCGCGGAGTTGGCAAGAGCAAACAGCTACAGAAACAAGAGGGGATTGAAATTTATCCCGTTCACAAGAGTTTAATCAGAAACAAATAGAATCGACAGATTCATTCTCAAACCTAAACGAGCAGCTGAGAAAAAACTTGAGATGGGCTCGGTGTCTGATGAGAATGCCCACATACCTTGCAGGAAAAGCAGTGTTGTGTCTCTGTGTCTTGATCAGGGGTTCTACCACTTTCTGCCAATGAACGTGATTTCCTTTCTCTCTATGGCTCCTTTTTTCATTTTCTTTCTTTTCTCTCTATTCTTTTTTTTCTTTTCTTTTCTTTCTTTCTTTTCTTTGGTCTGTCTGTTTGTCTGTCTGTCTCTCTGTCTCTCTGTCTGTCTGTCTGTCTGTCTGTCTGTCTGTTGTCTGTCTGTCTGTCTGTCTGTCTGTCTGTCTGTCTCTCTCTCTCTCTCTCTCTCTCTCTCTCTCTCTCTCTCTCTCTCTCTCTCTCTCTCTCTCTCTCTCTCTCTCTCTCTCTCTGTGTTCCTCCCTTTCTTTCTACCTCTCCACTCCTTCCAATGAAAATCCCCCCTCCTTCTCCCTCTCCTCCCTCCCTCCCCCTCCGTCTCTGTCTGTCTGTCTGTCTGTCTGTCTGTCTGTCTGTCTGTGTCTCTCTGCCTACCTCTGTCTCTCCATCTGTGCTTCTGGCAATAAAGATTTATAACTCTATCTTTCTGTCTCTTTCTATCTCTTTCTCTCTTTCCCACTTCTCCTATTTCTCCTCCCTGCCCCTTTTCCCTATTTCACTCTGTCTACCTCTGCCTCCCTCTGTCTCTGTTTATCTCTTGGTCTGTCTCATGTTTCCTGTTTCTGTCTGTCTGTCTCTATCTCTGTCTTTCTGGCTGCCTGTATGTCATTCAGTCTGCCTCTTAGTCTCAGTCTTTCTTAGTCTCTTCCTCTCTTTAGTTCTGTCACAGTCTCCCTACCTGTCTGTCTCTGCATGTCTGTCTCCCTCTCTTTAACTTTTGGCATCTCTTCTTTTGCCTTTCTGTCTACAGGTCTAAGTCTTTGAGTTTCTGTCTCAGCTCTGTCTCTTTGTCTCTCTCTTTCTCTCTGTATCTCTGTCTGTCCCTGTCTCTGGCTCTCTCTGTCTGTTTCTGTCTCTGTCAGTCTCTGTCTTTCTCTGTCTCTCTCCCTGTCTGTCTGTCTCTGTCTCTCTGTCTGTCTCTCTCCTGTGTCTCTCTCTTTTTATTTCTTTGTCTCTTTCAGTTTTGTCTGCATCTCCCCTTCCCCAACCCTCCACTATTGCTTTCTATCTTTCTTTCTTTCTTTCTTTCTTCTTTCTTTCTTTCTTTCTTTCTTTCTTTCTTTCTTTCTTTCTTTCTTTCTTCTTTCTTTTTTCTTTCTTTCTTTCTTTCTTTCTTTCTTTCTTTCTTTCTTTCTTTCTTCTTTCTGTCTGTCTGTCTGTCTGTCTGTCTGTCGTCTGTCTGTCTTCTTTCCACCTTCGTCCTCATTTGTCTGCTGCTGCCTCTCTCTCTCTTGCTCTGTTCTTTGTGTGTCCTTATCTGTCTGTTTCAGCCTTGTATATGATCTATATATTTAGCTTTTTTTTTTTTACCACTTTCATTTATGCTTCCTTCATTAATTGATGGAAAAACAAAACATAGTCTGTGTCTGCTCTTTGACATGCATCTATCAAACTTATAATGATACCCAAAAATATGAGTGGAAAGAGATATGATCGGGTTTTACAACCATAACTACTTTGGAAATATTTTTTTAACAAGGTTAGGCAGACAGGTTTGGGGAAAAAAAGTAGACAGCATCCCCATGACAAGAATCTGCCCACCCTTCACTGTCATCATCTGTATTGCCTCACATAGTGGCAGAAATCCTTAAAGGATTGCTGAAGAATGTGAAAGGAAAATGAAAATATTACTGTGTGAGTCCAGTTCCAGATATATTTTGGTGATAATGTTCCCTTTAACTCAAGCAATTGGAATATTTATATATATATATATAATAAATCCTAGATTTTCTATCCTAGACTTTGCACATAAAATAAATGGGACCACGAAAAAGGGCCAGATTTTAGCTCCTGAAAAGTAGGGTAATGGTCCTTGTTAGGGGATAGTTTGTCAAAGGACTGATTTCCATCTGTTGATCTCAGCAAGCTACTTTTTTTCCCCATAATACAAGGGACTCATTGCAAAAGAGAAGTGTATTGCACAAGAAAAATAAAAGTTTCCCTTTGGGGAAAAAAAAAAAAAACTTTAGAAAAATAACAACAAAACTATTACAGTTGGTAATGCTGGTTGCATATTTGAAGTTTTCTCTACCAAAAAGCAAGGTTGACAATATACCTTTTGTGTGCATGCTTCCCCCCCCCCTCCCTCCCATTAATCATTGATTTTGGAAGGGAGATAATACTTTAATTCTTTAAAACAAGTACCCTTTTATTGCCTGTGCAGACCAAGTTTGGTCTTGGTTATCTTGTACAAGATTCCTGGCAAGTTCTTTGACTGGGTGCTATAACGTGTTTTGAAGAGGAGGCTTATTGCTCATGTGCAAACTGCTCTTTCCCCCAACGTTTTATAGCGCCTTTTGCCAAAATGTAGAAGTGCTTTTCTTCAGGTGGCAGCCTGAAGCGAGTTATAGACCTCTTGAGCTCTTTATTGAGCGAAACAATTGTCACTTGCCGGTGCCTATACATGCTGATCGCTCCTTTGGAAGAATTATTGACGGACAGGGGTGCTCGTTGCAGAGTGTAAAGCCCCTATCTTTAACCCTTTCTCTTTGTGAGGTTTTTTCTTCAGTTTTTGTCACCATTGCTACACATTTAGGAGTTGAAGTTACAACTAGACTGAATTTCAAGCTAATTTGTATTTTAAGAAAAAAAAAAAACACACAAAAAACATTTGGTCTTCTTTGGGTTTTTTTTTTTTTTTTGGTATGTCTTGTGCATTTGGAAGATCATTATGGGTTGTGGTGCAGTATTAAATGTGGATTAATCTATGAGGGTAAAACAGGAGTTAGTAGGGATCAAAGTCAGTTGTCTTGTAAGCTTTGATTTTTGTTTCAACTACAAAGGTGTTTTTTGTGGTTTTGCTCATTGTGTGTGGATTTTTTGTTTGTTTTTTGTGATCTAATTTTGTCTTTTATCAAAATGATTGAAATTGTGGTAAGTGTTGAATTCAATTATATTTTTTTTCAATTAAGGTTAGGATAGTATTCATTTCTATCTTAATGAATCTGCCCTGTATTTTACTTAATTTTTTTTTCCATATATGATTTTCAAATTTTAAGATGATATCAGTTCCATCTTAATGAAATGGATCTACATTTTACTGAGGTATTTTATTCTGTCCAATAATTTTGATGTTTTAGTTCCAATTGTCATTCTTTTCCATGGTATGGTACAGTTTTAGTTTGACTTTAACTTGTCTAAGAAGAACTTTTTTATCATTTAATTAAGATATTCAAAGAAATAAACATCAGGACTCTCTTTTAAAATTTTAGTGCCTTTCTGTCTCCCTAAGAAGAAAACCATTCAAATTATGGGGAGCATGTACTGCTTGTTCCCTTGTGTTATATTCTGACTGTTAACTCGAGGGCTTCAAACTGCCCTTTGAACAACAGCTTTAGCATCATTCCCTCATCCCAAGAAACAAAGGAAGAGAAACACCTAACAGTTGAGAATTTGTCTTTTTGAATAGTGCTAAAAAGATAAAAGAACAGGAGGGGGGGGGGGGGGGGGGTTGTATAGCCCACCTTCACTGGTTTCTAAGTCAGGTACATATAACATCTAACTTTACTGCCCTTACAACTCATTCTTCTGCTACATTGACTGATAAAACAAGGAACAAATCTCTTCCAACCGACAACCTTTCAGACTTGCTTTCTGGCTGCACGCGGTGTTCTTCAAAAAAGGGCTCTTCATTTTTAATTAATTAATTTATTTTATTTTATTCTTTTATATCGAGGATAATGGGATAAGCACTCATGTGCTTTTTTTCATCCAGTCATGTATATGCTTTTTTTCATCCAGTCATGTATGCAGTTGTGTAAATATTGTCATCTGTTCCCACCAGCACACGATGGCCTACTCTTACAAAAAGCGGAACAGGACTTAACGTGTGCGCAAGATGTTCTACGTGAGTTCGCACACAGGGCCTCGGTTTACAGTCTCATCCGAAAGACTTTTGGGGAAAGTGGAGTCAGCACTGATGTTAACTCCAGGGGAAAAATCCCCTCCAACGGGAATCAAACTCGGGTCTTCAAATTGCCAGCTCAATGTTCTGACCACTAGGCCATCCTGTCCCCTCCAGTACATGCAAGAAACAAATCTTATCTATAAGAAGGGAAAAAACCCCAACCCACTTCACTATGACCTAGCGTCAGATTATATTTGAAGAGTGAAAAATAAAAATCCTGTCGTTTTGTCTCAGAAGTTGAGGAATTGGATAGCTGTCTAGAATTACTCAGTTGGAAAACTTGAGCAGAAACAGGCTTGGCTCGCTTACAGCTCGTTCACTGCTGAATTCAAACTTGGAGACAAAAAGCACTGAAGTAGAGTTGATGGGGGAGCCATATAAAACAGAAAAGATAACAAAAATGATGATTAAAAATAATGGGTGGCGCTGCTCTTGCGGCAGTGTCCATTTCCCAGTGGAGACCAGCCCAAATTTCATGCAGAGAAATCTGCTGTGATTGAAAGTAATATCACACAAATTACAATGCAAAACAGAACAGTGCAGTGCAGTGTAGTGCTTGTTATACAGTAGGTGGTGAAAACGACCACACACTTTGCAGGAAGGATTTTTATCCCTTCATTGGTAGAGCAAGGTTCCCCCTGTACTTGGTTTTTATAATTTATCTTTTCTATTATCAAAGTTAGTTGGAGACATTTTTTTCATACAATTTGTAGCGTGGTAACTGCATTGTGGATTTTGTGTGTGTGTGTGTGTGTGTTTGAATTTTGTAAAAAAGAAAAAGAAAGTCTTTTAATGCAGGAGGTTTTTGTTTCTTGCTCCTTGTTCCCTTAAGCTGAATGTGAATACATTTCATTCAGCCTGCAACATTGTTTTTTGATGCTTTTTATGTTTGATGTAATCCTCTCTCTCCTCTCTCTCTCTCTCTCTCTCTCTCTCTCCTCTCTCTCTCCTCTCTTCTCTCTCTCTCTCTGTGTACATAAAACACACACACACGCCACCGCACGCTACGTAGCACACACACACATTTCAAAGTATCACATTCATAACTCTGTAACTTTTCTTTTCGAATTGATACATAAAGCTTGGAGCTTGTCTGTTTATCCTAAAGGCTTTTTCTGATGTATGACACAGCCAGACATGATGTGTACATGAATCGTGAAATTTTACACACACACACACACACACACACACACACACACACACACACACACACACACACACACACACACACACACACACACACACACACACACACACCACACACACACACACACACACACACACACACACACACACACACACTCATTCACAAACACACACAGTGTTCAGGGTTTTGTTGTGTGTTTGCTTTGTTCCTCTGGCTCACTAGAGGTTGGATGGTTGTGTTGTATTGAAATTTGAAAGAAACAGATTCCTGCTTAAAAAACATTGATTTGTAATTTTTTTTTTTTTATTAGAATTTTTAATATATTCTACTTTGTACTGTGATGAATTTGTAAGATTTCTCTAGGTCTTAAAATTCCTAATTTGTATCTCATAAAAAGCATACTTGTTTCTGCATTCATTATTGCAATGTATTGAAAACACCTATAGCAGACAACTCGAGGAAAAAATAAAATGAGATTAAAAAAAATAAAATAATGGGACATTGAAGAGTAAGTCATGTTCTCCCTTGTTAGAGTTCACAATGTGGAGCAATGATACTTAGACAGTTATATATATATATATATATATATATATATATATATATATATATATATATATATATATATTATATATATATATATATATATATATATATATTGGGTGTGTGTGTGTGTGTTGTGAGTGTGTTGTGTATATTATATATATATATATATTAATATTTTTTATATATATATATATATAATATATAATATATATTATATATTATCTTGTTTTATTTTGTACTCAGAAAATTTCTTACTCTCCTGCTCAGATCATATCATGAAAAATGATAGCCAGGCTTAGGTATCTAACACAACTTATTTCCCAATAGAACCGAAGTACTTTGATATCAGAAAAATACTTGACAGCCTAGTATTGTATTTATTTATTCTCATGAACTATGATATTAATTATGCAATTCATTATCATAAACCATAATGTTATAAGCAAAAGAAAATCACCTACACACTATTATTCAAAATGGTAAAAGTCAGGATGCATCTTTTTACTTGAGCTTTTCTTCTCTTTTGAAATTATTTGTAAAGTGTGTTGCTAGAAATAAATGGAAATAAACCTCCCCAATTCTCTAAATAAGTGCAATTTTTTTCAACCCAAGTATTACTCTTTTGTTTGAAAATATTTGTCAAATTAGTTGATAGAGAAAAGTGAATACCAAGCCCCCTGACAACTGAAATTAGTTGCGGTCATCGTGAATATTTTAAACCTAAGCATCTCTTTTCTTTTGAAAACATTTATCAAGTAAATTATCAGAAATGAAGAAAATTCAACCCCTGATTAATTAATTAAACTATCATTACAATTGTCACTGTAGAAGACATCTTTCTCTCGAAATTGAAGCTTTTTGGATTAGGTAAGAGTGACAGCGGGAAAAAAAAAATACTGGAAGTGTGAAGCACTCAAAGCACACATGCTCTTGCAGGCAAAATAGGGGCAGCGTATTTATAGGCAATATCCTCGTCCTCATCATCATCACCATCATTATGAACAAAGCCATCATAATCATCACATCACTTTGAAGGTAGTGAAATCACAAAAGAGTCATAATGATCAGGGATGATAAAGGAACAAAGAATTAAGAAGTTTATTGCTGTTGTGTGTGTACTTTGGTCCACTCATTTAGCAGGCAGATATGATGCGTGCGTACATGCACACACATGTGCACACATACAAACACACACAAACACTCACACACGCATGCTCTTGTCTGCACGGCATACACACACACACACACACATCACACATGCGCAGCACTTGTGCTTGCACTCTTGCCAGCTTTCATGCATGCACCAAGCTGCTTAGCATTCATGAACACACTGCATGCATTCATATTCATAAGTGCCCACTCTCAGACCAAGGCATACAACAAGCAATTGAACACGCATACATGTCATGCGTGTGCGTGCATGTGTGTGCACACATATATATACACATTCTTGCTATCTTTCTCTCTGTGTGTCTTTCTTCTGTGTGTGTCTTCTGTTTCTCCTCACTTCTGTCTGTCTGTCTGTGTCTGTTCTGTCTGTTGTCTGTTGTTTCTGTCTGTCTGTCTCTCTTCTTCTCTGGTCTCGTCCTCCTGTCTCTGTCTGTTTTACACATACCCTCATTTACTTGTTTGTAGAACAACAGTTTTTACTCCTTCAACCAAAATGGGAAGAAGTTTCTGATGTAGATTTTGTAGCTGTTTAAAATAGCCATAGGTAGCCTAGCCTTTGCCAGAAGTTTTGTTGGTTTTGTTTGTTTTGGGGTTGTTGTTTTTTTCCTTGTAATGTTCATGTCTGATTCATTCAATTGTATCTTTTTTTCTTAACTGTAAGAAAAAAAAAAGGTATTGCTCTCTCCTTTTTTTTCTTCGTCAAGATTTGTTCTTTTTCCCTTTTTTTAAATTTCCTTTTTTTTTTTTCTTTACCATTTCTAACTTTGGGGTGTTGTTTTTTTTTCTCTCTCATTGTCACAGCTCAAAATGGTCATGGCCAGGGTGAATCAGAGTGTGAAAACAAAATAAAGATTACCGTGAAAGGCAGAATGCTTTTCTTATGTTTGTTTGTTTGGGATTAATTAAGAATCAGGCCTGTGTTTAACAAGCCTGTAACAAGAGCTTTCCCATCAGAGCAGTTGACGACTTCATTTGCTGTCATTCAAGTCTAGAAGCTAATGATTCTATTTTTCACGTTCATCTGTTCACGATATCTCTCTACTCTTTCCATTCCCTTATACCCCAAGTAAACTGAGTATTTTGGAAATAAAATCATATAAATAACTATAGTAATTGTGCGAGTGTAAGCATGCATGTATGCAAACAAATAAATAGATAAATAAAAAGATAAGAGAGTCAGAGAGAGAGAGAGACAGAGAGAGAGAGAGAGATATGAAGTTTACTTCTGTGTTCTTTGGACTCCAGAAAATGGATTATGGCTGCCTGGAGTGCAGTGTAAATGATAAAGATCCGTGTAGGAGGCCACTTATTTTCAGGACACAGTGAATATACAAGTATGTAAGTGACAAAGAAGGAAGAATACATAGACGAATGTCTCATGTTTAAAGTGTTGTTTTGCTGCAGACACAAACAGCATGCAAAATGATGTTTGACTGCAAACAGGATAGAATCTAGTATCCCATGGATATTGTTGTTTGACTGAAAACACTTCAAAATGTTTGGTTGCAAACAAAATGATAGACTAAATATTTCTGGCTGCAAATAAAACATTAAAAAAAAAGTTTTGATACAACAGATAACATGCAAAAGTATTTTAATTAATCAAGGTACTATTTATTCCTCTGTGGGGATGCCGAGGTCTGTCAGTATAAATAGCATCTCCAATTCTGGAAATTCTGTGCTGGAAATTTCTACTTTTCTATCACTCTCTTTGTTTCTGCCTTGTTCCTTTTCTTCCTGTCACCTCCTCTTAATCTATTTTTTAGCTTTTTTGTTCCATTTTTATGTCTTTTTTTTTCCAGAGAGACTTGAAAGTTAACAATTGTCTCTTATGCCAAAGTCAGATGTGCTGGGCCTGACTTGTCAGGCCTTAGCGGCAGCATGACATTTTCACTGAGTATAATGCAGCAACAATACTTGCTGACTGAACTTACCACAAAGAACAAGCTACTGTCAGAATAAGAGGTTTTTATTTTTTTTAATTTGATTATTTATTTTACCTGGAAACACAATATATGCAAAATATGACTGAGCTGAAGAGTGTTACTACAAACAGAATAGAAATAATGTTAGCTGCTAACAGATGAACATCAAAAGGTGTTTGACTGCAATCAGAATTGCAAGCAGTATAATTATGATTGCAGATTAACATGCATTTTTTTTCCTGCATAAAAGTAGCATGCAAATTGTTGTTTGGCTAGCTGCAATACAAGAAATAATATGCACAATGACTTTGGGCTGCTATATAGACAAACATGTGAAATGCTGTATAGAATAGAAACAAATGCAATGTCATGCTCAGTGATGTTTGATTGTGAACAGAATGGCATCATCTCCAAAATGTTGTGCTGCAAACAATTTAGCGCTAATCCAATAACTTGCGAAAAGATGTTTAACTGCAACAGACAGACATGGCAACTTGCTGCTTGACTGTAAGACTTTAAGAAACATCTCTACTAGGAATTTAAATGACTGTTGAACTGATCATGCATCCTGGTCAAGACTCCTCATATTTTTGAAATATCTTTCTGTTCCTGTTCAGATATAAAATTGAAGGAGTATAAAATAATAAAAAAAACAATTAACCAGCCAGCCAGCCAGCCAGCTAACCAATCAACTATCAACCAGGAAAGCAAACAAAACAACAAGTAAATACCCAGTGATCTTGTGTATTTTATCTATGACAATTAAAACGGTAGAAAAGAACCTAAAAGAAATACACCAAAATCTTCAGTAAGTTAAATGTCAAATGTATTTAAATAAAGATTATAAGTTGAGTGATGTTTGCTTTGTGTGACTAATGAAGATAGTAATATCATACAGAAGCAAAATACCTGCTCCCCCCCCCCCCCCTCCCATCCCTATTACAACAACAGTTGGTGAAAGTTAAAGGTGTCTGAGGGGAAATGAATAAATGACTGAAAGAATGAATGTATTTGTGATGAAGAAAGCACTTTAAATGTGTACACCCATAGGAGCAGAAGAACACTGAAAGAGTGATGGGATGGAGAGGGCATAAGGAAAATAAAAACCCAACATAAGCTCTGAACACACAAGCAAAAGCACATGCATGCACACACGCAACCCAACGTAAGCTTTGAACACACAAGCAAAAGCACATGCATGCACCACACGCAACCCCAACATAAGCTTTGAACACACAAGCAAAAGCACATGCATGCACACACGCATGCATGCATGCATGCATGATGCATGCATGCACGCACGCTCCTCACCACACACACACACACACACCACACACACACACACACACACACACACACACACACACACACACACACACACACACACACACCCACACACATGTACAATCAGTGCAAAAAGACAAGCCAAAAGAGGGTCCATGGGAGCTATTGGTCAGAAACAAAAAACAGTTTTCAGTGATTTCCAAAATGTGTGTATGTAGTACCAGCTTCCCTGCTGTTTTCAGGTAGTGCATTCCACAGGCAGGGCAGTGATACTGATAGTGTAATGGATTGCTTGCTGGCTGAAGTATTTTTTTTATACACTGTGATATTTATTATAAAGCAATTCTGTGCTTTTTACTGGGTTTACTTTTTGTATTGTAATTATTGGGTATTTTTGCCAAGACAGAGAGGTGAAACGACTTTGTGGAGGGATTGATTGATTGATTTGATTGATTTATTGATTATTGATTGATTGATAATCTTTATTGCCTAGGGTGATAGATAAGTATGAGTATCCTTTTATTTTCATGAGGCCCTTGGCCTGAATAGGGAGTATCGATCATTAATAAAGAAAAATAACAATTTCAATAAACTTGAGAGAGAGAGTGAGAGACTAAAGAGACGAGACAGAGAGAGAGAGAGAGAGAGAGAGAGAGAGAGAGAGAGAGAGAGAGAGAGAGAGAACAAATTTGAACAATTTTGTTATTGAGGGTTGTAGAAGAAGCATAAGAATACCTTTTTTAGATCCAGCCCTGGGGGAAGAAGAGAAAAATCAAAAAAAGTAATTCATTTACAATACTTGGCATAAAGAACAATCCAAGTGAAAAATCAAACAAAAGTAGTTAATTTACAATACATGGCATAAAGAAATCTAATAATCAAGAAATTACAAATGAGAAAACAGAACAAAGAGAGAGAGAGAAGAGAGAGAGAGAGAGAGAGAGAGAGAGAGAGAGAGAGAGAAGAGAGAGAGAGAGAGAGAGAGAGAGAGAGAGCAATTTTTTGTTACATCAACATCCCTTCCCCTTGTTTGTTTTTGCTTTTCATTACGCAATATATACCAAGCAGAACGAGTCCAATGCAACACAGTAGAATGCAAGGGAACAGCAGAGCAATCCAGTCCTACCCAGACCTGTGCAAAAAGTGTAAGCTGGCTGTGTGAAGACATTTGAGCAAATATGTGATATTACAGGTGTTCATGGTTATTGTAGATTTTGTTCCCCAGCATATGTGTAGAACAACAAAAACAAAACAAATGAATTTAATTTTAATTAGAAAAAAAAAATTAATATTGTAATTTTGTTTTGTGTCTTGGTATATGTTTCAGTTTTTTTTTTTTTTTGGGGGGGGGGATCAAGACAATTACAGTAACAATGGCAGCATGCAGCCAAAACAAAATGAGGCTAGCTAGCGCTTTAGAGAAAACGAGAAACAAAGGGTGAAGTTTTCAGTAGGAAGTCAGACCCACGAGCAAAATAAACAGCAGCTAGAATTACCTGAGGTGCAGTATTGAATTTCGGAAGAACTAATGATCAAATGTCAATTAATTGAAGCTTGATTTTGGAGTGGGTGTGATTTGAGTCTTTCTGTAGCGATTATCACTGAAGTTTGGGAAGGGTAGATGCCCTACGATCATCATTAAATGGCCTGGCTTGGAGAGGAGTGGAGTGGGAGGGGGGAGTTGAAGCGATTGCTTTTCTTTTGTTGCTTTTCTCCCCAGAAACACTTGACAAAATGAATCTTATTCTCAGCAAATGTAAAGATGTTGGGGTTTTTAGCTACTGATTTTGTGTCTTTGTTTTCGGTCAATTTCAGTTTGTTTGTCTGCTTTTATACAAATTTTGATTGAAAGGGAAGTTTTCAGACACCTAAATGTTGGACCTTTGTCAAATATTTTGGATACATGTAGGAAGACCGATTTGCATTTGTTTTGAAGTGATGGTCTTTCTTAAAAAAAGAATTAAAAAGAACAAGAAAAACTAAGGAACAAACAATATTCAGAAATTCTTGAACCTCAAATTGCAGTGTACAAAACTGAACGGACAATCAATATGTCAAAATATTGTGATCAGCTGACAGCAAAACAAGCAGATGAAACCATTCGAGAAATATTGATTGAATTCAGAATAAGAAAAAAAACAAATACCCAGTCAACAATAAGAAAAGAGAAGCATTCTTTTGGACAATCGCTTTGTGGGCAAGGTTTGTGACTTGACACTGACCAGCGCCTGATTCCGTTCCAGATATCCGTCAGTGAGTTTGAATGGGAATGAAATTGATGTATTTTATCTGTTTATGAAGAAACCTTCGAATGAAATAATTCTTAGAGGCTATCAGATTGTTTGAGGTTCTTGAAAGAGCTTAGTGACAGAAGGAAATGCAAGTGACGTTACTGATTTATCTTTGGGGCTTTATCTCGTTTGTGCCTGGCTCTATCACCTGCAGCAGATGCTATGCGCTTCAGAAAGAAACAGTTTTCCCACAATGAAAAGGGAAAAAAAATACATGTCTTTCATAAAGAATTCTTCCAAATCAGCAGATGAGTATTCAACAGAGAAAAAAAGAAAATGTAACGGTATCAATTTCATTGCATCATTTTCAGATGTTTCTTTATTTTGAGGGGGGGAAGAGGAAGGAATGGCTTTATATTTCAATCAAAAGTTTGATTTTGAAAGCAAAATTTACTACTTCCCCCCCCCCCCCCCTTTTTTTTTTTAGGAAGAAAATGACAAAGAAGACAGCAGCAGTCCTTGTTTTCCTGTCATTCCACGGTGATGCAGTCAGGTAACTGTGCTGTTTTCCAACACCTGAGCTGCCCTGCAGTTTGTTCACTTTTGGCTGTCCTTAAGGGAATCACCTAGCTGTATATTTGTCACTGTTTCGTTTCTTTTTTTTTCCTTCTTCTTCTTCTTCTTCTTCTTCTTCTTCTTCTTCTTCTTCTTCTTCTTCTTCTTCTTCTTTCCCTCTCTGGAAAGATAAACGGAGAAAAGGCAGAAAAAAGAGTCAGGAAAGTAAACGGATGTTATCTATCTGATTGTCACACGCTTGAAATTGACCTTCTACGATTGTTTTATTCTTTGCTACCTCTGAAGAAGATGGCCATGGTTTTCCCACTGATTATCCAGTTAAGCGGTTTTTTTTTTTTTTTTTTTTTAGCTGGCTTACTTTAACCCCCCTTTCTCCTTCTTTTTTTGCACAATTAAAAAAAATTAAAAGACTACACAAACAAGCCAAATCAATAGAGATCGCCTCCCCCCAAAAAAAACAACAAACAAACCAAAACAACAACCAAAAAAAAAACAAAAAACCCAACAAAAAAAAACCAACCAAACAACAACAAAAGAACCCCCACTAAACAAAAAGAAAAGAAAGAACCCGGACAAAACACACTGACCCTTTTTTTTGTTGTTGAAGGACTTCAGTATTTTTGATGATCTCATTATCCAGTCCTTTTCTCTCTGACAAAGATTCATGTCATCATGCCAGCTTTATCTTCTTTATAATGAAATTGCCTTTTTTTTTTCTTCTCCTCAAATACAGGAAGCATTACAAATGCTTGTAACAGTCTTTTTCTTTTGTTTTACCTTTCTTTTCCCTATTGAAAAGCAGAGGTTGAAAAAAAATAAATGTGAGTGTCTATTTTATGTAATTTGATAAGGGTTGAAAAAGCATTCACCCATGATTGGAGTGTATTGCAGAAACATTTAAACAGAAGCCTAGTTTTGAAAGTCCATTGCAAAAGCAAACATCTTAAAGTCTTACGTCTGGAGAAGAAGAAGAAAAAAAAGAAAGGAAATGGGAGAAAGTAAAATCAAATGCTTGACAATAATCAATAGGACAAGGATAGCAGCTATATTAGTTTTATTTTTAGGTAATTGACAACACCATCTCTAGATCTCTGTGATAATTCTCTCTCTCTCTCTCTCTCTCTCTCTCTCTCTCTCTCTCTCTCTCTCTCTCTCTCTCTCTCTCTCTCTCTCTCTCTCTCCTCTCTCTCTCTCTCTGTGTGTGTGTGTGTGTGTGTGTGTTGTGTGTGTGTGTGTGTGTGTGTGTGTGTGTGTGTGTGTGATGTGTGTGTGATGTGATGTGATTATTTGCAAAATCAATAAGCAGCCACTGTCTCTTAAGCCTCTTGAACTTGCCAGGTTTGTCCACACTCAAATCTGAATTTTCTTTTTTTACGATGCGGTGTAAATATTTAAACGCCGCATTTCCTCAGCCTTTTGAAATCTCTTTTTTGTTGTTGTTTTTGGTCGTTATAGCTTTTTTGTCTGTGTGCTTTCTTTCATTCTTTTTTTTTTTTTTTTCCTCAAATGATCCTTTCCATGCCATTCACCCTTAAATTATATTTCTGTCTCTATGCCTGGTTAACAATTTGTAAGTGGCCAGGATTGGGTGATGATCTTTTTTTTTTTTAATGTTTATTTCTTTCTGTTTTTCTTTCTGTCTGTCTTTCTTTCTTTCTTCCTTTCTTC
>CM060322.1:9037145-9047145 GCA_030674155.1 Stramonita haemastoma | reverse complement strand
GCATTCTTATGAAAGTAAGTCACTTTCATCTTCTATGTAAAACTCTCTCTCTCTGGAAGCCCTTGTAGTAGTGTCAGTGAGAAAATGAAAGGGGGCGACCAAAAAAAAAAAAAAAAAAAAAAAGAAATTTTGTGTGGGTAGAATTGGTTTGTTTTGTGTAATTCATGTGAATGTTGAACATGATTTACATAATCTAGGCAAGCTGAAGATAAGATACTGAACTTCCTTGTTTGTTGTGTGTTGAGTGTCAGCGTTTTTTACACTGCTGATTATCGTGACAGTGTACAGACAGGAGAAATATGAGCGGCTGTAAGATCATAACGCATTTGGACTGTGACAAGAACTCCATTGCAAAAGTATTCATGTTTTATGTGTGAAAGCCAGAGAGCGAAGTCTAGAAACACAACACAGAAGACTTCATCAGTCAACACTCCAAGAAGGCAAGCCAGGGTGTATCATTGTATGACAAAGGGAAATCCTTCATCTCTGAAGAGGGATAATGGGTACCCAAGTGGCCTCACCCAACCGTTGTTTGAAGACTATGTTGTAAAACAACTTTACCCAGGCCTATGATGGGCATGTTTGTTGTTGAAACAAAGTCATAGTGCAAATGAAAAAGGCAACTTGATAGGTCTGAAGATGTATGTGCAAACTCCAGTAGTTGTAAAACAGAATGCAATTTTTTTCATTACTGTTTTTGTCATTGTTGTTATAAAAGTAAAAAAAAATAAATTCTTTGACTTTTAAGAGCTCTGAGGTTCACCAATGGTAAGATTTTGGGTATGCAACTGTTTTTATCCAACAAAATGTTATAAAATGTTGTCAGTGAAGTTATTTTACTTATTATGGACATAAAAAAAATATCAGTTGTTTTTGCATTATCAAAAATATTTTTTCAAAAAACGTTTATCATTTTTTTTGCCTCCTTAATATTGAAATTTTGAGATCTATCCTGTAGTGAAACAGTATTTTGAATGGTGTTAATTTTTTTTTAAATATTTCACATGAATACCTACATGAACAACTTTTCCCCATCATCAAAATTGTCCATAAATTCTTGGTTAATATTTGCAGTAATCTAGTTTGCGAGGGCTTTGTGTTTTAATTTGATTTTCTTTCATTTTGGTTTGGTTTTTGTATTGTTGTCTCATTGTTTTGTGCTGTTATTTTCTGAATTTCTCAGTTTTTAAGTAGAAATTCCTTCTCTATGTTGGTTTGCTTCTCGTGTTTGCTTGCTTGTTTTTGCTTTTTATTTAAACCGTCATATATGTTTTTGTTTCCTCTTTAATTAAAAAATATGTTAACTAATCATATTTGGACCCTTGAACTAGAATACCAAAAGTGTACTGTCTGTAAGCGAGTGAGGGGCGGTTTCTTTATGATGAGAGATGGAAGCAATTAAATGCTTTATATCTCGACAAAGACTGACTAACAGGTCAAAAAAGAAGCCACCACCAGTCACATAGTCTTCTTGGCATCATAGTACAGTCTTCTTGGGATCTGTCTGCCCTTTTGCTCATGTCTTGGGATTTTTTGTTGGTGGTATTTTTTTTTTTTTTTTTTTTGTAGGAGTATGTGCCTGGTCTCAGTCTGCAAACTTTCTCATTATCTTCTTTCAAATCGATTCATATAAACAGGATGAGACAGTTAGTGAGTTACAAGGAGAAGTACCGTTTATTACTGGTTTGATAACATCAGACAAACATAAGGAATGGTGAAGTGAAGTAATACTGATAGGTGGGTTTTTGTTTTTTTGTTGTTGTCATGCTCTTAGATCGTTTCCGCTCATTTTCTTGCGTATATGGGGGCGTCACTGCATGTAGAATGCTTTGTACATGTTTCACATTTTTGTGGAAGAGAGTTTGATGTTGTATCATCAGCATATTGTGTGTGTGTGTGTGTGTGTGTGTGTGTGTGTGTGTGTGTGTGTGTGGGTGTGTGTGTGTGTGTAGGCAGTATCACATTTGAAAGAACTTGAAGTGTTGTAATGTTAATTAATTTAACGATGTGTACTACCTAAACCGATTTCTTTAATGGTGAAGAAACGGTGTGTGTGTGTGTGTGTGTGTGTGTGTGTGTGTGTGTGTGTGCGCGCGTGCGCGTGCATGCATGTATGCTTTGTGTGTGTGTGTGTGTGTGCGTGCATGCTTTGTGCGTCTGTGTGTGTGTGGGGGCACGCTTTTGTGCTTTTCTCTGTTGCAGAAATTCCATCTGCCGCCAAAGTAAGTGCAGCAAAATCGGTTGCATCCTCTTCGTCTTCCACCACTGGGTATGTTTCATTGATTTTAGTCTGTTCTGGAATATTCACTTTGCACAGAAGCTGTGCATAGTATAAGTGAGTGAGTGAGTGACTCTGTGACTGTGTCAGTGTGTGTGTGTGTGTGTGTGTGTGTGTGTCTGTCTGTCTGTCTGTCTGTCTGTCTGTCTGTCTGTCTGTCTGTCTGTCTGTTTCGGTGTGGTGTGTGTGTGTGTGTGTGTGTGTGTGTGTTGTGTGTGTGTGTGTGTGTGTGTGTGTGTCTGTCTGTCTGTCTGTCTGTCTGTCTGTCTGTTTCAGTGTGTGTGTGTGTGTGTGTGTGTGTGTGTGTGTGTGTGTGTGTGTGTGTGTGTGTGTGTGATGAGAGGAGAGAGAGAGAGAGAGAGAGAGAGAGAGAGAGAGAGAGAGAGAGAGAGAGAGAAGAGAGAGGAGGAGTGGAGAGAGGGAGGAGAGGAGGAGAAGGGAGAGAGAGAGGAGAGAGAGAGAGAGAGAGAGAGAGAGAGAAGAGAGAGAGAGGAGAGAGGAAAATATGGGTTTGGGGGGGGGGTTGGCCAAGAGAAAAACTAGCAAATGCTAGCTTTTCTAAAGCTGTTTCCTCCTCATTTTCTCTCATTGAGATATTTTGAAACTTCCTGTTCTCGCAGACTATATGTATATGTATAATTTTTTTTTTTGTTTTTTTGTTTCTTTTGTTTTTTCATATAAAGAACCTTGAGTAAAGAATGACTCAAAAAAAAAAGAAAAAAAAAGTCAGGTGCTTCACCTGTGTTGTCTCAAAAAAAAAAAAAAAAAGAAGTCAGGTGCTACACCTGTGTTCCCACATACTCCAACTTTCTCTTCACCCCCCAACCCCCCCCCCCCCTCTCCCCCTTCTTCAGTTCCCCATCTCCTCGCATTCTGTTTCACCCCCTTTCTCCTGTTACACTGATTGTTTTAAGATGCCCTTTTGTTCTTGTAGACGTGACATTTTAGATCTCACCAGCAGCTGTCTTTACGGTCAAGCTGATCTTACAGAGGATCTGGAGTTGCCTTTCATCTGTGTTTTTGTGTTCCTGGGTTCTGTTTTATATCATGATAATGTGGTTGTATTGTATTTTCTTATGAAAACAGATTTCCTCAGTGTGGCATTTCAGCCCACCTTTTCTCTCTCTGTGTGAAGAATGTTCTCTGTGGGTTTTGGTGGGGTTTTGTTTTGTGTGTGTACGTGTGTGTGTGTGTGTGTGTGTGTGTGTGTGTGGTGTGTGTGTGTGTGTGTGTGTGTGTGTGTGCGTGGTGTGTGTGTGTGTGTGTGTGTGTGTGTGTGCGTGTGTGTGTGTGTGTGTGTATGTGTGTGTGTTGTCTTTGTCTGTCAGTCTTTTGTTTGAAATACTGTGTGAGTGGATTCCTTGATGTGTATGTGTGCAGTTCTGTTCCAGTATAAACTTAGAGTGGAGAGTTAAAAAAAAAATCTGTCTGAATTTGTTGTATGATCAAACCCACTGACTAACTCTTACGATGTTTTGGGTTTCGTTCTGAGTGTGAGCAGGCTTGAAGTCCTCTTCTGGTATGATAAGGACATGGTTGTAGTCCCATACTTTTACTGGTTCATTTTGGATTTTTGTGATTATTGTGTTCATCTGTTAGATGGTCTGTAGAGTATAGTTGTTTTGGTTTTTTTTATCATTTTTTAAAATCATTTTTTTAACTCACATTATTTTCCTTTAGTTCTTTGACTAGAAATCCTGGACAAGAAATGCAAGGTTTTTTGTTTACCTTTAGTGAAAGTTTGTTTGAATGTGACTGTCCTTCTCACCATAAGGCAGCTAGCTTTCTTTAAAGGATGATGTCCAAACATGATAGCAGTATGCATGCGTTGTTATTTTCTCATTTATTCCTGACTGTGCATGATGGGTCAGCTCTTTCATCTAAAAAAAAAAAAAGGAATAAGATTTTAATGTACACACGTGTAAGATTGTGTTCACACATGTTCATGCAGAAGACTTTAAACTCTCACCTGAAAAACTGGAAGGGAATGAATGGGGAGTATGTGTAAATGTTGGCGCTGAAGAGAAAGTCTCACTCAACTTGGTGGCCAGAGTGATAATAATAATACTTGGAATTTATATAGCGCTAGATCTTGCAAAAACAAATCAACGCGCTTGCATTCGACCTACCACTCACAAGCAACCAATAACAATTAATAATTCTAACAAATTGAATGTATATACACATTCATGCACACACACACACACACACACACACACACACACACACACACACACACACACACACACACACACACACACACACACAACACAACAGAGGCTCACACACACATAAAGGTTATAATACACTTTGGCAGAGTGAGATAGGGACCCATGCTCGAGAGGTAACACACCTATCCAGAAAGCGAGAAATTGTGGGTTCCATTCCTGTTCAAACCTGAACTTTTCCCCAATTCACCAGACTCTGTGGGGGTATTGGCGCTAGTCTTTTGAATGAGATGACAAACCAAGGTTCCATGTGCAACACACATCTAGCACATGTAGAAGAAGCTGCAGCTACAAGAGAGGTGTCCTGGATAGTTTTGATATAAAAAAGACACTCTCATAAGAAAAGAAATACACATGCATACAGACAAGAAAAAGGAAAAAATGGGTGGCTTTGCTCTTGCAGCAACACATTCTCCTTAGAGAATCCAGCTTGAATTTCATACAGAGAAATCTGCAGCGATTGAAAGTGGTGTGGGATAGAATGCAAGACATTGCAATACAATGCAATACAATACAATTCTTGACCCTTATATCAAGCATCATGTATTTGATCTAGATCCCTTGGCATGTAGCTAGACCTAATCTTATGATTTTGATATGGGTTTGCTGCATTTTCTCCTGATCCAGTCTAATTATTCCCTTAGGATCATCTGCTACTGTGGTTTGAGTATTCTTTTGCTCTGTCCAGAGATGTCTTGCATTATTTCATACTGTGTGATTATGATGATTGTGTATGTACAGGTGTGGATTCCCAGGGTGCACTGGGCAGGGCCATATTTTGGGACGTTACAGTCGACATAAAACGTAAGAATTGTGTTGTTCATATCAAATTGTTTTGTTTACCTGATGTACTATATTGTTCTGATATTGTGCAAAAATGTCAGAATTTTCTGACAGTGTGTTGTTTGTATGTGCTGCTGTAATGAGGAAGTAACTCTGCTTTGATTTTGTTTTCTTCAATTTGGTATTTTTGCCTTTATTTTTGGCTCAAAAACTTAATCTTGTTTATAAACCTAGGCCCAAATTTGGTATGCAGCAACCTTTACAGATAGTAAGAAGCTTTAGGGGACGGGATAGCTCAGTGGTCAGAGCACTTGCTTTCCCCCAGCCAAGTTTAAGTAGAATTGAGAGAGAGAGTTTGTGAGTGTATGTGTGTGTGTGTGTGTGTGTGTTGTGTGTGTGTGTGTGTGTGTGTGTGTGTGTGTGTGTGTGTGTGTGTGTGTGTGTGTGTGTGTGCACGCACACACTGAAGAAGAGCAGGAGGCAGGGGAGCTATCTTGTTTGAATGAATGTGCACACCTTTGATTGTTCTTTTAGGCCATTTTTCTTTTTTTCTTTCCTTTATTTTGTTTTGTTTTAACCGGGACTAGCTTTTTTTACGAGCGGATTTCACTGAAGATGTTTATGTCCAAAGTAACCCAGGCTGACTAGAGAAACGGACACTGCAGGCTGGTAACCCTGGCCCCAGGAAGACATAATGTGCTTGCTGGTGCCCAAAAGATAGGGCAGAAATGCTCTGGTGGCCAGAAATATTGATTTCAAGAAGGTTGCATGGAGGATTTAGTCTGCACTTTTTTTGGGGGTTCCACTTTAGGTTGAGCTGTCTGTCTGTATTTCAAGATATACGCTATCAGTATCAAGAGAAATGTCGACAGAATTCAAGGTTTACATGTACGGTTTTTTTTTCAAGGTAATTATATAGTGAGGTTTAGTCCTTTAGTTTAATTGTTGTTGTTTATATATTATGTGCAGTTTTCAGTGTCTAGGCTGGTTAGTTATTATCTTTGTGTTGAAAGGGGGAGAAGGGAGTGGTGTGTGTGTGTGTATTTATTGTTTTTTTTTTTTTAAGATAGCTATATAATGAAGTTTAGTCTTTTAGTTTAATTGTTGTTGTTTTATATATTATGTGCTAGTTTTCAGTGTCTAGGATAGGGTTGCTTTGATATTTATCTTTAGTGTTTGTAAAGGGCGAGAAGGAGTGTGTGTCTTGTGTGGTTCTGTTGTGTGTCTGTGTGTGGTGTAGCCATGTTTTGGGAGTGTGTGTGTGAATGTCAGTGAGAATTTTTAAAGCTACCTGTAAAGTATAATTGAAAGTTGTGCTCTTTTCTGTACATTTGGTTTTTATTTCTAATCTTTTTTGTGTGTGCTTGGCTTTTGTTGTTGTTTTGTTTCTCCTTCTCTTCTTCTTTTTTGTTTTTGTGTTTTTGCTACAGAGTTTTGTTTGTTTTGTTAAGTTTCAAAACTGATATTTTGATTTGAGTGAATGTGCTGTCTTAATAGATGTTTCGTTGGGTTTTTTTCACATTGGAAAAATAGCCACTGTAGTTTAAGTTTGGAAGTTGTTTTTGACGTGTGAGTGTGGCTGACTAAAAGTACACAGACTGATGTCCAACCTGATAACCCGTGGCCCCCATCAAAACGCGAAGTGTGCAAGCTGGTGCCCAATGGGGCAAAAACTTTCTGGTGGCAATACTATTGATTTAGAGAAGGTGGCCTGGAGAGTTGTGGATAAGTGTCCATTGTCCATCCTCTCTAAGCTGTAGTTCTAGAAATATGCTGTCCCTACTAGAAGAAATCAGTGTCAGAAAAAGTATTGAAGTAAAGTCAGAAACACTTGAATCATCCTCTGAATGCAATTACAATACTGACAGGTGTATTGATATGAATCATCCAGCTACATTTCATATGTGTTCAAGCTTCAAACAAAGATATCCCCAACACTTATTTGAGGTGTATTTCATTAGGTAGGAAAGTCTCTCTCTTTTTTTTTTTTTTCTTTTATTGTATATTGTTTTAGTTTGTAGCTTTGTTAGGTTGGTATGGATGGGAAGAGAAGGAGTTACAGTGTGTTTTGTCATGTTGATATTCTTTAGAAGAAGACTTGCATTTCTGCTTGTGAGATTGGTGAACTTTTTCAGTGTGCGTAGTGTGTGTGTGTGTGTGTGTGTGTGTGTGTGTGTGTGTGTGTGTGTGTGTGTGTGTGTGTGTGTGTGTGTGTGTGTCTGTCTGTCTGTCTGTCTGTCTGTCTGTCTGTCTGTCTGTCTGTCTGTCTGTCTGTCTGTGTCTCTGGTGTGTGTGTGTGTATGTATGTATGTATGTATGTATGTATGTATGTATGTATGTATGTATGTATGTATGTATGTGTATGTGTGCGTGCATGTGTGTGCATGTGTAAATCATTACATATAGTAAGTATATGTGTGCTTTAGTGTGTGTGTAAATAGTAAACTTGAAATCATATTACATATCTATGTAAAGTATATATGATGTGCTTTAGTGTGTGTGTGTAAATTCAAGTAAACTTGCAGACTCAAAACCACTGGTACTAACTAACACCTGATAACCTGTAGCCCCATCAAAGCGCAGTGTGTGTACATGCTCAGCTGGGGCCTGGATGGTACCAAACCTGTGAGGTGGCATCACTATTGATTTGAAGAGGTGGTGTGGAGGATTTTGGGATCAGTCTGCATTTTCAGTCCTCTTTTTAAAGCTGTCTGTATTTTAAGATATGCTATCGATACTAAGACAAATGTCAGACAGAACTTCGGTAAGAAATAATCAGGGTTTTTTTGGGGGGTTTTCTGTGTTTTTTTGGTTTGTTTTTGGTCCTCACTATCTGTTCTGGTTATGTGTTTCATATTTGATGTGAGGGTTGGGGGTGGGTGGGAAAGAGGGGGTATTGTATGTAAGGGTGCGTGTGCATCCATGCATGCATACATGCAAATATGACTGCAGATATTGTGTTCTATGAAGATCGAGAAATTTGGGCGCATGTTAACATAATGTGATGTGACAGCACATACAAAAGTCAATAAAAGCTTGCATAATCAGATCTCTTCCCTGCCTGATAAATCTGATAAATGTCCAGATAAAAAAAGAGTATTTTCCTTATAGAAGAAATAATCATGAGCAAGTGCCTTTGTATGCTTATGTGAATGCTCTCTCTCTCTTCTCTCTGTCTCTCTCTGTATCTCTCTGTCTCTCTTCTCTCTTCTCTGTCTCTGTCTCTGTCTCTGTCTCTCTCTCTCTCTTCTCTCTATCTCTGTTCTCTCTCCTCTCTCTCCCCTCTCCCCCCTCTCTTCTCTCTGTGTCTCTCTCTCTCTTTCTCTTCTCTCTTGCTCTTACACACACAGACACACACACACACACACAGACACACACACACACACACACACACACACACACACACACACACACACACACACACACACACACACACACAAATTGAATGCATTCAAAATTGCTCTGCCTCCACAGTCATGATAACATTACTGTATATATGGACTACATTAAGGTTTCAGACCCTTTAAATTTTGGTCACTGTAACACTAAAAGAAACATGATAAAGAGATATATTTCCACATGAAAACATTTCACTTGACCATCATGTTATAGATAATGAACAAAAGTACTGAATTAGACAATCACAATACAATCGCATCATCTCTGCTCTCCAATCTGTAAGAAGAATCTTCTAAAGTAACAGTATCAGAGATCAAAAGTTCAATCTTTGATTTTGGGGACAAGATAGCTCAGTGGTTAGAGCCTTCACTTTCCCCAAGCTAAGGTTAAGCATCATGAGTGTAGTTACCAATTGGAGGGTGACCATTTGCGCACTGGCTCAGTCTGTCACCACTGTATGGGCTACTTTCCCTCTTAAGGATAAGGAAAGGTAAAGCAGCGAGGAGAGAAGATGGGCCCGCCCTAAATATGCTGGCCCTAAGAATAGGTCTGTGACCTGCTCCCCTTACAACCACAAGGCTATGGAGACCTTTACCTTCACCTTGACTAACAGCTTTTTTAGTCACTGAATGTAAGAAAGTGTCCAGGCCTAGCTACATATATGGATGTTGTTATGCTTCGAAATATTGTCGAGATTGTCATCAGCCATGACAAGTTCTCAGCACTGCACTCTCTATCAAAGCAGAAAAAAAATTCCTGAAGTTGGTGTGTGGCTGCCCATATGGTGAGATACTTGAAAACAGTCATAGATGCAAACTTCTCTTCCAGTGTTTTGTATACATGTATGTTCATGGAGGTTGTTAGGTGTTGATGAGCATGACAAAGGCATGTTCTGGGTGACCCTTGGGGCACAAGGCTGGGGAACACTCAAAAAGTCATTCACCACCACCACCACCAGCACCAGCAGTGTTTGTGTTGACTACCATTGTCATCTGCATGATCACTCATGATCCGTGTAGTAGAGGGGGAAAATAGTGAATGTATCTATAGATCCGCACTCTCAAGCTTCCATTATCTAAGATCTTCTGCACAAAAGCTCATCCCCACTTCATGACGGCATGACTCTTCTGCTGTCTCTGTCTCTTTTTCTCTATGTCTCTCTCTTCTCTGTCTTTGTCTCTCTCTTTTCCCTCTCCCCTCCCCTCTGTCTGTCTGTCTGTCGTTTCTGTCATTTGTCATTCTGTCTGTCTGTCTCTGTCTGTCAGTCTGTCCTGTCTGCTGCCTGTCTGCTCTGCTGTCTTCTTCTCTTCTC
>CM060322.1:9024645-9034645 GCA_030674155.1 Stramonita haemastoma | reverse complement strand
AGAGAAGTTTGACATAGAGAGAGCGTTGATCTGTTTACGCTCGCTTGATGAAGAAACAGTAAGCGCTTCTCTTACCGTGATTCGGATTTCTGTGATATACCGGCTCATTAACACCTGCTCACTTTTCACATCAGCTGAGACGAGGATCATGATTAAACCAGCGGCAGTTTGAGACAGCACCTCTGATTTCTAATCAACACAGAGGGCGGCATCAAGATCAGCAGTTTTTGTTGAATTATCAAGGTTTTTTTTCTTTTATAGACATAAAAAATTACTTATTGAAATAATTCTTTATGTTTCTTTAGCATGTTAACATGTGGTGTAGTGCTTGAGGCTGTTACAGTGTTTCAGCGGGTTTGGTCAGCAGTTAAGTGTCCTGAAGTTACATAGGAAACATGTCTTTCAAAACAACCAGCTTTTGGGGGGGGCGGGGGGGGGCTGAGATTAGCGCTGTGGACATGGAGGTTTGAGATGGGGGGTTTGACCCCCATCGTTGACTTGAAAACTTGATGGTGCGGAGTTGTCAGTCCTCAGTTGGGCTCCTGCCCAGAATTGATCGTGTCACAGACTCAGAGGAGATCAGGAGTGAGCACAGATGGTCACAGACAGTCCTCACCATGGATGCAGATTTTAGAGTGGTGTTTAAATTTTCATGACTGGCATTGGGATGGAATGGCTTCTTTCAGATTTTGTTGATTCCAGAATGTAGAGTGAAAGAATTGTGGAATACAGCTCTGTCACGTAGGTGCAGACCTTCCAGCGTTTTGAAGATATGAGACTGAGTTGACCATCCTTATCCTCATCAGTTACCATGCAGTAGAGAAGAAAAATTATTATATCCCTGGTGCCAACAATGCATTGGCTTTATGGTGACCTCATTTTTAGTTGCTTCCCTTCTTAAGCCTGCAATGAGCTTTTATCAAGTCTGTGGGACAGTTATTGAAAAGAAACATGGTGGTGGCCAATAATGTATGAATCTACTGCCGTACCTTCCTATAGATATAAACGAATATTAGATCAAATTTACCCCTGGCTTTTACGCTCAGTCGGCTGAAGAAAACATTTTGCTCAGAGGAATGCTCTGGGTATGTTGTATCATGTTGCAGTGACCAAGAAACCGCTGGTCTAAACGTACCCTTTGCCTAAACTGATCGCTTGCCTAATTAACCCAGTTCGTTCTGATTGCAGACTAGCCACGTGCCCAATGGCAGCCGCTGCCAAGAAACGCAAGGGAGACAAGGAGGAGCAGGAGCAGGGCCAGAACCGCAAGAAAGTGAAGAAAGAGGGCGCCGAACAGGAACAATCTGTGGTGCAGAAAGTGAAAAACGATTCCCCCGACAAAGAAGAAAGCGTGACCCCTAAACCCAGAAAAGAACCCTCAGACCCAGAGCAGCAGGCAGTACGGAAAGAGAGAGTGGATTCCAGCGAGCGAGAACAACAGCCCGCAGCACAGAAGGCTAGGAAGGATTCCACAGAACAGGGGCAGGGTGCAGAACAGAAAGGGAAGAAAGACAGTTCAGAGCAGAAAGGCAAAAAAGATGTTCTGGACCAGAAAGGCAAGAAGGACGGAGCGGAGAAGGGTGGGCCAGGAGACCCCAAACCAAAGAAAGAGTCGTCGGAAGGAGAGCAGACAGCCTCCCAAACACCAGCTCCGGGACAGAAAGGCAAAGGTGGCCCGGACAGGGCTGGGAACGAAGAGCAGACTGAAGAATGCTTCCGCCAGGCTGCGTTAGGACTGCGATCTCTCTCTGGAGACGTGGAGAGTGAGGGGAGCGAAGGCGCCACAGAACCTGAGCAAGGAGAAAAAGAGTACACCATCCTGACGGTAGTCAAAGTCAAAGAGGAGAAAGTGGACACAGAGTATGAGAAAAATGGCAAAGTTGCTCCCAGCACTCCAGCCAAGAGCAGCAGCAGCAGCAGCAGCAGCAGCACTGGCTGCAGTACCAACACCACCAACACCAACACCAGTATCACCACCACCAGTACCAGTACCACGAGCAGCAGCAGCAGCAGCAGCAGCAGCAGCAGCAGCAAAGCTGAAGCCAAAGGGAATGAAAAAGATGTGAAAACAGAGCCCATGGAACCCACTGAAAGCGACGAGGACAGCGATGACGCAGACATCCTGCTGAAGATCCAAAAACAGTGTGCGACGATTCAGAGCACAGGGGGCCCCGCCTCCAGAATGGCCCTGTATGCCTCAGAACCCGTCACCGTCAAATGTTTCCAAGTCAACGAGCCAAACACCCAGCCCGAAGCGGAGAAGGGCCGAGGACACGAGCAGCAGATGAACAGCCAGTGGTCGGTGGAGTGTGAGGTGAGAGCCATCAAGACAGAGCCGATAGAAGAGCCGTGCCAGACAAGCTGCATGTACCAGGACCGGGCCATCAAGGAGGAGAAGGTGGAAGAGGGCGGGCTCAACCTGACCCAGCCAAAGCCCTCAGAGAGGAGAGAGCCGCCACAGCACCCTCACCCAAAACCAGGGTACCCGGGCCACTTCCAGGCAGGGGGATCCCACAGAGAGGACCCCGTGCACCTGAAAGAGACAGTGGACCGCATGGCAGCAGCGGCCGCCCTCACCGCCGTGGGGCAGCCTCTGGTGGGCCAGCCCCCCGTGGCCCGCAACCCCACCCAGCTGTCCCCCTCCCACCCCCAGACCACCATCACCCCGGCCGCCCACACCCTCATCCAGCTGGCCTCCTCGGCCCCCGCTCAGCAGTTCGTGTCCACCAGCTGTGCCCTGCCTCTGGAGGGGGCCATCCCCCACTCCCACCCCCACCACATGCCCCCCCACCACATGCTGGCCACCTCTCTGCCGCCCATGCACCTCGGTCAGCCGCAGCAACAGCAGCAGCATCAGCATGTGCCCCTCCCACCTTTCCAGCACCCCCACCCCCACCCTCACCCTCACCACCCGCCCCCCATGGGGTCCTCGGGCTCCGTCTCCAGCTTCCTGCACGACTCTGACCTGCAGGCCGAGGAAGCGGCGGCCTTTGAGGTCCTGGCCGAGTGGAGCAGCATGTCCTCGGCTCATCAGCATATGACCTCTGTGCGCCACCACCTGGCCGCTGCTGCCGCCTCCCATGATGCTGCTGACGACGACAACACCAACGACAGCGTCTACAGCTCGTCCAGCAGCACAGGGAGCAGTCTGGGCGACAGCAGCAATAGCAACGGTGCTTATGATAGCGGCAGCAAAGGTTACTTGCCGAGTGTACTGGCCGCCGTCAGTACTCCTGGTCCTTCTTTTAGTTCCTCTCGGGGGTTATACTCTCTCCACACACGCGTGCTAGTAGTGGCAGTGATAGGGGCTTCTTTCCAGCGTCTATGCTGGAGAGTGATAAGGGAGGCTGGAAAGTGATAAGGGATACTGGAAAGTGATAAGGGATACTGGAAAGTGATAAGGGATACTGGAAAGTGATATGGGATGCTGGAAAGTAATAAGGATACCGGAAAGTAATAAGGAATACTGGAAAGTAATGAAGGATACTGGAAAGTAATGAAGGATACTGGAAAGGGATAAGGGATACTGGAAAGGGATAAGGGATACTGGAAAGGGATAAAGGAGGAAAGTGATAAGGGATACTGGAAAGTAATAAGGGATGCTGGAAAGTGATAAGGGATACTGGAAAGTAATAAGGGATGCTGGAAAGTGATAAGGGATACTGGAAAGTGATAAGGGATGCTAGAATGTTATAAGGGATACTGGAAAGTAATAAGGGATACTGAAAGGTAATAAGGGATACTGGAAAGTAATGAAGGATACTGAACAGTAATAAGGGATACTGGAAAGTGATAAGGGATACTGAAAAGTAATAATTGATACTTGAATATTGTAAAGGCATTATGAATTATTTCTGTTGTTTAGGTTTAGGAGAATCAAATTATTTTCTTGTATATATGTGAGTGACTAAGGGAGGGCTACAAGTTAACATTTAGCTTTCAAGCAACTGAAAGTGCAGACATCCATAAAGCTTATTCACTGTCAGGAAGGGCATTCGTTGCCACCTTTTGGCAGCAGTAAAGATTAATTGTATGCTATGATGTCATGGTAGCTGTTCAACATTTAGTGTTAACAAGCCAGTAGTAATGGTTAGAATGGTTACTTTTGTCACCTGGGTGATAATTAGCTGCTTACCGTGGTGGTAATGATCGTAGTTGAACTTTTGGCCACAACAAGCATTGCTGACAATAAAAAGTGATGATAGAACTAGATCAGTGTTGAGTAGCAAAGATTATGTGCAAGTTCATGGTCAGAGTTGTTGTTAAAAGTCTTGTTTATAACAGAAGGTTGCATTGTAGTTGAAGTAGTATTGATAGTGACTTTTTCATGGAAATAATTAAGATCATGTTCAAACTGAATGGGAATAAGTACTAGTTAAACTTTTGGTTGCAAGAAATGCTATCTGCTGATAGTAATGATACTAGTAGTTGTAAAACTGTTCGTAACATTGGAGGTTAAGTACCATTTGAATGATAACAGAAATTGTAAAACTTTTTGCAGAAAGAAAGTATATATGCTAGAGTTAGCAGTAGTTAGCACACTGGACTTTTGGCCTGAAGGTTTGGGGTTCACATCCCGTTTGTGATTATTTGGCCCAGAAAAGGGGGGTGGGGGATGTTCATATTTGTTCCTATTGCTGAATGCATCATGGACACAGCATGAAGATTGAGTCCGTACAGTCAAGAATTATTGCCTTTTTAGAAGCAATTTAGAAAATGTTATGTGTGCGAACGCATGCAGAACATCTTGCGACCATGTTAAATCCTGTTCTGCTTTTTGTAAGAGTAGGGAATCATGTGTCAGTGGGAACAGATGACAAGATTTACAAAACTATATACACACGGGCACTGAATGTAAAAAAGCAAATGAGTGCTTATTCCATTATCCTCAATATAAAAGAATAAATAAATAAATAAATAAATAAATAAATAAATAAATAAATGGAATAACTATGAGGATTCAGGGGCCCAAATTCTGTGTTCAAGTTTTTATGAGGGTTTGAAGGGTTTCAGTGCAGGCTTCTGGGCAGGCTTGTGGGTGGGAGGGGAGGGGGAGGAGACTGAATATTAAAGTTTCATATTGAAGCTAGAGTGGGAGGGGAAGGGGGGATCTTTTACATAGCAATATTCAGCATTACTATAATGTTAGGTGTGAAGTAGCTTATTTAAAATGTTTCATACGTGGTGATGCTCCTAAGGGAAAATTAATAGGTGAAACTGTGTGATTTTAGATGAGATTCTAAGTGTTTTCAGAATTCTTCTTCAAGTTATGTAGTCCTTTTGGCAGTTTTGAATCTAAAACTGCGTGATTACATGAGATTTTATGCATTTTCAGAAACTCTTCAAACTACACATTCTTTTAGGGGTAGGTTAGGTTTCATTTTCATCACCTTTGTTATTTCTACAAGCACTGATACTAGCACTGTTATTATTACGACTTCTATTTCCTTCTGCTAGGTTTCAATACTTCTACTGCTACTTCTGTTACACTTATAATTGTTCATTAGCTATATATATTAAGATAACAGAAGTATGATTGTGGCATGAACTTGTTGGTTACGTGAAGAATGTCATTGCAGGACTGGAGGGACCAGGGGAGGTAAATGCCCTACCCCTGGCTGTGATGGGTCTGGCCATGTCACTGGTCTCTACTCCCACCATCGAAGGTAAAGGGATTTTTTGTTTGTTTGTTTAAGGGTTGTCAAGTTATGTTTAAGGGTTGTCAAGTTCGTGTGTTTGTTTGTATTTTTAAGTGTTTTCAAATTTGTGTGTTTGTATTCTTTTTTTTATTTGTGTTTAAATGTGATATCTTTAGCTTTAGAGAAAAAAAAAGTGTAGATGTGTGTGAGCATGTTTTTTTTTGTGAGGGGTGTCACTGTGTATGTATGATTTTGTTTTAGTAATAATAATAATAATAATAATAATAATAAATAATACATGGAGCTTATATAGCGCTATATCTTGTAAAAAAAAACACAACAAATCAAAGCGTTTGCATTTGACCCATACAACACACAAGCAATCAATAACAGTTTATAGTTTTCTGAATTGTGTGAGGTTTGTGTGTTTGTTTTTAATTATTTAAGTATTGGATTTAGTATCTTTAGTTTATAATTAAGATGTTTTAGTACAAGGTTTTGTTGTTTGAGGGGGGGTTTTCCCTATATTTTTTAAATTTAGATTTTCTTGTTCAAATTTGTTATTTTTACTTAAAAAATCGATAATTAAAAGGATGTAAAGGAACAACACATCAATGACAAGGATTTTTTAGTCTTTTTCTTTTTTAACTAGAAAAAACTTTGAATAAAAGTAAAAGTGATTACAGCTCTGGACTTCAGCCAAAAACTCTGTAGAAATAGATATAAAAAAGCAGAGTGCCAAGGCTTGCATCAAAACGCTGCTATGCTACATGTAAAATATTATGTTAAAATTATCCTCAGCCATAACAGGAGCTTAATGTATCATCCTATATTCTCCTTTGAATTAAGAAAAATAGTCATCTGAAGTTGGAATATGGATGCCTATAATGGTGAAGTTATTGAAAACATTCATTCATGCATGCAAACTTCTTGTCCAGTGTGTGTAAGGTCTCACAGGAATTCCCAGGTGTGATGAATGAGTCAGAATGCATGTTCTGGGCTGACTCCCAAGGAAATTTAGCTGGGGAATGCAGGACAATATTACAGCTCTCGACGAGGAAGTGATCCCATGAATGGATGTGAACGAATGTAAAGCTATTAATTGTTATTGATTACTTGTGTGTTGTATAGGTGGAATGCAAACGCTTTGATTTGTTTGTTTTTTGCAAGATGTAGCACTATATAAATTCCATGTATTCTTCTTATCATCATCATCATCATCATCATCATCATCATTATTATTATTATTATTATTATTATTATTATTATTATATTATTATTATTATTATTATTATTGTTGTTGTTGTTGTTGTTGTTATCATTATTATTATTATTATTATTATTATTATTATTATTATTATTATTTATTATTATTATTATTATTATTTATTTATTTATTTATTTTAAATATTATCTACAGCAGGAGAGTTAGGTTGTGATGATGGTGATGATAGAAGCTTTCCTTTTTCTTATAATCACTTCCATCATCATCATTCTAAAAATTGATGTGTTTATATTGTTCATTTATAAATATTATGGTTAACAAATACAAACACTTTCCTGCATTGTCCTACATAATTATTCTCACTAGCTGTTTCCTTAATGCCCAGAATGACCTAAACTTTGATGTATACATGTATACTTGCAGCCTGTCTGGATGCCCTAGAAAGGACCGAGTGCCTCCAGAATGTGAGTCTGCTTGTTGTGTTGGCTGTGGTGTTCTGTTGTAAATCCTCTGCTATCTACCTCTTCCTTGAGTTATTTTATTTTATTTTATTGCTGCTTGGATTGTGTAGGGCTGAAAAAGTATGTAGTGATGTGTGTGGATGGGTAGGGATGTGTGTGTGTGAGTGGATGTGGACGCACGCACGCACGCACGCACGCACGCACGCACGCACGCACGCACGCACCACACACACACACACACACACACACACACACACACACACACACATGCAGAGAACACACACACACACGCGTGCGCACACACGCACGCACACTCACACGCACGCACGCATGCATACACGCAGAGAACACACCACACACACACACACACACACACACACACACACACACACACACACACACACACACACACACACACACAGAACACATGTAGAGAGCACACACACACACACGCACGCATGCAGGCATGCACGCACACATGCACATGCACATCCTTTAGTTTTATATTCTTTTGTAACTTAAAGTCAAAAGATTTTAAATCAGAGAACAAATGAACACACATCCTTGCTATGAGACTGTAATAAACTCAGGTCCTGTGTGTGAATGCACACAGAACATTTTGTGCACAAGTTCAGACCTGTTCTGCCTTTCAAAAGAGAAGGCCATTGTGTGCCAGTGGGAATGGATAACAAACTTTTACAAAACAACATGCACATGGGGACTGAATACAAAGAATTCAAAGAAAATGCACACAAAGGTTATTCATTATCATAGAAATAAAAGAATTAAAATTGAAACACACGCACACACACACTTAATAAAAGAATTAAATTGAAACACCCACACAACACTTAGACAGACACGCCACGTTCACCACACACACAACACACACACCACCACACACACACACACACACACACACACACACACATACACACACACACACACACACCACACACACACACACACACACACACACTCACACACACATACACGAGTGCATGCAGCATGCCCCCACGCACGCACACACACACACACACACACACACACACACACACACACACACACACACACACACACACACACACACAACACACACACACACACCCCACACACACAGAGATAAGAAATTGAGTGTGTATACATGTGTGTGCTTAGATATGTATCTGCTGTTGTGCTTTTGATGACATAAATGGTTTTTTTAAAAAACCTGTTTAAAAAAAAATACAAGAAAATGTTTTCTGCACTTTAAGGAGGAACTTTGTGTGTGTCTGTGTGAGTCAGAGTGCATTATGAGAATAGGGGAAGTGGGGAGTACAAAAAATGAAAATAAAACAATATATATCTGATGTTTGAAGCTTTGAAGTCCGTATATTGTTTATTCTTCAATGTTCTGGCACTGTTCACCAATCCATTTCTCTTTAGCTTTTGTCATGGACTTCCTGATTCTTTTGTTGAGTGCCCTATATTACTCTGCTCTTTTTTTGTTTCGTTTTTCTTTTTCTTCACCTCTCTACGTTTATCACAAAGTTGTAGGAAGTTAGGTGAGACCCAAGGTTTTTTGACTGGTCGATGTTTGCCAAGAAGTTAGCTTGCTGTTTCAGTCACTGCTGTGTTGAAACCATCCATCAAGGTATCTATATCTGTATCATCTGAGTCTATCAGAGTGAGTGCTGCAAGCTTCCCACCCATCCTTTGCCTGAAAAATGTCTGCTACCTCTGGATCCTTTAGCTTCTGAGGTCAAACTTGATCCTGATGTTGTTTTGCTTGTGAATGTTTTTGAGATGGAGTCGGAATGTCATCATTACAAGATCATGGTCACTCCCTATGTCTACTCCTGGAAAGCTTCGTGTCTGTGCATGTTTACGCTGGAACCTAAATCATCTCTTTACCGTGATGTAATCTTTTGGTTGTGGTGTTCACCATTTCGGCTATGCCATGTCCATCTTCTGGATTTTTTTATGTGGGCCAAGTGTATTCACTAGCTGGAGATTGTTGTTACTGGCAAACTCCAGAACTCTCAAGCCTCTTTCAGTCAGCATTGGTGGCAGAATGATCACAAACCTGCGCTTCGCAGATGACATTAACAGACTAGCAGGATCAGAGCAAGAGCTTGCCAACCTAACAGAACACCTGGACATGGCTTCTGAAACATATGGCATGGAAATCGGTGCAGAGAAGACCAAACTGACGCCAAGGGCATCAGCACTGATATCAGGGTCAATGACCAGAAGCTGGAAACAGTTCAAAGCTTCAGGTACTTAGGAGCTGTTGTATCAGACGAGGGGTCCAAGCCAGAGGTGGTATGCAGGATTGCACAGACAATAACAGCACTGGCAAAACTGAACATCTGGAAAGAAAAATATCTCACTCAAGTTCAAGATCAGACTAATGTGCTCTCCTGTCATATCTATATTCCTGTATGCCTGTGAATGTGGACCTTGATTGCTGTTTGATAGTGGTGTGTGGTGGTGGTAATGAAGATGATGATGATAGTGATGATGACGATGATGATGACGATGATGATGATGATGATGATAAGTGTGTGTTACAGGGTTAGCCATGCATGAACAAGCTGTGAGGTAAGTTGTTTTTTTTAATATTTTTTTTATATAAATGTGTGTACACATGCAAGTTTGATGATGTGTATATGCATTGCGTGAGTGTGTGTATG
>CM060322.1:9004645-9019645 GCA_030674155.1 Stramonita haemastoma | reverse complement strand
GGCTGCCATGGGGAAGATGATGGCCCAAGCCCAGCAGAAGAAGACAGGTAGGTCTCCGACGACGTCCATGGCTGCTGCTGTGTATGTCGTCTGTCTGACTGTTCAGGTGTTTTAGGGTTGGGTTTTTGGGGGGGTGGTTTCCTTTTAATTTTATTTTCTCTCTTTTTATAGAAAGTGGTATTTTTCATATTTGTGTGCGAATAGTCAAGCTTTGAGTGTTTGTTTGTTTTTTTTTCCCTTGATTTTCAGGGTTTTAGGAAAAGTTATTCAGGGTCTTGTATGATGTAGGCATTTGTATTAAAATAATTTTTTGTGTGAAAGTTGTACAGGGATAGAATTAGTATTGTTTGTTTACATTTGGTTATTCGTGATTGCATCTAACAGTGTGATGTAAATCTTCAGTGCCTTTCAAACTTTTTCTCAATTTGTATTAAAGGTTGTGTTTAATCGTATATTTGAAAAAAAATTTCAGTTTGTAATTGATTATATATTTAAAAAATGATTTCAGTTCTTATTTGACTTTAAGTTTAAAACTTTGAAAATTTGTTTTGTAGAAAAAAAGCATTGATAACTTCCATAGTCCAGTCTTTGTAAACTTTTGTGTGTATTGAAATGGTAAATATTTGCACTGAAACTCGGATTGCTGAATGATATAATCAGAATAACATAAAACAACTTGTAGAATGAGCACATTGCAATGATAAGTATATTAAAAGCAAGAAATAATATTGCAGTAATATTGGGATTTATAAAATCATTATCTTAGTTGTTTTTTTAAAAAGGCGGTCTATTCTTGATATTGAGGGTGTATTTCAAAGTGTTTTGATAGTGATTTGTGTGTGTGTGTGTATATATATATACATATGTTCCTTGGTTGTTACATGACTGCCCTCCAACTGTTTGCCAGTGCAAGATGTCAAAGTCTGTGGTAGGATAGCGGCAAATGACAGCAAGAGTAAAGTTCATAAGAGGGGGAAAAAGCCCCGATTCTTCTACCTTACCCCCCCCCCCCCCCGCACCATCCCAACACACACACTCACCACACACGCACACACCACATGCACACCACACAACACAACAACACACAAACACATACACACACACCACACTACACCACACCACACCACACCACACCACACCACACCACACCACACCACACCACACCACACACACACACACACACAACACACACACACACACACACACACACACACACACACACACACACACACACACACACACACATTACACACATCTTCTCTTCCTCGTGTTTTTAGTCTATTTTCAGCAAAGGTTTACTGCTTGTGTTTTATCAATAATTTTTTGCTGTAGGCCTATATGAAATCCAACCTGGCATATGTAGGTACTCATGATGCAGGTGTCATCTGATAATATCAGGAAATACCAGTCATGTGCCTGAGTCTTGTTGGAGTGGCAGTCATGTTGCATACTTTGCTTTATATTGTTGTTGGTGTTGTGCATGATGTTCAGTTAGGGTGATATTCTGTTGTTATTTCCTGGAATATTGCTCAATATCTTTCTCCTTTCTTCTCTAGCTCTGGTCTTATATGTTTTCGAAAATGAATGTTTTCTTTTTTTATGGCTTTCAGTGTTGATTTAATTTTTTGGTTGTTGTGTAGTTAATGGTTGTATTTTCAGATATATAATAGATATAATATATAATATATATATATATATATATAATTATATATATATATATATATATTATATATATATATATACACATATATATATATATTGTTATGTATATATCTTATGAATCATTGTGTTCACTGAACTTCATCCATTACATACAATTAAATTCTTATGATCATTATGTTCACTTATATCAAATTAAATTCTTATGAATTACCATGTTCATCAACTTCATCTCACTTGATATCAAATTAAATTCTTATTAATTATCGTGTTCACTCAATATTCATTTTTTTAGATATCAAACTAAATTCTTACGAATTATGGTGATCACTCAGACACCATCTCACATTAAAATGAGGATTCCATAAGACCATTTTGGGCTCTCTGATTCTGATGCTCAACAGTAAATATCGTCCAGTTAAACTACTGCAGTTGATGCAGTGGTGATAAAAATTACAGTATTGTCCTGATAGAATTGATTCGTTAATACTGCTGATGGATCACTGCAGATTTGTCTTTGTTAATACTACAGTCTCAGGTGTGAAGACACATGTTACACAAATTCAAGCTGCATTTTTTGTTTAAAAAAAGAAGAAGCACATAGAATTACTTTCATCTTTTGTTTGTTTGTATTTAGACGCAAATATGAAAAAGAGAAAGCAAAAAGAAAACAATAACATCTAAGCATCATTGGCCTTTGGCTGAATATACAGTGAAACCTTTTTTTCCCTCCCATATCTTACAAGAAATTATTTGATATACAGACGGGTAAAACTATCACTGAATTACAGAAATTTGTTCTTGATATCTTCCCGTGAAAGGTATCTAATACTGAGATATATACCAGTAGAGACTTAGACCCCCCCCTCCCCTCCCCCTAACTCATTCTCCAAACCCACAAACAAAAACAGCAACGAAACAAAGGAGAACTAACTCATTTTCTTTGTACTGCTACTGTACATTCATGTCTAACGCTTATACATCATTTGTCTTTGATATAATTTTTACAGAATAGGAGATGCTTTATAATGCTGTTTTTAGTTTGATATATATCTCTCTCTCTGTGTCTATCTCTGTCTGTCTGTCTCTGTCTCTCTGTCTCTCTGTCTGTCTGTCTCTGTGTGTCTGTTGTCTGTCTGTCTGTCTGTCTGTCTGCTGTCTGTCTGTCTGTCTGTCTGTCTTCTCTTCTCTCTCTCTTCTCTCTCTCTCTCTCTCTCTCTCTCTCTCTCTCTCTCTCTCTCTCTGTCCTCTCTCTCTCTCTCTCTCTCTCTAGCTGCTTTCTGCTCACAAATTTTCAGTGTTTTTCTTTCAATTTTTTTTTTTTCCTTCAGTTTTTCTGGGTGTATCTTTTCATTGTTGTATTTTTTCTGCCTTTCATTCATTTTTCTTTTTTTCGTTTTTTCCATGAAGACTTGAAAGGTGGTGTACTTGAAGTAGTATATATGTCATGCATTGTTGTGGATGCTTGCTTTCGGTGTTTGTGAGACCTTCAGTTTGGTTTTCCAGGCCTGAGTTTCTTTATGTTTGGGTGTCACGTGGTGGTGTAGTGGGATGGTGGGCGCAGAGGGAAAGCAAGCGTACATACTGGCTTGTCTCTCTCACGGCCACCGACCGATGGTCACACTCCTGTGGCAGGGTCAGTACTGTGCAGCAGTGGTCAGTTTTTTTTGCTTTGATCTTTTTGGTTTTTTTTTTTTTTGGGGGGGGTGGGTTGGGGGTGTAGGGGAGGGAAATATTGTGTTGGTTTGTTGGAATTTTGAATGTCAGTTATTTGGATTGAGTTTGGTTCAGGGTCTGGTTTTTTTTGGTTTGTTATTTTATTTGTTAGTTTATGGTGTGTGTGTGTGTAGGTGGGTTAGTAGGTGTGTGTGTGTGTGAGGGAATGATGGATGTGTGTGTGTTGTGTGTGTGTGTGTGTGTGTGTGTGTGTGTGTGTGTGTGTGTGTGTGTGTTGTGTGTGTGCAAACATAGGTATGTTCATATATCTGTGTACATATGATTTTTTTGAGTATGCGCATATGTGTGTGTGTGTGTGTGTGTGTGTGTGTGTGATATCAGTATATATGTGTGAAGAAGAGTAGAAATTTGTAGGTGCATTTACCTGACATTAGTTTATTGATTATTCATATGGCACATTAACCTCATTCACTACATAGATGTTCCTGATGGTTGTGTGCATTGGTATGCCTCTTACACAAGAGTGGGGGTGTCTGAATGATTAGATGTACACACAGCCAGGTGGGTAGCGGATTTTTAAAAAAGAAAGCATCTTTTTATATATTACAAGTTAAATGTCTCTAAGCAGTTTTATAACATAAATTGCTTCAGTTTTTTGTTCATATTTGATGTGTTTCGTTATTGTTGTACTTTTATGACGTTTAAATGGCTTGTGAGTGTTTTTTGTGTCGATGTTGTGATATTTATGTTGTATTTGTGTAGCCTTTAATTCATATTCGTTTGAGCTGTAACCGGTTTTTAGGATGAATCATTTGTAAAAAACAAACAAAAAAAACAGAAAAAATGATAAAGGAAAAAAGAAGGGTGGATGGACATTTTTCATTATTGTGAAAGAATGATTTGATTATGTTTCATACATCCAAGTCTAGAATATAAGGATCTGATGTACTGATTGTCTTTCATAGTCTTTTTTTCCCATTTCATGTATTTCATTTACATACCAAAGACGTCATGAAAAATTATAATGTGTTAACTGTGAATGATGTAAGTTATGCCAACACAATGTGCCATACAGCTGCATTTTGCCTGGGTAATATGAATACGAAATCTAGAGGACTTGACTTTACTTGACAGAGGAATCTAATGTCACAGTTTGTATAGTTATAGTTAGTGTGCTGTCAGGGGCAACAGGCAGAGATTTCCAAATCAAAATAAAGATAATGGCCCTAGCTTTCTTAAGAGGTGGAAAGACTGTGTGAATGCCAGCACAGTCTGTAAACTCGAGCAAGAACTGTACTGCAGCCATCTTTGCATGGTTCATGAAATGCTAGAATTGTGAGATATTTGATCAGATGGGTTTTTTTTCCAGCAGAGGCCCTCAACAACCCAATTGATGAATTTCAGATTTAAAGAAAAATATGTCCAGCTGCCTTTGTTAACCTCTTTTTTATTTTTTGTCTCCTCCCAGTATCTATCCTGTGAAATCTTTTTTGCAGAATTAAACCTTGAAACTTTTCCTATGAAGCAGCCCCTCTCCCACTTCAGCTTTGTTTTCATAGAAAGGGTTTTTTTTGTTTTTTTTTTACTTGAATTTTTGCTTTTTTGTGCTTCGCTTTTAAAGCTTTTGATATTTCAGTCTGTCTTCTTTAATCCTGTTTAAACTTACAACCTAAAGACTTTCTCCTGCATCAATTGCTAAGCTAAAGTAAATGATTTGATTTATGGTCACAGTAGTTTTCATTTCGTTATTTTTATTTTATTTTTATTTATTCTTTTATATCAAGGATAATGGAATAAGCACTCTTGTGCTTTTTTACATCCAGTCCCTGTGTGTATGCAGTTTTGTAAATCTTGTCATCTGTTCCCACCGGCACACAATGGCCTACTCTTACAAAAGCGGAACATGATTTAACATGTGGGCAAGATGTTCTGCGTGCATTCGCACACAGGGCCTCGTTTTACAGTCTCACCCAAAGGACTTTTGTGGGGAGCGGAGTCAGCACTGATGTTAGCTCCAGAAGAGAAATCCCCTCGAATGGGAATCGAACCCAGGTTGTCAAATTGCGAGCGCAATGTTCTGACCACTAGGTTATCCTGTCTCCCCCCCCCCCCCCCCCTGCCCCACCACCATAAGTTTCTTCATGTCAGTACCAACACACACACACTGTGTCTATCTCCTGATCAGGAAGCGACCGCATCCTGCGGCCCATGATTCTGGCCAAGCAGCTGGAGCTGCAGGAATCGAACCAGGGGGCCACGCCCACCCCCACCCCCCGCAGCAACCTGGCCAAGGAGCTGGAGAAGTACAACCGCCCCATGGCCGACGCCCCCAACACCGCCTCCGCCACCGCCCCCCCCCAGGCCCCCAAGCTGCCCCCCGCTCCCCCCGTCCTGGTCACCGCCCCCCCCTCCACCCCCAGCCCCCACCCCCACCACCCCCCCACCACTCCCACCCCCTCCCCCACACTCACCACCACCACCACATCTCTCTGGTGGATCGTCACACCCCCAAACCCCCCCGCGCCCGCGACAACGCTCCCGAGCGTCCCAACATCCTGAGCCGACGTCCTCACTTCAAGCCGCGCTACAGCTACCTGCCCTGCTCGTCTCCCTTGAGTATGGGGTGTGGAGGGGGGTTTTCCCCTACCGGCCCAGCCCCCATCACGGTGTCCCCCAGTCCCGGGCCCATGGTCAGCAGCAGCAGCAGCAGCAGCTGTGGCGTGATGGGCCCCATGGGGGAAGCTATGATGCCCGTTTCCCAGCCTGTCACCATGCCGGGGTCGGCTTTCACTCACACCCGGCATGAGCATGTCGGGGTGGGTCCCCCTCCCCCCTCACCTGTGCGACTCCCCCCAGCCACCGTGGTGGGGTTGGGGTTGCAGCGAGGGGGGCAGGATGTTGGGCGGCCCCCCCCTCCCCTCCATCACCCCGCTCACGCCTCCCCTTCCTTCAGTCATCTGGGTCCCTGGGGCGCCGAGTCCCCATGTTGGCTCCGAGGGACACTGGGGGCGGAATGGGGTCTTACAGTGGGTAGTGGTGTGTGTGTGTGTGTGTTCTGCTGTGTGTGTGTGTGTGTGTTGTGTTGTGTTTGTGTCTGTGTCTGTGCTGTGGTGTGTGTGGTGTGTGGGGGGGGTGGGGTGTGTGTGTGGTGTGTGTGTGTGTGTGTGTCCATGTGGTAGGTGATCACAGGGGTTTGAATGTGTCCTAAGTGGGTGGTGTTCTGTGTGTGTGTGTGTGTGTGTGTGTGTGTTGTGTGTGTGTGTGTGTGTGTGTGTGTGTGTGTGTGTGTGTGTGTGTGTGTGTGTGTGTGTTGTGTGTGTGTGTGTGTTGTGTGTGTGTGTGTGTGTGCTGTGTGTGTGTGTGTGTGTGTGGTGTGTGTGTGTGTGTGTGTGATGTGTGTGTGGTGACTGTGTGTGTGTGTGTGTAAGTGTTATGGTGTGTGTTGTGTGTGTGTGTGGTGTGAGATTCAGATTCAGAATATTTATTGCCATTTAAGTTATGCAGACCTATTTGACACAACAAAACAAACATCAGTTTTAATTATCTTTCTGCCCATATGATGCCCACTAAAATGTGTGTGTTGTTTGTTTTGGGGCTTGTGTTGTGTGTGTGAGATACTATTCTGTGTTGTTGTGTGTGTTGTTTCTCAATACCTGTGACTGCTTGTGTGTGTGTCTTACAGTGGGTATAGATCGTTACTGTTACATGTGACATTATGCTGCATTGTGTCTGCACTGTTTTATCAATAACTTCCTCCATAGAAAAGGGGGGAGTGGGGGGTGGGGTGTTGAAAGGGGGAAAAAAAGATAGATACTGTGCAACAAGTACTGATGATGAGAGAAGAGGAATTATTTTAGTAGTGAATTTCCTTAGCATTGTCTTCATCCTTCCTTTATTCAGTCTAAAAGGAAAAAAAAATCTGCTGTAATAGTCTTCAAAATGTTCTAAAGGTTTCAAATATGAATGGATTTTTTTTCATCGTGCCACAGATGAACAGTGTGAAATATTGCAGGGTGAAATATTGTTCAGTGTGTTAAATTGCATAAAAGGACATTGAAAGTACATTTGATAGATAGAAATGCATGAAATTAGATTACAATCTTTAGTTCTTTCATAATGCGTTAAAATATTGCTAAATTTCATCTCTGTCTACAGTTCATTTGTGTTTCTGTGTTTTGGTACATTTTACTAGCCTTTAGTCAAAGTCAAGTCAAAACACTTTAATCATCCCATGAAAGGCAATCACAATAGTTTGTGTATGTTCAATGATAAAGGGGACAGGATAGCTCAGTGGTTAGAGCACTCGCTTTCCCCAAGCAAAGGTTAAGCAGCATCGAGCGTGGTTACCAAGTGGATGGGGGACTGATTTCATGCCTTGGCTTCAGTACAGTCCCCCAGTTCACCAGTGTAAATGGGTACCTGCCCTCTTTAGGGTCAGGGAAAGTAAAGCAACGAGAGAGAGAAGATGGGCGCCACCCTCAATATACTGGCCCTAGAGAAGCTGAGGTCTCTGATGCATCGCTCTCCTACGACCACACAGTTTGTGGGACACCTTTACCATTTTACCTGTTGTATTCAATGATAAGAAATTAAAAGTTTTAGAACTGTTTCTACCAACATCTCAGGCTGGGAATGATTTTTTGGCTCAGTGAGATAGAACTATGAAAAAGACTCCCCAGAAAGAACTCAATATGACCTGAGAATCTTGTGGCACACGCTCTCCCCAGGAGAGCAGCCAAAATTTCACACCCAGAGAAATCTGCTGTGACATAAAGTGGTATAAAAATTTTCAAAAATAACATTTTAAAAAATCCTGGGTGTGTGTCCCTACCTACAGGTCCCCCTGCTCCAGCCCCCCCCAGTCTCCAGACACGCGCACCCTGCTGTCGCAGTCCCAGAGGGGGCGTGACCTCATCCAGTGCCCCACGCCCGGGTGTGACGGGTCAGGCCACGTGACAGGCAACTACACCTCACACCGCAGCCTGTCGGGCTGTCCTCTGGCTGACAGGGCCACTGTGCAGGCCAACCAGGTGGAACAGAAGTAAGTTGCCTAACACTGTGTGGTTATCATGGAGAGTAATGTATACATGTAGGATTGTTAAGAAAGCATGCTATAGCTTTGGAAGGTGAATAGCAATTAACAAAATCTGAAATAGTACACGGTTTATTTGATAATTGTCATTGTTCATGTAGATTATTACCTGATATCATCATAACTGACTCTCAGTATTTTCGGCCTCGAAATAGTATTTTCAAAAGTTGCTCTCTCTCACTCTCTCTTTCTCTGGTTTTTTTTTTTTTTGTGCTTTGTTTTTGTTTTGTTTTTTAATATATTCTATTCTCACTACTTTTGTGTGTTTTATCTACAAATAGATGTATTTCTTTGAGTTACTTTTCTTTTTCTAGCGAAGATTGCAATTGATGTTTTTTTGTTTTTGTTGTTGATTTGCACATTGCAGCTCAACGGCCGTCGTTTTCATGTCAATTTTCATGGTTAAATTGAGCACACTATAAGCTACAAGCTTGTTGTTGCTATGATTCCTAAATGCTGTTGTTTTCAATGTTTGTTCCAAATTCTAAATAAAAACTATTGAAACTGAGGGTGTGTGTGTGTTTGGTGGATTCTGTAATAACAAATCCAGCTAACCATTGGTACTTACAAAAATCTTCTGTCAATCGTATAAAAGCATAAACTTAAATGGTATGAGCAGTCACAAGATCAAAAGGACTTGCAAAGCAATACTGCAAGGCAGCGTCTAAGGAGGAAGAAAAAGATGCAGACCAAGGAAGAGATGGGAGGACAACATTAGCGAATGGACAGGCCTAGAACTCAATGAAATTTTGAGAAAGGCAGAACAGAGAGAGGAATGGAGGGAACTGGTTGTTAAGTCTTCAGGGATGCCCCAACGGTCACCAGACTAAAGGGTAGAATAGATAGATAGATAGATAGATAGATAGATAGATAGATAGATAGATAGATAGATAGATAGATAGATAGATAGATAGATAGATAGATAGATAGATAGTAGTGTGTGTGTGTGTGTGTGTGTGTGTGTGTGTGTGTGTGTTGTGTGTGTGTGTGTGTGTAGTGGAGGAAGCTGATTGCAAAATCATAACAAACAGCGATCGTCAACTGAGCATTGCTGGTGATGGTTTCTATGACGAAACGCTGTTCATCAGCAGCGCAGAAAGAGATTAAAAAGGAAAGAGTAGAAAAGAACATTTTTCTTTGGTAGAAGAGTAGGCCAGCTATGACTGCTAGCACGAATGACATAACCATACCTAGCATGCAGACAACAACTCGAAGAGGGGTGGACTCTGCCAGATTCAGTTTGTCCAAAGATACACTGTTTAAAAGTTTCATGGAGTTCCAGGAAGAAGAGAAACGTGAAAATTACTACAAGACTCTCCTAAAAAAAATTTGGTTTTATTTTCTTACTGTTAGTCATACTGTGAAGGAAAAGAGGCAGACTGTCAACATCCCACACTCCCAACATCACTGAGATCTGGGGGGCTACAGGAGAACGTAGAACTCAGCTGAGACAGAACAAGTTGGCAAACCCAGGTGGCATTGCATGGAGCTCTTAATGAGACAGTGGCAATGGAGACAGTTGACTTGAGTTAAGTCATGCCTTATTACAGCTCTCAGTTTCCCCCACTTTTCAGCTGCTACCCATTCCACACCAGCTGGTGCTAATTACAGCACAAGTTGACCACACTTGTGCTTGGTAAAAAGAAGGGGATAACTTTAGCACCAGGCCCTCGACTGGGTTATGCTGGATTTGCGTGCTGTGTATATATATAGTGCTAGTCCACTTGACAGAGTGCGATACGTGGCTTATGGAACCAGTCTTGGCCTATGCAGGTGCCCGACTCCTGGCTGTGACGGATCTGGTCATGTGACAGGAAACTACGCCTCGCACCGCAGTCTGTCCGGCTGCCCGCGCGCGGCCAAGATGAAGAAACTGATGCTGCGCGATGGGGAGAAGAAAGACCTGGAAGAACCTCTCAGGTAAGCGGGCGGGATGGGGATTTTCACCTGTGTTTTTCAGAAATCTGTAGTCCCAACATGTGTGCAGGGGGGTTGTAGTCTTAAACATCAGTTTAGTGATCTTTGCTTTCATCTTTGTTTTCAGATACCTGTAGTCCAACCTTTGCGCAGGGTTGTAGTCATCAACATCAGTTATCTTGCTTCATCTTTCTATTAATGATTAACACAAGCCTGTTATTAGACGTCTTTTTTGTGAATATCTGAACAACGCCTTGAAGAATGGATACTGACTGCTTAGCTTTCATAGCGCGCGGCTTGTGATTGATCATTTTGTTTTTGTGATGGTGTAGTGGTGCTGCCGTGAGTGTCTGATTGAAGAGGCACCTTTGGTGTCTTTTTGTCTGATTTTGTGTGCATTTTAAATCTGGTTTTTTTTTTAAATCAAAAAGGAAGATGGTCAAAAGGACCAGGAAAGAAATTGAGTATTTAGATTTGTATATTGTTACACAGGGTGTGTGTACTAGTTAGATGTATGCTTTGTTCCATAATACATACCTCATGCAGAAACTTAAATGTGTACACAGTTATACTTGCATGGTTGCGTGCATTTACTTCACATGCACACACACACACACACACACACACACACACACACACACACACACACACACACACACACACACACACACACACACACACACACACACACACACACACACACACATACAATTCAGGATATGCAACTTACTGCATTGCAAAGTGAACCCATAGCAGCCAAGATCTTTTTTTCTCACTCTCTTTTCAAGTAGAAAACGGGAAGCATGGGAATGCAGCTTCCTAGAATCATGGGATAGCTCAGGGGTGATAGTACTTACTTTACAGTGCATGCTAAGCATCTTTAATCATTGTGTCAGAGTAAGGGTAGGTGGGGGGGGGGGGGGTGCTGATGACTGCAACAGAAATCTGTTTAAAATTTGCAAAATCTTGTTATGGTTTACCTAGAACATAATCAAGAAAACCTTCAGGTAGGCACATCTGCTGCATGTTCTAATTGTGACAGCAATATAGCGATTTGAGATACAGATAATATAGTTCGTTTGGGGGAAAAGATAGACTTCATTTTGGCTAGTAAGTTAAACCACATTTCCATACGTCACAGTTTCCATCAGAGATATTAGACCTTGTCTAAACAAAATAGAGTTCCAGTAGCTACCACGGTGCATTGAGATTCACTGACCCCTATTAAAAGAATAGTATTCATAAGAGCTTGCTGTTACTGTTTTAAATTACCAGAGGTAAGTTGAAGAGAAAAGCTGAAAAATGATGCTACATTGTTGATATGTATTTGACCTGTATGAGTTTTTGTTTGTTATAAATATGGGTCTGATGGGGCATGGGGTTGTTGTTGTTTACGGGGGGGGACCCCACTCATTATAAATGTACCCAACTCCTATCTCTGCCCCCCAAGTAACAGCGGTGATGGATGGCTGTGTCTATGTAGATGTCCTATCCCTGGCTGTGATGGTACCGGCCATATAACAGGCAAATATCTCACTCATCGCAGGTACTCCCTCCGTGGCTTGCCGTGCCATGTTGTTTTGGTTTTTTTTTCTTTTAGCCAGAATCCTTCACTTTATGTCGTTGTCGTCCACTTTTTCCCCCTGTCCCAGATATTGTGGTCTTCAGTTTTTTTTTTTTAATTTTTTTTTATATATTATTATGTGTTGATCTTCTGTACACTTTGAAGAGTGAAAATTCAAGTACTGAAGTGTTAGTGAGTCGGTTGTTGATGGAGATAACGTATTGAAGAGGAACTAAAAATGCTAATGCTAAAACTTTAAAGTACAATTGGAAATCGGTTGTGGCTCATTTTTTTTTAAATTGTGATTTATATACTTGGCTTCTTCTTCTTCCCATGAGATTGATGTCAGTTCATTACAAGGTTATTTAGACAACTCTACTTTCACTTTGAGAACGTACAGAGAAAAAAGAAAAAGAAAGCGAATGAATGGAACGTTGAACATTTAACGGATGCTTATAAGTCTAAACGATTAATCTTACAGTAACCCTCCTAATTGTGACTGTTAAATGTTTTCTGCAACTGATACTGGGACATGCGACTTGGAATCATACAAAACACTTTCATTAATTCAAGATTTCCATATTTTTCTCTTCGATCTGTATTCCTTTGCTTTTATATGAGGTACTGGACACAGGACAATAGATTTATACATATTGTTTAAAGGTTTTAACAAAAGCACTTTGTATTTTAACATTTTGGTAAGTTATGATTTGAAAGATCTCTCATGATTATGCCGTTACAGTTTTGTTTGTATGGGCTGAATTTAGATGTTGTGAATCTGATCTCCTTTTTTTTTATATCATTTTATTTCAGACAGATGTTGGTGATTTTGATGTCTCACACCCTGCTGATTTTTACGTGTGGATTATTTTTATTTGTTTTGAGCACTGGAGCAATCCTTTTACTTCATGTGAAAAAAAAACCCTAAAAACTCCCTGATTTTTATGAACACCTGTACACTGGTTTTGTTTGATGAATGGTCTATGAGTTTTATTTGTGAACTCGACATTTTTTCACTTGTTTGCTTTGACGAGTATGGTATGCCTATCTTGTTACTGTTTTTTATCAAATCAATGTAAGACATATTTCTTTTCTAAACTATAACCGTTCATGGTGATGTGTAAATCTTTATATTTTCATTGTCTGGAGCACAACTTTGCACCCCTGAGAAGACTTATTCTTGCTTTCTGTTGCTGAAAAGTACTTGAACTGAGAAGGTTTCCTTCTTGTTTATACCTCAGAGGCAGATCAGTAATGATTATATCAAACAAGGGATTTATATTGCAGTGGTCAAAAGAAGTTGACAAGGATGTATGGTTGCATACACAAAAGATGTGCATGCAGGCATTTGTCTACTTATTTTGTGTATAATATGTGCATGCAGGTGTATCACGCACCCTGTCACGGCGTGCGTGCGCGCGCACACACACACACACACACACACACACACACACACACACACACACCACACACCACACACACCACACACACACACACACACATCACACACACACACATGCACAGGACGCATGCACACACGGCGCACAGTTACCAGCACTGCCACAGCAACCACACCACACGCACACACACACACACACACACACACACACACAACTCTTTATGTTTTTCTGTACATTTACAGAATTGTATTTCTGTACAGGAAACTGGGGAATGGTTAAGAGCGAGGTTGGGGTGGGGAGAGAGAGAGAGAGAGAGAGAGAGAGAGAGAGAGAGAGAGAGAGAGAGAGAGAGAGAGAGAGACACACAACACACACACACACACACACACACACACACACACACACACACACACACACACACACACAGAGATAAGCAACGTTGTGCAGGCCATACTGATTTACCATACGCTGGATTAGAGTATAACGCTAGATTAGTAAACAGTGAAGAAGAGTGTGTGGACACAAAGGACCCCAGAAGTATTGATTTGTGTTAGCAACATCTGTGTAAGGACAGGTGTGACAATGTTCTCACCCCCCCCCCCCCTTCCCCTCCTCCTGTAATATAATGCAGCGGTTTTCATGCAGTTGTAGTTTTGTGTTGTTGTGTCTCTTCTCCCATACCTTTGCTGTTGTTGTTTTTTCAGTCTTCTCTGTATGTCGTAAGTGCGTTTTGGTTTTTACAAGTTATGTGTGTGTTTTGAACCTTGCAAAAGTTTGTCTCTTTCAGATGGGTTTTTTTTGGTTATGTTTGGGATATGTTGGCAGTAAGTTGGTTTTGAATATGCATTGATCATGAACAGATGTTTGATACACATATGTTTAATGTTTTGAAAGTACTGTTTTTAATTCTTGCTACCATATGATATCGGAGCTAGTGTAAGACGTTCTGACTAATACATAGTTAGGATGTGGGATTTATATACTTATTCTCTTTTTTTCTTTATTTTGTATTTCAAGGATAATGGAATTAGCACTTATGTGGTATTTTTTACATCCAGTCCCGGTGTATATGCAGCTTTGTGCGTGTGAGTGTTGTGCATGTAGTGTGTGTGTTGTGTGTGTGTGTGTGTGTGTGTGTGGTGTGTGTGTGTGGTGTGTGTGGTGGTATGGTGTTGTGTGTGTGTGTTGTGTGTTGTGTGTGTTGTGTGCATTTGAGAATTGTAGAATCGATAAGAGAAGGAATTCTTACTTGAGATGAATGTTACATTGTGCATTACTATAGGAGGTTGTAGATAGGTGTTATGTAGTCAGTTCTGCACATTGTTGTCATGTGAAAAGGATAGCCAGGAGATTTTCAGGAAGGCAAATATATAGTTTAGGTTTCTTTATTGTGTGTTTGTTTTATTTAAGCTATTAAAAAAAAAATGCAGCCTTAAAAGCGACGAGCCTAATGTATTCTGATAAAAATTGTGAAGAAATTATACATATATTAAAACTGGCTTTGGAGGTGTGTGTGTGGTGTGTGTGTGTGTGTGTGTGTGTGTGTGTGTGTGTGTGTGTGTGTGTGGTGTGTGTGCATGTGAAAACAGAACATAGTAGTTTTTTTGTTTTGTTTTTTTGGCTTAGCAGACTGTATACTGAAAGCATTGAGACAAGCCCTAGCGGTGAGATTTTAAAAGAAAAAAATCCTG